>JARKIC010000266.1:0-345459 GCA_029378375.1 Mycena olivaceomarginata | reverse complement strand
CTGTTTTGGAGTCGCTTCTTCCCGTAGCCATCTGTATATAATCATACAAACTATATGTTCGAAAACGGACGGTTGCCGACACATAATCGTCGACATTGGTGCGCCGACATAGCTATCCTTAGTCTTCATCAATACCAGCTGGTCTAACTCTGTTTCTGCATCAGGGTCATCCCCGCCAGTTTCATGTGGAACAGCCATGAGTATTCCGCACCCAAGCCGCTCTAACAAATCCTACGTAACTCTTTCCACCAAAAAGGCTTGAAGTTGTGGTTTCGTGTAATGATCTGGATGTTTAAGGAGATACAACGACGCCATCGGGCTACCGATCTGTAATTTAGAGGTAAGGGAGGTTCACCATCTGCATCAACAGTTTCCGGCAATTGTTTTTTGGTTGGGGCTCCCCTATGTCGACGTCCGGCGTTTCAAGACGGAATTAACAGATTCAAACATAGGTATATTTTTAAAACTCGACTTGTGATATAATCCGAGAACGTAAGCCACGACAGCTTTGATGGAGGTGCCAGACAAGAGGCTAGTAACGTCCGTATTGCATCGCAATAAGTAAGTCAAATCTGGTGATATAGTGTTTATCATAGGCTCGAGTTTCTTGAGATTTATGTATCCATCCCTAAGTCGACCTCAGTCTTCGTAAATACTTCTCTAGGAAATCTGGCGGAGCAGTGCCGTCCTTACGAAGACATCCTCTCACCTCCCGCTTTATTTTTGGCCCTCGGTTCTTGTTTTTTGGAGTAGTCGGTTACTGCCTCCGGCCGTTTACAGGTGTGCACGTTCGACCTCAATATAAGATCGTCCGTCACCTCTGCCAAGTTATCCCACCAAGCGTCAGACCAAGCACAAGCCTCACACATTTCCTCATCGCAGTCACACAGCGGAGGCGGCGCGTCAGGTAACGTTTGAGTGGGATCCGAATACTCCGCTGGCACGGGGTTGTATTCCTCTGTTTCGATAACTTCGTGCAAACCTTTACGATTGGTTGTCCGGTAAGGCACTTTGGGCCTTGACTTCAGCCATAGTACCCCGTTAGAAACTCACCCACGTGGCACGACTCAAGGTACGCGACAAGGTCTTTTTGGAATTTTCCGTCTGGATTTAACAGCGATTGCGTATTTCTAATGGCGAGAGAGCACTCTTGATCCAAATCAGCATATGCATGTGCAAAGTCAATCGGCCCTTGTTGCTCTACAGTCCCATAATAAGCGTCCGTTTCGCCGTATAAACCGGGTCTGTATGCAACCAACACCCAACACATTTTCATAAAAGATTCAGACATGTAATGAAAAAACCGAGCGGCGGCAACAGGATTCTGTGCGATTAGCTTGAGGCGTTCATCCGAAGATCTGAGAGCAGGTGAGAACTTGATTTGGTTGTCTGCAAAGTATAAACATAAAGGGTGATTGATATCCACTGGTGAAAACGTTATGAACCACGAAGGCGCACCTTTGAACGATATTAGAGACCACACCTCGTTTCGCATGTATTTTTTTGTCGTCAACGAACCCTGTACGTGGGCACCCGCGTGCTCCAAGTCTTCGAGCAACTCGAAACAGGCCTGTTCTGCTGCCGCGGTCTTGGTTTTTATATGCTCGCCTTGCTCCAGCCTTTGTGCCAAATCAGACAGCACCTCTGGCTCAATTTGATTGAGCCTATTCGCAATGTCTTGGAATTTTTTTCTGTCCACTAGTTCGATATTGGATCAGGGACGAGATAGTTGAACTCGCCGTTGCTGTTCGTTCAAAACCATCTTTCCCTCTTCCCCGCGTGCTCTCTACTCGGATCTCAACATCTGAGACCATCGGAATCCTCCCCATTTCCAAATCTCTCGCCGACGAGTTCGACATTACTACTCTTCCGCGACCACACTTCACAGGTGTACCACATCACCGTGATACCCCCGTCCACACCCTAACACGCCTTTCTACAAAGTCGACCAATCAATATCGATATCTACAACTTCGCCAACGGGTACTCTTTCCTGTGCTCCCGGTGCATACACACCAGGAGTTCATTACATTCAAGATTGAAATTCTGAAAGACGAATTCCGCAAGAGGGTGGTGGTTGTCCCACACGAGGCGTGGAAGGCCATTAACTGGGACGAGTTTACAAGACACTGGAATAAACTAGTCTACGGCCAACCACGCACTCTCACGGACTCAAATCAACGGCTATATACAAGCTTCCTCAACAGCTTGCGGGCGCACCACAAGAACACCATTCTTTGGAAGTCAGAATGTGCTACACTTTCAGAGGGTAGCAATTTCTTAGCGCGCAAACCCCTCCTCGACATCCTCAAACTCAACAGACTCACAAATCGCCGCTCTCCCTCCAAACTCGTTGCCCGATGGCGAGTTGGATACCCCAGGTTAGTTTGTCTGGTTTTTATTCATCACTGGACTTAATATACCTCTACTTAGGTGTGCTATCGACCCTAGGTCTTTCAACCGATGGCCGGGAAGCCAACCACGCCGAATGACAGTGACTCGGTATTTATTGAAGATACCGACATTACAATCCGTGTTGGAAATAGTTCCGAACGTCCTCAACCAACTCACAACCACCCGATCTGACACTGTTCCCCGGCTTTACCCTCCTCAACGATACCCCACCCCGCCCCACCTGTTCAACTACTACTGCGCAACAAAGTTTGCTCCCAGGTGCATCGGCACCAAGTCGCTCTGCAGCAACAACCCAGTCACGGCGTTGCGCGCTGTGCGTCAAGGCCTTGTGTCCCAAACGCGATGGTTGTCTCGGAAAAGGCGGGCACAAATTTTGTATCTGCGGCCATCCTCCGTTGAGGTCAGGTGAGAGGGTTCGTTGGACGGAGGCTATGGTTCTCGCGAAAATAGCTGCCCGAGATCGGGTGCAGGCACAGTAGAGTCCATATGTCCCTATATTCAATATTTAGTTGAGACTTTATTTAACTCAGCTAAAAACACAGTATGAACCCCGGACTTGGATCCAGAAGTTACTTGGGAGAAGTGATGGTGAAAGGGAACTTGCCACACACTTGCTGTTGAAATTTGCACCCACAGGAGACAAAAAGAGCGAAGGTGCGCTGACCGTGTCCTCTGCTCCCGTTGATGTGCGGGCGGATTTTCGCTTGTCAAACTCACCTAAAATCATTAAAATAAAACATTATGGAAGTAAAGATAGACGGGACTTACCGAGGACTCGGGGGGGAGCCGTGTCTAGGCCGTGGAAAGTCCCAGTTGCTTGAAATAATACGGGCGGTGGATGCCACGGACGCGAGAGGGATGGTGATCGGAATCAAGCTGCGGTGACGCGAATAGCCGGAAAGATTAGAAGATTAGATAAAATCTTGAAAACCCATTGGCTCGACGATGTCTTGTCAATCAACGGCGTCCGCCGAGGAGGATGTTCTTGAAATCAATGGATCACTGGAAGGCGGACCGGCGGGCTTCAGCCTTTCAAGATTGTGTCCGTGCCGGCGCACTGATCTGTAAGTGAAATCCTTAGATTTCTTGCCAGGAGATCTTTACATCCGGTAAATAATGATATACATCTCTCCCTTTTTCCTTCTTTTTTTTCCGTTCTCTGCAACTTGAAAAAACTTGAAAAACCCGGCAAATCCCCAGACATCATCCATGAGCCGTTTCCTATTGTATCCCCCGCGTTTACATATATAAGAATCCGTGACTGGAATCAAGTTCTACGAGCTGGACCTGCGATTCGACATTCCAATTCCGGTTTGCGAATTGACGCAAAGAAGTCATCGTATGAAGGGGTAGGCGCCGGGGTCAAATCGAGTGATGCAGACGGAGGGGACAAATGAAAGACGGGGTGACACGGATCGGAAGGGTTCTGATGTCCTGAGCCTCCGTGAAAACCATTGCTGGTGCGCCGTTGTCAGCCGGGTGAAAATTTTCATTTTCCAGTGTAAAGTATGCTGGAATGATTCCGGCTTTGTATAATACACGACCGTGCCAGGGCCTCGATGTCTTGAAGGTATGGCTCGTATAATACATTAACTAGCGGCGCCGTAGGAAAATCCACGATTAATCCGAGTAGCAAACACATTCCGTTTTGCAGCAATCATAATGGGATTTGTTTCATTCAACGTGTGTTTTGCTAGCCGGTCCGAGCGGTACCCGACAAGAAAAAATGTCGAAAACCCGACGGACTAGAATCTGTCCTAAAAAGGAAAGGTCCTCCTGTTCAGAAATATTCCACAATGTCGTTCATCTGGGGGTGAAGTTTTCTGCGCGATTGTTGGTGGATGAATTCCCCAATGTGGATCATAATTCCACCAGAAATACCCATTCCACTTCTGCATCGGAAAGAGATCAAATATGCGCACAGCCCCAAAATTCAGAGAAAAATCCGCAATGTGGTTCGCCGGGGGTCAAATTTTCTGCGCACTTGTTGGTGGATACATGATCCTAGGTGGATCATAATTCTACCAGAAAATGAACACCCATTCCACTTTTGCATCGGAAGGAGATCAAATAGACGCAACAGCCACAAAAATTCAGAGAAAAATCCGCAACGTGGTTTGCCAGGGGTCAAATTTTCTGTGCGCCTGTGGTGGATCCACTATCCTAGATGGTCTATAGTTCCACCAGAAAATGAACACCCATTCCACTATGTCATCTGCATCTACGAGGACAGATATCGAACACCTGCAACAGTGTTTCTTGCCAGCGATCCCAGACCCGCTCCTCGCTGGCGCGAGGCCTTTTCCCTGGCGCTGGCCTTTCCGCTGGCGCAGGGCCTTTTCAAAATTTTTTTTTTTTTTTCTTCCCCCTCAAATCCTGAACTGTGGTAACAGAATTTTCCCACGCACCCTCTACAAAAAGTCGGTTTCAAATCTAAGCAAAAATCGCGTACTCTACGGAATTGCCTTTTATGGTAGTCGGTTAACATACCCAAATGTCTTTTATTTATCCATACTTTTGGTCCACAAGTTGTTTGGAGTGATCTGATACGCCCAACATCGAGAACCACTGGCGCCATTACTTTGTCGAGCACTAGTATAGTGAATGCGGACATCGGATGTTTATAGAAGTTGTAACTTGGATGTAGTGCCTGACGAGTGTCCCTGGTGGGGTCGAAAAAAACTTTTGACCCTATGTACTTATTTCGAATCCCGAGTTCCCCTTGTTCTAACACCCAACTTCGGCAATGATGTACCGTGGCCACTACTTACCACCGGGCCTCGAGCGCCAGTAC
The DNA here is from genome assembly GCA_029378375.1 of Mycena olivaceomarginata. Classification (NCBI taxonomy): domain Eukaryota; kingdom Fungi; phylum Basidiomycota; class Agaricomycetes; order Agaricales; family Mycenaceae; genus Mycena; species Mycena olivaceomarginata. Next base: position 340,250 of record JARKIC010000266.1, on the reverse strand, counting down.
AAGATGAATTATTCCAACCAATAAATGATGTAGTCATGTGATAATCACCGCGCTCTATTCCTACACTCTACGTGCCCATAACCAGTTTTGAAAAAAAGTGTATGTGACCACGATTCGAACATTTCACCATATTTCCTATCATGTCTATGCATCGCACCCTCACTGTTTCTTTATTGAAATTATGTACATAAAACCCAGGCCCAAAGGACAATATGAGAGACATTTCCGGCAAGGATCGAGGAGCCTCTCGGCGGAAAAAGCAAATAAGAAGGATTTCTCTACGTAACTTTGTAGTTCAGATAATTTCAAATAACTTCCTCTCCAAAATCATCGCAATTAACTCAGAGCTTAAAAAAGCCTTAGGCTTTTACGGATCTGAGGTGAGAACAGGTGCTGATGCTGCTGAAAAGGTCCAACAGCCTGATTTTATGACCCAGAAATATTCGCAAGTACTGTTGTAACACATTTGCCTTCAAATGATGTGAGATTGAGCAGAGACAGTCCTTGAATGAACCGAACAGCTCGAACTGTGACGAACGTCACGTATTCGTGACAGTTCGACTCTTCAACGAAGTTCGCCGAAGTACAGCAAGAAATGCTCCCTAATCCACTCCAGGATGTTGAAAAATATTTTAGTGTGCTCATGAAACAAATCTTGTACCTCAGATTTGTTATTGTGCATCAAAAATGCTTCGATTCCTGTAAAATACCGATGTATGAGCAGTTAGAGCACTAGAATGGCAATTAAACGAAGAATCGACCAATTTAATGGTCGATTACACGTATATAGGAACAATAATGTTGATTGAAGCCAGTAGTATAATTTCAGACCCAAGAGCCTGCTTCACAAATCCAATATTTTATCAGTGAGACTTTCGAAATGTAGAGGTCAGACAACATTTTCATGGAAATTTCCATGAGACTACATGCTTGGGAGGTTTATAAACATTTTGTTCTGCAAAGGTGGGTCCTTGGAATGTGCGGGGCAACAGTTATAAAGTGGAACATGAAAGACGGAAGTGAAATCGAGAACAAACAACGCCAAACATGCCGGATTGGTCAAAGGCGGTGCCGGTCCCCAAAATTTTGTGGGAGCAATGTTGGAGCAATATCTCTGTTGCACCTATCCTCAGAATGACATCATCTCTGCCCGCGTGAAGCGGTTTGGCCTTTACGGCACCGCCAGTGACTGCATCCACTTCTCTGCAAGCACTTCACTCCTCTTACGACATTCCCAAATCTCCGGTATCAACTTTCGTCTCAAAGCCTTCCTGAGGACCTTGATGATTTTTACAACCTTTAACTGCGTTAATGGCCGATCGAAATGATAGGATGAAATTCAACCCCTACGCATGAAAGCTCCGTATGCCCCGTCAAATGTTCCAGCTCACTCAATGCGACGTCAAGCACGGCGACATCGATCAGAGTCATTGAAAATTCCCCCCGCCATTCGTGTCCCCGTTTGCAGCGGACTGTTTCCGGAAAGAGAAGTTTCTGGATGGTGCGAACGTAGGCATAGGATGTGGGATGTGGGGGTCATGGTGTGGCGGATTTATCCTCGTCAGGTCATTTAAGTAGGATTCGGACAGGTAAGTATTTGTGGATGTGATGGTGTATCCTAGGGCGAATGTTCGAGAACATTTGCGATTACGGAAGCCTATCCGGAGATCCGGCCCTTCTCTAGCGAATCTAATAGATCTTATGCACCGCCACAATATGCTGATGTAACAGATTCCGATTTTCGTTTCCTCGCTTCAACATTCAATGTTTGGATTGAATTTCTCGAGCTTTTCACTGTTGGTTTTTTTTACTCATATCTTGCCCACTTCTGCCTTCCCAGTCTCTCCAGCGATCCCGTTGTTTGGTTGGTTCACAGTGATTTCCATCGAAAACGGTTACTGGATTTGCACCCATTTTTGTCCATCCAGGACCTGGGTTTCGGACGCAACAGGAGTGATCGAGGACTGGAAGAATAAGATAGTCGAATAGTTCAGAACTACAGGTGGTCGAGGTGACGGGAAGAGGACATCATTCTTGTTGAACAGGGTTGGAAACTTGCGTAGCAATTCGGCGTCTCAAGAACAGCCGCGCAAGTTTGGGGGCATTGTTCACGAGGCTGGCGCGAGTTTTGCGGACAGATTTCTTACTGCGGCGAAACAGATGTACGGCTCGTTAAGGGAATCGCTTTCATCATACTGAAGCACGCTTAGTTAATTCAAGGATGGAGATGAATACATACATTGAGTGAGGGTCGTAATTTGTGACCTTTCGAGAGAGAACGGCGCTGTTTCCAATGTTAATACACGGATCGCGCAATTTGCACTAGGAGAGCGAGACTCTTCCTAAATAACGCATCGTATAGGGCGAAGGAAGCGCGTGAACCCTGGTCTGTGTACAGTAGATTCTACTTCGTCGAATATACCGCCTTAAGTCTCTACGAAGAATCAGCACTGGATCCCGTTTGGCTCGTCTTCACTCGGCAACACTTATCCGCGTGCTATTTGAAAGGCAATGGGATGCACATTTCAGGAAAATTATAGGCTAGGATCCCTAGTAGCGGCTGAATAGAATATTGTTTACCCTAGACATTAGGGCTTGACTGCTCTTCTGTATGGGAGATAATATTATACGCCCTAAGTATCTGCTTTTGGCCGATCAGAGGAAGAATATTTTGTTGCCCAGAAGCTTGGGCTCGGCTGCTCAGTGGAATAATATTATTCACCCTATGGACCAGGGCTCGGCCAATCGGTGGGCTAGCAGCTAGAATATTATTTCGTCCTAGCTGCCTACCATCGCATCAATAAATTATCCAGGTGGCTGTCACCCGTCACCTGAACCTTTGGTCGTAATAGTACAGTAGTCTACGTAACACGGAGATGGGAAGGATTCATTTTTCGAGCCTTGCCTCTTGCGTGGGGACAGATGAATGTTTCCTTGTTGCAGCCGTGGCGGTGGACCCTTTCTCGGCCTAATCTGTAGTTTACCCGCGCCACTGATGTACGCTAGGTCCCGGAATTAGTAATCATCGGAGTTTCAATTTGTTCCCACGAGTACTTGAGGCTTTCAGCACTTTCAAAAAGGGGGCATAAACTGATTTGCATGTGCAGAATACATCTTAGCTCTCCCAGGTTTCATGAATAGAGACTACGTATATTATTCATGGGCTACGACAGTTCCTTTTTCATTGTGTCCCCGCTTTCAGATTGCAGGGCTCGACGCCGAATATTGGCAACGAGTACTGTATTCACATGCTCCGCAATGCTGTTTTGAACCCTGTGCCTCACGATTTAATTCAGCCGACAGCAGCAGGGATAAGGGAGCACTTGACATATTTAAGGTTTGAATGATTCCCCTGAGATATTCGCATTTTGAACCATATGCCCCGGAATGGCATTTTGGATCAAATGCTCTGTAATCCCATTAGGCATTTCGACTCAGAATTGCTGTGGCTATCCAATGCACCAGGTGCCGTAATTTTCTGTTGAGGCACGGGCAAGACAAGGGGGCGTCGTCGATACCGCTATGTGAATGTATAAGATGATATAAAAATGAATGTGAGGACGGCCTATGGCCGTGATGTGAAATGAGAGGATGGGAAGTGGGATGCAAGAAGATGAGGGGTTTGCGGGGGAGGGGGCCGCTCCGCGGCCGGCTCGCTGGAACGTCTGCTCACCGTGAGAGGTGGGGGACGAGCGAGGCGGGATGAAAGCGGCGGATGGCCCCGACTCCGGTACACAAGGATGAGACGGGCCCCGATGAATGAGGCGACCCGAAACAACCCGCACGGAGCATGAGCTCTAAGAGCGACTAGCTCGCGTGAGGGACGGCGACTCAGAGGGCCCGAAGAACCCCAAGGAGCGGTGCTCCGTGTCATGAATATTAATGTGATAAATTTGAATAATAAATTACATGCTAGTCATTAACGTCGAAGCTGAGGTGGGTGTCAGGCGGGTGTCCGTGTGCAGAAGCGAATGTGTGAATGCGGGATTTCCATGCCGTCGTAATTCTGTCTGGGATGATTTGCTCGAGCCGCCGCCAATAGGTGAGAAAACACAGTGAAGTCCATCCTCCCGGCTTCATAATAATCTCGGGTTCGACCCCGGCCAGGAGAAGCTCCACCGAGCTGCCAATGTGGTAGCTGTGGCCGTGGACCGTCTCGAGACCAGCGGCAACGTAGAACGAGCTCATGTAGGTGATGAACTGGGCTTTGGTCGAGGTGTGCCAGTGACCGTCTTCCCGGAATGCGAATAGAGGGGTGTGGGTAAGCGGGGAATGGTTAATCTCCAAATGGTTGAGGAAGGCCCGTACGGGACGGAGGTCTGCATCTTCGCCCAGGGTTTCGGTGAGTACGCATTCCGCGCCGGCGATTGTTGTCGTTTTCGTCCATACAATGTGGAAGGTGATCACTCGATGCCCGTTGATGATGCCGCGGGAAGTGCGCGTCTCGCGGCATGTATCGTGTTGCAGGCAAAATCTCGCGGTACTCACGACGAGAAGTTCGCCGAGGCGGCGGCAGGCTGAGAAACATGAAGTGGCAGCGGACCATATGGCGGCACCCCATCCCGTCCTGAGATCGAGAGAGTGGCAGAGAGCACGCATGTGCTGCTTGGTGATGGGTCCATGCGGCAGGCGTTTGAATGGGTCGCCTGCGCGGTTGCCGGCTTTCTTCAATGTAGTGAGCCAGCCTTTGTCGCCGTGCCAGTCGGCATCATTGAGTAGGTGCCATTGACGCAGGCCGAGGAGCCAATTCCGAATGGCCTTTCCTCCGATGTTGCCGATCCATGAAGCTACGAAGCCGGCAAGAATATTGCGATGTGCTGGCATCCTCGATTCCTCTGGGATGGCGCGGCTGTTGCAGAATTCCGTGAGGCGAATGAGGCCCGCCCCGTACGACTCCCGTGTCGCCTCGGTAGTCGCGCACAGAAAACTTTCGTAGAGGCGAGCTTGCAGGTCGGGCTCGATGTGGTTCTTGGTGAGTCTATCTTGTACGATGAGTGAATGTCGTGTAGTCCACACGGGCCAGGCTTCTCTGTTGCGGCTTGGATGGCATCGAACTGTCCTTTCGCAGTACTAGCAATCGCAGTGTGTGCGATCATCTTGGAAGAGAATGGTAGGCGATTGGCTCGGAGAGAGTTGCATTTAAATGACAAAGAGATTCCAAGTGATCAAAGATTCAGTCGTGAAGTCAGCATCAAGCGAGGATCAGTAAGACAGGTACGGATTCGTAATGGATGGAAAATCATTATGAATTAGGGTTAGTTCGAGGTGGCCCGCAAATGTTAGAGGATAGATATACGGCTGCGTTGGCAATCCGCTCTGTAGATGGGGTTGCGCTGGTCCACAAAGTGATCGAATACCGCCGAAGGTTAGAGCGCATGGTTGCGCTTGCGTTCCTAGCGCCCAAGAAATTGTCCGGAGGTCTCAGACTCGGATCCCATTAGTATCCAGAACGAGGTTGCGATGGGGTCAGCGCCAGGACCTAGGTTTCTTTCGAGAAGTTCAGACAAGCCATGGTGAAATGGTGAAACCGAGTCAGAGAATTCAGTATCATGTTCACTGGAGTCAGATCTTTTGTGACGAGTCCTAGCCCACTCCAGACTCCAAGTCGAAGGAATATCCTTTTGAAAACGGTGTTGTGGAAGCAAGAAGGGGCTGCAATTGCAGCCGATACCGTCCATTGGAAACACAGCCAACACCTTCTTGAGTGATTCCTCCGCCGTCCGGTGCGGGTTTGCGTGGATGTCCGAAGGGGCGATATGTCGTACGGGAGCGAGACCTACTGTGAGTGGGAATGCGGGCGTATGAGCGAGGTTGTTGATGTTCGTATCGGGCGAGTGAATGCGTGGACCCGACGGTTGAACGTCGGATACGGTGGTGTATGCGCGTTGAGCGAGAGAGAATATGTGTTTCTTGGGGATGATGCTATGATGCCACGACGAATGCCACGACGATGCCACGACGAATGCCACAACGATGCCACAACGAATGCCACAACGATGCCACGACGAATGCCACAACGATGCCACAACGAATGCCACAACGATGCCACGACGAATGCCACAACGATGCCACGACGAATGCCACAACGATGCCACGGCGAATGATGCCACGACCATGATATGCCACGACCAAGGTATGCCACATCCATGCCACGTCCAAATGCCTCGGGACCGCGAAAGGAATGGGAGGGGTAGTGAACAGATTACGAGGTACTCACCGAGTTTGCCATGTCCACCGGAAAATCGAGTTTTGTGGGGAAATCCTCTTTGTCGATGAAGGAATTCACCGCCGGCGTGCCAGTCGCTGCGTCGCCTTTCGATAGATGTCGACAGACGCATTTCTTCGGAGCCTCGTTGGGTCCTTGATCTTGGGTTACGACGATCATAGGCGAGCAATAAAAATGGCCCGGCGTATCTCCTCCATCTCTTGGAATGTGAAAGGGCCGGACATGCGATTCCTGGCTAGCTCTTCTTCCAAGTACGCGATAACGACGTCTCACTCGAAAAAAGCGCGTATGAGGGAGAGAATGGAACGAATTCGCGAGAAGTGGATACGGACGCGATGGAATGCGTCAAGATGAATGCCATCACGTGTACGTATACAGGTCTATCAACGCTCACTCCTTGCTGCCCTTGTCTTCCACTCAGGGAGACTCGTGCCTCGCCTCTCCTGAGCTCGCACTATGCATTTAAAAAGTTCAATTTTGCGTTGAAATAGCGGGTTTGATCCGAGCCAAGCCATCAAACTTTGCATTCAATTGATGGCACAATCCCAATTTAGACATTTTGGTCCTGTCTCACACTGTTTGCCAGATAGCTTGGCAACGGTTGCACCAATTGCCATGATCCTATAGGCATTTCGACTCAGAATTGCTGTGGCTATCCAATGCACCAGGCGCCATAATTTTCTTTTGAGGCACAGGCAAGCTGTGTATTGAAAAAGTGCAATTTTGCATTCACTTAAACGGTCCCATCTCGCACTGTTTACCTGATCGCTTGGCAACGGTTGCACCAATTGCCATGATCCTATAGGCATTTCGACTCAGAATTGCTGTGGCTATCCAATGCACCAGCTCTGTACCGGGCCGCATAAGCGCCACAGAAGCGTTGTTTGATGGCATCGTGTCTGCGTCTTTTTCTCATCCCACGTCCACAACGGTATATATGATGTGAACGGGCCTGTGTCTTTGTTTCATCTTGTCCTCGCTGTAGTCCTGGAGAACCAATGATTTTGCGGTCAAATGGGCCGCGTGACTGACTGTGACTGCTGTGACTGAGTAAATTCCTTGGTCTTACCAGGTCTTCTGGCCTCAGAGGGGCTTCCATAAGTGTTCTAGCATGCTCTGAAATAGGTTACACGCAGAAAAAAAATGCAGGTTTGGTGTAACCAGCTAGAAAACTGAAGGTGGTGGCTGTGCGTCCCAAGTGACCATTTAACGTTGATAACGATTTTTCAGACTGATTAGGCTCGATCTCAGCCATTTCACCACGGAGCACCTCCAAACTTGGTAGTATAATAATTTGGACATATAAGTTCCCTTTGCCTTGTCCAGTTTGGGGTAAAATTCTCCCGAGTTTCACCCAACGATCAAATAAGATTTGATCGTCCCAAACGGTGGTACAACACTGTACATGTTGTGCACAGTCTCGCGCCCCACTCCAGAGTCACAACGCCTGCCTTCTAGAGTTCGGTTCGGCCACTCGCAGTCCGACTCCCGACATTTTTGGAGGAGGTTCAGGTCTGCCTCCGCAATTTCAATAGCCCTTTCTAATCATTGAGAATTTGTATCCCAAGGTCAAAGAGGTGTGGCAACTGGCATGAGAAATGTTCGATCTATGCTGGGTGCGCGAATTTTCTCACCCAATTTCTGCCATTTCTCAGGCATCTCTCACAGAGCACCTTCAAGAAAGCATTGCCCAAGATGAACAAGACGAGCTTGACCGACGCATGGATTCATGCGAATAGCGGGGCTATATATAAACCATGGCTTACCCTTATTACAGCCGGTGAGGGTACCTTCCAGGAGCGTGCGGATCGCCTCATACAAGAGATCCTGCGATTGCAACCGGGCCGCAGGGGTCCATCTACTCAATCTCCCTGTGCATCGCCAACTCCTACGGAATTATCCTTCAGCCCGCCTCGTCGCCGCGCTGTACCGTTTTCTGCCTCCGTTATGAGAAGGTCAGGTCATTGCTCCTTTTTTTGCTTCCCACAAAAAGCTTACCAATCTTTCAAGGGAATTCTCGTTCCGCCATGTACTTTGTAGGGATTCAGGCCTTCACCTTAGCGCGTTCGTTCTGCCAGACTCGATCATTCACCGATGCTAATTCCAACGATGGCGCTGTCTTCCAGCGTCTGCAGCTAGCGGGAGGACCTGTGGGAAGGGCGCTGTCCAGTATCAGCGATCGTCAAACGTTTTTCGTAGGAGCATCTGACTACCCTATCGATATCGGCCACAACAAACGCTTCGAGGTTGATGACACTGGAGGGCTTCTCGAAGAGGAGCTCGTGGGAACTGACGCTGTGGATTCGCTGGGGAATCTAATTGAGGCAGGCGGACGTCCATTCGTCAAGCCTGCACCACCAATTCCTAAGGCCAAACAAAGGTAATGTTCGGTCCCTTCACAAGTACCCAATGCTGATTATCTTTGCTATAGCGAAGAAGATAGCGCAGCAGGCCATTCGTGCGGCCGAACGCCGGGCTCAGAAGGAGTCAGGTAAGCGTTAGCCACAGTTGTCTTTCCAGTTTTCCTTGGCTCATCACTGTCATTCCTAGCAGGCAAGCCAGATTCAGACGCAAATGACGGTCCACGCCGGTCCAAGCGCAAGCGTGGCGCCAAGAATAACACAACCAACGACAATTCAGACGAATCATCGTCCTCGTTTGCAAACAGGGGTCGGCCGCCGAAATCTAAGCGCATCCGCAAAGGCAAGGCCAAGGAGGTCGATAATGGCTCGGGAAGCGAGGAATCAGGTGTGCAATAACTGGTTTCCTAATTCCTTCCCACTTGTTCGTGGTTTCACCTAGACCCGCCACTTACACGCTACTCAGAGAAAGGAGGCCAGTCGAGTAAGCTACATCTATGTAGGTCATAGTTGCGAGAAATTTAAAGAAGCGAGGTGTTGAATTTAAGCACTTCCCAATGACGAAGGTGGCGAGTCGAGCTGTTTAAATTGTGCACTTCAACATGAACTTCGGAACTCATATAAATTCGGGACGTCTCGGAGACCCACGGCAAGTCCTGCAACTTCCTTAAGTAGCACTTCCTATCGCACGCAATCGACTGCTTCAAAGACAAAGGCACCAGCCGGAATCAGAACACACGTGTTGGCGAAGGTTTCCAACAGGAGATAGCTGCACAGTATTAAAAAACGAACGGTAAGGACGCTGAGCATCAGGTATGTTTCTGTCCTAATCGCTGCTGTGTTTTCTTCACCCAGCCTGCCATGCATTAGATGTCGATCATGGACGAAAACGAGGAAACAATGGTGCAGCTCGATATGAAGGTAAATGAGTGGGAGAAGAGCCAGAAAGAGGACGAAACAGACCCTGTTCTGCCATCCCACGCTTCCACGGCCCATTGGAGACTTGGCTCTGCAGATACTCGGATGTCCAGCACTCGCATCGAGACATTGAATCGAAGCAACTCGTTGTACCACGACTTCAACATGCGCCTCAGGGAGTATCTCGCGGAGCATCATCCCAACCACCCAGTTTGCTATGACGAAGATATTCAGGTCGGTAGCTCGTTATATATTCGTTTCTTTGTTAAACTGACTGTCGTCCTATAGGTCGAGCCATGCAAAGTGCTCTATGTTGAGTTCCAATCAAAAGTTGATTGGAACAAAGGGAGAGACATCTTGCGCTGTAACCTCATGTTCCATGGACGCCGGCGGTGCGACTCCATCATCTACGAAGCTCAAGGCGAGGATCTGGCAATGGGTCAACTCGAATTAGTTTTCCGGTGCCATCTCCTACGCAAGGTTACCTTTGATTTGGCGATGATACACCGATATCGCAGGTCGACCTGGGCTGCGAGGACCCGCACTGACTTCCCCATGCGCGAATGGAGCCCCGGTTCAACCTTCATCGCGCTGGATCATGTTACACGGGGAGTACTACTTTGTCCCATCTCCGGAGCACCGCGCGAGGTATTCTATATGATGGATTGTGTTGACGAAAACATGTTTTTGCGCGTAAATAATATCGATTGAATGTATTCTTCCACGCCGTCCAAATTTGGATTTTATCAGCAGATTAAAATGGATATGCCTAGTTGAGCCTCAGCAGTGGTTGTGAACAACCGGAATCCCTCACAAGTCTGTATGTATCTTACGCCCGATTATTAATCCAAAGGTTACGTTGACCAGAGTACATCTATGGGTATAACATATCCAAAATCTAGGTCAATCCGAGCAGTACTCCAAGTGCTACAGGTGACTTGCGGAAGACAGAGATTTTGCGGTAGAAATTTCATTTTTTGATGGCATCAAAAATACCGCTATTGCGTTGACTGCAGATTTTGAATACGATTCTAACGTGCCTAATTTCAAGGTAATCTGATCAAATTTGAGCTTGTGGCGACGTTCCTCATGAAAATTGTCGAAAATGGAGAAAAACCGTCCCCGCCCTAAGTTCTGCAAAAAGCTGTAAATGTTGTCGCATAGCAGAGGCTTAATGGCATTTGTTTTCGAAGAGCCACAAAGTTGGACCCTTGTGGTTGAAAGTAGAAGGTGATTCGGGGAATATGGATACTAATCTGAGTTGAGTTTGAGTCACTTGAAAATTTATTCATGACTTGTACATACCGCATCAACCACTTGTCCAGCCACGACTGAGGAAATAGTTTCAACTTCGACGGTGTATCGACGGCGAACAACCCTAACCGAGCCCATCTTGTGTCACCATCCACGACACATTGCAGAAAACAGGAATGCCATTGAATTCCACCGAGAAATCGAGAGTCGCGGACTTACTAGCTACCAGCTACACTCCATTTAGGTTATTTTACACTGCGACCCTCTCTAGTGCAACCCAGCAACACAATCCAGGGCCCTGGAGCCAAACAGAGAGCTGGGTTTGGTGCACACTTTTAGACTGGAAGAGATTTCACGCCGGAAAAAAATCTGGAAGTCACATTCACAAGCAGAATGGCCACCTGATAAACACGATTTCAGGAGTATTGGTGACTATGTAGTCTCAGTGCCAGCCTGCCATGACCACCTTAGTGTATCCCTTCAGAACGTGTGTGGCGTGCAACAGCAGTGCTCATGGTGCGCTATGTGCTTCCAGTTAGTGCTTCACAAAAGCTGATCCCTGATATTTCTTGCTAGGATACCGAGCGCAAGAAGGGTCTGTTCAATCACCCCATCCTGCAGAAAAGCACCAACGCCACATGGTTTGCGAACCGCCGTGACGAGGGCCCAAGCCACCCCGAAATATTCAATCCCCTCCCTGAGGAAGCATTGGCGGCTGTCCTCACTGCCGTACGTTGTTAATCTTCATTCGCTGTTCTTTGCTGATGTCTCACAGACTGAGAACACAATCGACGAGTACCTCACTGGGATTCGGACCGATGTTCCTTTCACGGCGAACGAGTACCGTAGTGTCTATGAAACTCACCTCAAGTCCCTGCGCCAGTTTCGGGACCACACTATCAAGTACGAGCTGCTCGACAATATCTTGCTTTTCCACAGTTCTGCGAGTTATATCGACAAGTTCCGGGATATTAATACCGGCCCTCCTATTTTTCGGAACTGGCAACGAGTTAGATCGCACGCTAGAGCGTATTTGCCAGCGCACCTGTAACATTGAGGTAGGCTGGAAAGACTCTTTGAACAGGTTCCCATTGCTCGGACTTTGGACGATGACCAATTCTATATGACGGATTTTTTGTTTGCCCTTGTAGCAAAAGAGATCCAAAATGCAAGTGCTCCACATGTACGTAGCGAGGGGAGACTGAATGCCTCTTACTCGAGGATCACCGAAATTTTAGTAATCGCCCCTTTCGGATTCTTGGCGATTTCTGGAGGAGACGAGAGGTCTCTGTGGGACTAGAATGAGTTCACTAGCACCACCAATGTCGAGCTGTGGACAGTGGCGAAGTTTGAAACTCCGCTTGCCGCTTGATTGCCGCAGAAGGGCTTCTGGTTAAACTTTTGACGAGGCTTCTCCAAAATTCCCTAAAAAGGAAGGGTTTCTGCGGAAACCGGGTTTCTGATGAGAATTACCCGGCATCTATTATACAAAATACGGGTGTCACGTGTAGAGCATTCCAGCCAAATATGTTTTGTATGCCGGTACCCGGCTACAGTTGGGGGAGCTTGACTAATCCGAGTTCTTCAACACCGACGGCGACAGCCGTGTTCCTTTTCCGTGCACTGAAAGAGATCAGGATCAGGATGTAGTATAGACGAAAGAAAATATAAGCGCACGTAATGGACCACTACTGCACGGCCTCGAATTCCAGCGGGCTTGGGCTGACGAATGCGTGCCGTGGAAGGTCGTCTTGCAGATATCAAACTGCGGGTTGCGCAATTAGTCTGAATCGAGCGGATTGTGCGTAGCCCAAAGATTGTGATCAAGCCGGCAGGCCACGTAGTCTCCTTACGAGATATAACGAGGCATAATTTCTTGCCCATCAGACTGGCAATCTTCACCCACTTCTCTCGTAATTTTCTCGCCTTCAATGACGAAGAAGCCGTCGGAGTTGAAGTTCAGCTTTGTCAAGAGCAGTGCCTTGAATGTTGGACACGTTTCCCCCTCCTTCCTCGACCCACACGCCCAAAACATGCGCGGAAGATTTGATGTCTCCGTTCTGTATCCATGTACTACGTTGTGAATATATATATCTTTTGGAATTCAAAAAGCAAGCCTTTCACGTGCTTCAGAATGCTAGACTATACACTAGTGAACACTGTAGGTGACGGGTGACACCCAGTGGACAGTTGGTCGGATTACTACAGTACTTACCGTTCAGCATCTGAGTCAACCTCTATGAACGCTGTGCGATTATCTCGGCAAAGCCTATGAACGTGGAACCGGTCGCACTCCTCCATGCTAAGGCTGTTCATGACCTCAGGCGTCCAACACCCAAACAGCTTGAAATCCAAGATTATCCACTATGAAATATTTTGACAGGTTTCTCTCTATCACTAATTCAGCATGAATTAGCACGAATTATCTAGCATGATTTCATCCAAATTCATGAAGAACTGACCGAGATCTGAGGAATTCATTGAAAACATCCCAAACAGGAAATTTTTCATCCGCGCCTTCTTATCCGCGCCTTTCATCCGCGCCTTCGGTACTGCCAATGGCTCTAAAACTGTAGTTGTTTTGAGCCCGGAGTAAGCGATACAAGCAATTTCAAACTCCCCGCTCAGCCCAATTAACTTTCCCGAGTTGTACGAGTTTGCCCACGGCAATTACCCTCCCCGGGTCATTGTGAACATTTCTCTCGGTTTAGATTCCACCCAGAGCCATTTTTGCGTTTTCCGGAAGGCATGCAATTTGAAATGCATGCTTGGATGACCGCGCATTTACAGCCTTTTGCAATACTGAAGGCGCGGATCAGTTTTCTTCTATTTTGGGATGATTTCAAAAAATTCACCATATCTCTGTGAATTCCCCACCACTTCTCATGAAAATCATATAGTTACTTCAGAACTCTGTAAGCAAGGGTGAATTAAACCATTCAATTGTGTTCAAAATGGCATTATGAAGCATGTGATTCAAAATGGCATTTTGAGGCATGTGGTTCAAAATGCAAATTAAACCATTCAATAGTATTATCAATATTACCCCGCGGCATATGCTGGTGTGCCCCTGTCTTCATCACCTTCTTTCTCCAGCTCCCCCAGCGTCCCAGCGAGCTTGCGTAACAACCCATATGCCAGTCTGTACTCACCCAGTCCCCTGGCACGGCGTCCGCCTACAGACGAGTCGGGGGCGGGCCCATCAGCACAGCCACCCCCTTCCGATCCGTCCAATCCACCGCCTCATTAACTCTCATGGACGACGTAGACCAACTTTCTGTATTTATTCTCTGCAAACATACATAGAGACCATTTGTAGACCTCCTAGTATGAGCTCTCATGTATTCAAAGCGCAGATTCTCTCAAAAAATAACTTTGCCCCATCGGATAGAGAATCAAAAAATATCCCATTTTGACCTAGGAAGTTTGAGACCGATATTCTGAGATTTCGAGGTTGTTTTCGATAAGTCAGAGCTCTGAAATGGCGGGGCAGATCTCCATCACCAAAATGTCTGACATGCGGGCCCAGCCGCTTCCGGTATCGACGAGTCCCACGAGTGCTGTGTCATTTGCGCAGTGTCATCACCGAAGCGGCTGGTTCACGAGCCTAGGCGACCGCCCCCAGAAACATCAGAACCAGGACAAGATGTGGGAATCCTGCCTTCATACACTTCCTTCCATTTTCCGGAATCCCGATAAGAGCTCTGAGACCGCCTGACAGCCATCACAACATCAATGATGACTATCGGTGGAGTGGCAAGCTCACTATCACCGCTGACCTCTCCATTTCAATGTTATTTAAAGTGTTGTGAACTGGCAATTTACACTTACATACTTTCATGCCCTTGAATCCCGTCGATAATCCTCAGCTTCAAGGTGGCACCGGGTTCGAATGGATCACCCCCTTCATGAGACTTTCAACATATATGCTATCTCAAACTACTTGTAAATGCGACCCTATCCATATGTTAGTTAACCCAAATTGATAGGGATTTAGGCTCAGGATCTCTGTTGCAAGTTAGCCATTTTCGCTGAAATTTGCTCAAAATGACACAAAAACAGTGAAAATAACCAACTTGCAATGGATATTCTGAGCTCAAATCACTATCAATTTGGGTCAACCAACATATGGCTGGGGTCGCAATTACAAGTAGTTTGAGATAGCTGATCTGTCAAATCCACAGACTCGATTTTTCAGAAAACCACCATTTATTTTATTCCGAGACAGCGGTACATCACGCAAACTGCGACACCGGCGAAAATGGTCTCTACGGGCGCTAGAGGAAGACGACTGTGAAGTTATTGAATGGAACGGTCGGTCAGTGAAATACCCCCCTGTACTTACTTAGGGCTCATATTACGTCCAGCGATCCCAAGGTGATTGTTGACGCCGAGGGCCGCATTATTGCAGTGCTGCTGGGGCGTCCTGAAGGTGATGATTGGGATGAGGTAATTAAGGAAATGGAGCGCCTAATGAAGGTGTTGCGCCGCAGAGGAAGAAAGCTCGGTATTTTTTCGGCAAAGAAAGAATCGCATCGACGTGGAAAATTTGACATCCTCAATGATGCACTGACCATGGGACCTGGGCAGCGGGTACGTCTCCTTTTTTTCCCCCTCGATTCCAAAGTCTTATCTTTTTTTTCCACCGGGAACCTGCTTCACACCAGGCAGTACCGACACCTCTTGCATCATTTCTTGAAAAGTAAGGCTGCGAGGCGCATCATTGGTTTCCAGTCAAGTGCGTCCATGTCCCCTATCCCCTTTTCTCGCTCAGGGGCCGACACATTTCAGGTGGTGTAGCGCGGTATTTTCCAAAGCTATGGCAGTACATGGCACATACGATGGAGGGTATTCAAGAAAATCAGCCTACGCTCCGCCGTCCATTTGAAAATTCTGTATACCCTGCTTTCAGCGCTAACCTTGGCCCCAATACCGTCACGTTCCAGCACTGCGATGGCCATAATCTCGCGCACGGTGTCTGCCCCATCACGTCATTTGGAAAATTCAATCACAAAATTCGCGGGCACTTGTACATGCGCCAGCTGAAACTCGCCATTGAGTTTCCCTCGGGATCTTCCGTGGCGATCATGTCCGGCGCTTTCGACCATGGGAATGCACCTATCATGAAGGGCGAGACCAGATATTCCATGACCCAGTATGCAGCCGGCGCCCTTTTCAGATGGTCTGCATACGGATACCAAACTGCCAAGACTCTGCTGGCAATGCCTGGGGGTGTCGAGAAGAAGGCACAGTTTGACGAGCGGCAGCATGCGAGAGCGGTGGGTCTGTTGTCTAAAGTGGACGAAGTTGAAGCGGATAGGCGCCAAGTGTTTGATGACTAGTGTTTTCAATGAATGTTCCTGTGACTCGGTGAGCTACGAGGAAATCAAAAATAAAGTCGGAGGACCGGACAAATGCATTATTTGCCATTGCTTGGCGATCTCGGAAGTGCACGGATGAAAAAAACGGAATACATGGAATTTGGGCCAACCCACCGACCTTCGAGGAGCCAGCGGGAGTCGTTGCTTGCAGTCATTCCCGTCTGAGCGGGAATAATGAGGAGACTGCGTGGACAGGCTCGTGCGGGCTCCGAGCCGCTGGATGCGCACGATTCAGATCGCTGCGGAATCGACATTCCATACAACTGAAATGTCGACTAGAAAAGCTTGCGGTCACATTGGTGTGAGCTGAGCGAAAATATTGAGCGCATTTCGGGAGAGAGATTCTGAGGAAAACTCACCCAAGACGATAGAGCTGATATAATCTGCGGGAGAGTGGAACCCCAAGTCTTCAAGACTGAGCCTCAAACTGCTTTCTTCCCCTGGCTCGTGGCTTCAAGTAATAAAACTTCAAGTTTCAGCAACTTTTCAGTGTGTATTCAAACTACCAAGTGTTCAGCCGAAAGTCTTTACTTCAATATCTACACGTGTACGGCCGTATTTTATAGTAGTCGTAGTTCTCGTATGTGGTCCTTGTAACTAGGTAATATGATTATAATTTATTTCTCTTTTCCCTGCCTCATTTCGATGATTTGTGAAATATCTTGTCTATGTCTATCTCGTCTATGTGGACTACAATGTCGTTCAAAGTTCTGATAGAGGAGGTGCACTATGATAGCATTCGCCCAGGCTATGATGGTCTATGATGGTCTATGTGGAAAAAACCGCCCCTCCCACCTTCCTTTCATAGACCGTGCTTTACTTTCATGTCTATGCCGTCTTTATTGGTCTCTGTGGGTCTTTGAAGCAATTTCAGGTTTTCCTGATGAAGTTAGATATGGCGGAAACGACACTGAGTTCCTGTGATCGAGATCAGCAAGAGAAGAGTTTTCCGAGGTCTTTGAGGAACAAATTGCGGTTGTGGCAGGGATTGCAAATGTTCAAAATCCAATTTGGCGTTGAATGGAGTGAATATGTGTTTCTTGATCCCATCGCAAAGCTTTGCAGCTGTGGCGGAGACGCCTTTGAAGACATAGCCCGCAGCAGCGGCCAGTGTAGGACAAGCGCCCAGAGGTAGCACCGAGCTCCTCGCCCCCTCCTCTTTGGAACGCCGCCAGTGGGCTCCTTAGCCACCAAAACCCCTCGATTCACGCCTTACGACGCCGCATTCTTCACACGGCTTTTTAGCACTTTCTTACTCTGTTTTTATCGCGTTTTCGCACTCTACGGCCCGGGACCAGGCCCCTATTTTTATCCCTCGCATTCGTTTCCACCTCTACACGGACTACCAACCCATCCAAAGAACCTACCAGCCAGGACTCTTACTCCGCCACATCGCGCTCCACGTGCGATTCGAACTCGTGCAAGCTTGAACCGTGGTCCTTGATTCAAAATTGAACCACGTACATAGCTCTCGCCTACCGTGTGTGGAGGTTTTCATTCGCTTCCTGGCACTCTCATTTCCCTTCCCAAATATGTAAACACAATTGGCAATGGCCATTAATGGAGCGAGAAAGCAAGTATATTACCAAAGTACAGAAGTCGCATAATTCAACGCACTTAAAACCGGAGAAGGGTTTTCATATTCATCGAGTTCACGGCTCTCTCTGATTAGGCGATCTCGACGGCCGCCACGAGCCACCAATACGCCTCGGGTTTTGTCCTCCGTACTGCCCCCCGTCGTTCGGATAGTCACGGGGACCACTGCGCATGCGGTTCTCGCGCTGGAGAGGCCCATCTGGAGGAAGAAATAACGAGAACCACTCAGTTTACACAAATCGCATCACGGGAAGGTTTCAACGTACAGCCGTACAAGCCATTGCGGCTAACAGAGCATCATTGAATCACGATATCAGGAAGATGGGATAAAGGAAAGAGACAAACCTGACAACTATTCCCGGCACACCACGCAGCCAAGCATTTACATGGTCCGAGAACGATGGCTGGGGATTGCCGCCCTGAGAGGGCCCCCACTAACATGAAAAAAGTTGAGAGCAAATAGTCGGAGAAGCTTGAAGCGTACGGGGATGTGTGTGCCTATTTGTTGAGAAAGGAGTTAGCACAAGGAGGCCCGCGGACACTCCCTTGGCTGGGCGACCGCAATAGAGTAAATCAACGGCCCAAAATGCCCCCCTATCTCCGGTACCTAAATAGAGTAAATCAGCGCCGAGAGGGCCGATGTCCGGTATGTATAGAGTAAATCGCGCGGAGTGCAATTTTTTTTTTGAGTACAATCAGCTCCGAAGTCGGCAGAAAGTCTTGAAACCAACAACAATTGTACCACAACAACACAATGACTCTTTTTTCTCACTTCTCTGATGGCCGACGTCATCTTGCTCGAGAGCAGCGTTCCGTCTGATGCTGCCGAATGGATTGGTGTCGGAAAGCTCTACAAGGACGTCCCAATCGAAGTGTCGGATGCTTGCTGCGATGCTCGCAAAATCCCAGCGGATCTGCAGGCAACTTTTCCGAGCAGGGCCACACCAATAACGGGATTCTTGGCGCTCCAGCTACCAGTCATTCTGGACGGCTATCAAGCGAAATTAATTGTGGGCCCCCACTCCAGAGCAAAAATAGGCAAAAATAGGGCATAGGAGCAAAAAAATGGCATTTTTAGGATATGTCCGACCAAAATAGAGTAAAACAGCCGGCTGAGCGAAAATTTCATAGAGTAAAACAAGGTCAAAATCGGGCGAAAAGCGGTCGGAGTTCCAAGGGAGTGTCCGCGGGCCCGCACAAGGTATCCTCCAGTAGACCGAAACGGGTTAAATTACCAATTCGCAACGAGAATATACCCTGCAGGAATGCTATTGATTCGGCTGTTAATTTTCGTTCAGGTGGTCAAGTGGCTGGATCCTTACTCTCCGTCTATTCGATGCGTCAGCTTTTGGCTCATGTCGATCAAACCAATCACCAACCTCTAGGCCAGGTGCCAGGCATCGTCAAATCAATGCTATGGGAATCAGTTTTTAAGTTAGCTTCCGGTGGTACCACCGATTTATAGCGCCTTACGCTGGGTTCCCTCCCCTGTGATCGAAGGAAATATGAGCAATCGATACGTCCATTATGAGCACAGAGTGCCTACGTGTTGCCTAGTTGAGGGAAAGGAATCCCGCTCCGTCCAGGATCAGCACGGACAATCCGATACACATCGTTGTCTGCATTAAACATATTGTTATTGAGAAGAAAAATAATTGTGCCGAGTTACTTTGATCAGGATCTAAGGCAAATGAATCAGTTGAAATGCGATGAAGGGCCGAGAGGAAAGGTAGTTACGTCTGTAAATCTATGTGGATCGGAAGAATTAGAAGCTGCGGGGCAGAAGGTCGCGAACAGACTCACCCAACCTCCAACTTCACGAGCCGTACCATTCGCAACTGTGGTACGGAATTAGATACACCCCCGACTCAAATGATGGTTTCTCACAGAACGAGTCATGCCAGGCTTGATCAAAAGCCAACCTGAACTGTCGGCACGTCAGGATGACACGAACGAGAAGTAATCACAGACGCCAAGAAGACCTACGCTTTCGCGACCAACGATCTGAGCTGCGGTGGGTCCTTCATCCAAGTACCTGGCGATCACAGGTAGCCCAGGGATAATGGGCACTAATCGAAGGTATGGGTTACATAATGACAATCGGCAACATCGTATCGTCGGGAAGACGTACGAGGCATATGGAACGCAGGGACACCGCACCCAGCACGTTTCTTGTAAGACAGAGAGGTTGTCTGGTCTGTCCTAGGGAGTCGATGTACGACGCCACTTTGACTTATCCTCCCAAACGAGGTAATTATGGTCAGGACCGGGGAATTTCTGGAAAATGTTGGTGTGGGCCCATGCACGAATCCCAAGGCAAACTTACATAGCCCGGGTTGTCACTGCAGTCACGGCAGCCTGTGAAAGATATTGTAACTGAGATAAATCAGAGAAATTGGCTTTATACCTTGAACTCTACATAAAGTCAACTTTGTCGGTAGGGAAACTTAGTTGCGACTCACCGTGGATTTCCCCCAATGGCGTAATCCCAGACGAAACCATTGGGACATACCGGAATCCCACCTGAAAAAATGAGCAATTTTGCAGCTCGAGGAATGAAATGGGCTAACAGCTTGTATCCCTGGCGCAGAATTTCATGAATTGAAAAGCACAGCAGGAGAACAACAACTCACTGAACATTGAACTATCGCGGTGATGCAAGTGTCAGAATGCTACCACTGAACGGAGAGTAGTTAGAATTTACAGTTCCTAAAGCCGATGAACCAGCGCGCGAGCACGAAGTCTGCTTCCTCGTCAGTTGTTGCCCATGCCCACTAGACAAATCACATACTGGATTCTGGAAATAGCTCCCACCAACGGAATTGGAATGGAGACGGCAAGCAATGATTGCATCACCCGTGAAGCCGGTGAGCTTCATCAATCAGTGGTGGGGACGGTGAAAAGGATTCAAAGAGCTCACGATTGCAGTGTACCTCCGGGATCCGGGGTTGGAGACCTGGCATCCCTCGTCGACTGGACTGGACCATGTTCCGGCGCAGGTTTGGTCGGTCCTGGAAGATATAGTACATCAATTTTGGTTTCGAAAGTGAAAATGAAAAGAAAATGTCCTATACTCGCCAATAACCCCATTCCCCTGTCCAGCCAGTGTAACAGGTTGTGGGCCGGTCGAAACGTACGCCCTAATGACTCGAGACTCAAACTGAAGATAGAAGATCCAGCCGAAATACCTACCGCTACGGTATTCGGCGTGGTGAGGCAGAAATCTGGTACGTACACAATGAAAGGGTATTCAATCGCCGGCAGGATTCGCTTACCCTCCCATGTGCCAGTATTGACGCCGTTGAGCTTTGCGTAATACTCTACAGCCGGCCATTCTAGATCTCCGTAGCTTTGAATGTTGAAAACTCACCTCTTTGAGAGTTGCCTTTACATCCACTGCCCCAACTATCAGCGGTATGTTCGATTTGATGGGGAAAAAAATTACTTGTCGGTAAGGCTGTCCCACGTTGGTCGACATTTCTAGGAAATTATTTAAACAGTTAACAGGCAAGGCTAACTAGCGCCTACCCTTTCTGTGTTTCGCATTGGCACGTAAAACGTTCCAATCTCGCTTGAGGGGCGGAGTCAACGATTGTCCCTCAGAAACCTTTTCACTCACCCGCCAAATATCCCATCTACTCATGATTGGTAAATCCTCAAACCCGGAAAACGAACTAATACTCACAGTTGGTACATTCCTATACGGAACATTAACACTGGTACGAGTTTACGTCGTACGAGTTCATACCTGAGCAAATATCTTCCGTCCGCGTATGTCAACCGCCGGAGTCTATGAGCCAGGTCGGAAAATGGAAGCGATTTGAGCATTTGAAAACATACAGTACGGCAAGCAGCATCCCAATCGCCTGCGAATGAATGAGTAGCTTTTCTAAGAATTGCGTGATGCAGCATGACCTTTCACATCAAAGATTTTTGCGGTCTCGATTTCTCGGCCATAGTCCTTGCATTTCCCTGTATCTTTCCAATTTCCCCTATGGTGGAAAGAGCTCCACTGTGTCCGACGACCAGGTATATAGTTCACTCACCAATGTCCGTCATCCCGACGATCGAAGGGTTGGGTCGCCATTACTACATCCGATGAACCGCTGTGTTGACCTTGGGCGGGGACCGCGTCATCCGCACCCCATATCCCTACGCCGCCGAAGCATGATGTCCTTGAAACCATAAGTCAGCGTCTCTGCACAAACAATTGAACGTACTGTGCCCAATCCTGCTTCTTCTGCCGCGTTTCTGAGTCATCGTAGCTGAGCGCAGCATCCTCTCCAAAGATCATATACTTTGTCCAGCTGAAGTCGTCGTACATTTCCCTGGTGGTCGATGAGAACGAGAATCATAGCCGAGAAGTGTACTTACGTTGCTTGATATACTGCTTTCTCGTACACAATAGACAAATATGGAAGCTCCCCATCTGCGGTGGTTGGATTGGTTTCAAATAACTTGAGCGCAACTTACCGAGACCACATTGTTCGATTTGATCTGGGTTAATCATTGAGTTTCACGACAACGGAAAGAGATTCAGACACTCACTGCCTGGGAATCCAACGCCAGTGGTTGTGCACCCCAAGCCGAAACAGGTCTATCTCCATTATCAGCTTTGTCTGGGTGTGGTTTGCAGTAAGGGATACCTGGTGATTCAGAGCATACGCTCGCCCAAAGTAAGATTGTATGAGATTGAATTGTCCCATTTTATCATACCTATCCAAAATTATTATCACGTCCGATTTTGGAATGTAGAAGCCCACCCAATCGTCTCAACGAAGGCCTCGATATCCCGGATCGACGAATGCGGGCGGAACACGTTCGAATCACCGGGCCGCCAGAAATCCACTGTGAACAAATTGACAAAGTCCACAACGGGCAAGACCTCATCGTTGAAATTCGGATACGGAGCGATCCCATTGGTCGAGACGCTGATGATGAGATTAGGGATCGTCGAGCCGGCGCGAACCGTGCTGATGAAGTCCTTGAATCCGTCCGGTGGGCACTGGGCCAACGGGCCTCCTCTAAACCACAATTAGCATGAAATCTCCTATACGTTAGAAGCAGCTTACTCAGGGGCATCGGGGTTGTCGCACAAGAAATCAAACCCAACGATCTAGAAAGCATTTGAGCAACCTCCGGTATCCCGATTGCAAACCCCGCTCACAAGCTTGTTCCACAAATTCGTCTGCGTGATAAAGTTGGCGCTGTTGTTGTACAGTGAGGCCCAAGAATCCTGCGGCAGCGCCAGCCCGAGCATTAACTTGATCTTCCCTTCCCACGCGCCTTCGAAGTCCGACATGAACAATGACGCCGTTCCGTCACTGTCCCCTGGGCTACTGAGGTTACCGGTCCCATCGACGTCCCAGTGCGTGATCACTACGTGAGAGCTGCCCTTATTTAGCGTGGCGGATGGACACCAGCGAAGAAGGCGTACAAGTTCTGTAGGGGGAATTGAGACAAATCGGGGGTAGGGATTACAGCCTCGTTTCTGAGCGGTGATATCGACGTATGCGATGCTGCGGTTGAATTGGTTGGTTGGGCAGTTTGGCTGCGGTTTCCCTGGGTAGTTGGTGCACGATATAGCAGTTTCGCGTGTCTACAAATTGTTGAATCAGGCAATTTAAAGTGGAGAACGGAATAGCCGCACATATTCAGCGATGATTTCATTCATCTGGTGGAACATTAATCTGGATAAAGAGGAGCCATTGCTTTGGAATCACTTACACTGTCGCTCGGCTGGGAGACAGATAATCAGATCGTTTACACTAGGAATCTCAAGAGGTTAGTTTACGAAGTCATTCACAAACGCGATATGAGAGTCTGGATCAGTGCAGTTTCTGGGACAGGTTCTTAAAACTCCTGAAGATCAGGAAGGAAGGAGACTCACGAAACGTAATTTCCGCTGAAGATTTCCGAGTCAAGGTGAACATCTTTCAGACTGCAGAATCTATGCACCATACCTGCTATCTTGAACAACACACGGCCCCTGTTGCGTGAACCCGAACTGGGCCTGGTCCGCATTCACCCCCGAATAGAGGTTCGCCAGATTCGCATAAGCGATTTGGATGCCTGAGCTTGGGAGTTGTTGTCTCAGCGTGATGAGCTGATCGACGTAGTTGGCGGAGTTTCCTTGGGCCACCGTGCCAAGGAATAGGAAGTTTTGTGCACCCTGGAATATGAGTTAGAGGGAGCGAGAATATAGTGCTAGTTGAACACTGACCACGCCGTCGATGAGTTTAGTCTTCACGTTGGAGATCAACCGCGGGAGCAATTGCGTCTCGAAATTCGTTCCTGGGGAGGACATATGTCACTATGTGACTACCAGCAGGAAGTGCACGGCATACCATCGGTGAGATCCTCCGATCCCACTGTGATTCGGTTAGCTTGGAGATCCAAGAGAAAAGTGTACTGAGACATGAACGTACAGAACACAGCAAACACCGTGCTATTACCATTAAACTTGTCCTTCTGCGAGACGAAGAGATCCGCTTGATCGTTGAAGTCGGACGGGTGGCTCCCAGGGGGGTACACAGTTTTCTGTGACACATTTCACCTTTGAGAGGCCACGCGAGGAAGAGAAGGATGTGAGGTACGCACGTCGATCACAGCACCGGGGACCGCCTAGGATCAGTGTTAGCAATCTCAATTTATGATGAAAGGGAAGGGAAAGACGTACATAATCGCGCAGAGGGACTAAAAATATCGGCTGAGATATACTACAGGGAGGGTAGAAACAAGACCGACTCACTGGAGCTATCCATGCTGAGCCATTCAATCCACGTATACCCATTGGACATGCGCTCCGTGCCGTTTTGGATGAGGAGGCCGTCGGCGGGGCTGTGGATTCGGTTTCGAAGTTGGTAAATACACGAGGCTCCATGGATCGATGCGGACGTACACGTAGAGAGGGGCGTCCGGCTTGGAGCCATTTGGCGCGCCGTTCGCTGGAGGAAGACATGATGGACGCTGGAGCGTATAATAAGTCGCAGTACTTACCGGACCAAGCATCGCCTGGAATCCGCCAGTCAATTCACTCCGGAGTATAGCACAGGAAAAGAAGCTCACCAAATGCAACGATTAAAGAAGTGTCTGCCGAGCTCAGTGAGATTCCGGTGTTGACTGCATCCCATCGGCGCAGTTCAACTGAACGGGAGGTACAACGCACATCCCGACGTGTTATTGCCCGCAGGACTAGTGCCCGTACCACCCGAGCTGCCGGCTCCAATGTAGCAGTTGTTACGAGCTAGAGTGGCAGCGGCGGCGTTGCTAGTGGTCGTGCTTGCCTCGGTCCCGCTGATGCCGGGCGGCGCAGAACTAGTGCTAGTGGCCGGCGCGCTAGTGGGAGAGCTGGCGGCGCCGCTGGTCGTCGGGGGCGCGCTGTCACTGGCACTGGTAGTGGGCGAACTGGCCGCGCTGGTCGTCGGGGGCGCACTGTCGCTGGCACTAGTAGTGGGCGGGGAAGTAGGGCTCGAACTCTGGGCGAAGACGCTCGAAGTGCAGGAGAACGCGAGTACTGGGGTTTTTCATTCAAATCGACAGTCACGCGTCACGCACCCCCCTGTCGAGGACGAATTTTGGTCGCGGTCACGCGTCACGGAGGGGTTTGTCGAACCCTCTAAGGCATGTCACCTCCCTCCCCCCCCCCCCCTCCAGTGGCAAAAAAAGGTAAATTATCCATGGAGCTGTCGAAATTTTGGAGGTGTCACGCGAAAATTCGGCTGCTGTCGAAATGACGAACTGGTAAATCGGGTCACGCGTCACACCCCCTGTCGATTTGAATGAAAAACCCCAGTAAGGTGGCGATGAGGAGTGCGTGGATGTGCCTCTTCATTGGATGAGAAGGATGCTATCGTGAGGTAGTACTACTAGTAGGTTGGGGTGTTTTATCCTGGGGTAGTTCCGTCAGGTTTTTAAGATGCAAAGGGAACTATTCCGGCGGTTTACTTGCAATTGCAACTGCCGCGCCACCCATGTGCTAGAGATGAAACTGCGAATAGTTTGAACACTGAGCGGGATGCACCTTCATCATTACGCACCCATTACGAAGGGCTTTTTCATTGAGGATCGAGGCAGTTCGAATTTTTTGATGAGGTCAATATGGGCGCGGTCCTCGCCGGGGAACTGCGGGTACAACTTCTCAAAGTGGCTCACACTGAATAGGTGGCGTGCAGAAGTCAGGGAGGGTCGAGGCTGTTCGAATTGTTTAATGAGGTCGAGACGGACCTAGTCTTTATGGTGAAACCTTTCAAACTTGCCCGCACTGAATCCCAGTGAAAACGCGGTATCGGCTGATATCGCCGGGTATCAGTTGGCTCCGCTGGGCTCGCCGTGTATCGTCTTTGTATCGTGAGGGCTCGAAAGTGGAGCTAGCGACATGTCCAAGTTATCTATGATGTCATGGAATCTAGCCAATTTTTAACATATTTCTAGGTCTCGGCTTTCGACGCCGCCGATTTGAAGTTTTAACTTGACTTGTCGATTTGAAGTCGTACTTAAGTCGAACCGGACTTGGCGGAGCTGGTCCGTGCACTGAATGACATCACGGCCGTGACGTGGTGTGTCGACACTTCTCTTTCGACTACCACCACATCCTCTACGTCTTTGGTACCCTCCGCTGTTTCCTGGTCGTCTGGCTGTCTCTGGGTCTGTCTTCACATCTATGTCTTCCATATCTTGTCTGCGGTGGCCAACTTGTATGGCTTTCGGTTCTTGACGCATCAAGGCAGAGCGCGTATCGGATGTCTCGGGCAAAGGCTTCCCGGTGGCACAGCGGCGAGCGGGAGCGTAGAGCAGTGAGGCGAGCGGGAGCGGAACAGGAGCGTGTGCGTGGGAGGGAGCGGCGGGGGTCAGCAAGGATGCAAGGTGTGTGCCTGCCTCGGTCAACGTGCGCTGCATCTGACATAGCTACAGTGCTTGTCTGAGCAAGTAGAATCTGCGAGGTACGTGTGCAGCCCATGTCCTGGAAATTCACAAACTAATTCCACTACCTGCAGAACAGGTCTGGCTGGATATTCCGAACCAACAAGGGACTGGGCAGCAGGCTGGCGCCGAAGGAACAGGGTGCAGGTGGGTGGAGGCTGGAGGCGGTCGGGACAAATGAGCGGGGCGAACAGGACCGGACAGCAGTGTGGGCGGGGGCGGGTGCAGGTGCAGGGATAGCGGCAGCGGGGGCGGGCAGGAGCGTGGGGCAAGCAGGAGCGCGGGGGAGCAGGAGCGCAGGGGAGCAGGAGCGCGTAGTATCACGCAGTATCGTGTATTTTGTACACTGCAATACCAGACGATATTTGACGATAAAAAGTATCTATGGAGTCCCATTTTAGCACCGTCCAGCACTGTCTGGCATCGCGTAGTATCGTCCAGTATCGGAAGAGTGGATTTTTGCTATTCCGATGCTCCACGATACTAGGCGATGTCTAGCCGATACCCAGTGATACCAGCCGATACCGCGTTTTCACTGGGACTGAATAGGTGGCGCGGGTGACGCCATAAATTGTACGTTAGGTTTGGTGGAATCATACGTTAGAACTGAATCCCTGTCACCTTTGGTCTACTCAAAGCCATCATTTGGTTCCGAATTCAAATGGGTGCGAAAGAGGGCAAGAAGAGAAACTGTGGAGGAGAAAAGGAAATTTTCGGATATGGGAGAGCAAGTGGCGGCGTCAAAGGCGGATCAAAGTGCGATCAACCGCACCACCCCTTTCTTTCCAACTGCGTGATGCTCTAGATCTGCGTCTCGCAATGCACGGCGGGAACCTTGGCAACAAACACCACCAAGGCGCTGTAGATGTCTATGGTAGATAAAACTCGAGTAAGAAGATTCGGGGAGACGTGTGTACAGAGAAAGGAAATGAAAAAATGAAAAGAAATAACGAAATCAAATGACAAGTACCTGGACCGTTTGCGGCGAGGGACAAGCGAGGGTCGCGAATGGTGCGCACACCGCCCCGCTAATCAATCGTCTTGTAGAGGGTTGAGGAAACGCTCAGGAGTACGTTAGATTGCATCCACATGGCGGACAGCGGACCCGGCTGATGACATCATGAGAGTCATTTGTCGCTTCATCCAGGCGCGACAGGTAAAGGTACTGACGGCGCGCGTTGTTGCGCTATATGGGGTGTATCATAAACAGAATGGTGTCACGTTCAACGGCCCCGTCGACAAGGCCCGCCAGGACCTATGCCGACCAAGTGCTAACGCCTGATCGGCCGCACGGGAAGCGTCGCCGATCGGGCGTTAGCACTTAATCGGCAGATGTCGGCATGGCCTTCAAAACGCTGCGAACAGGGCCACCGAACGCAGTGTGTGGAAAGGAAGGCGAAAGCAATTCTCGGCCGACAACTTTGCTGCGGGCATGAATGTCCCTCACTTGAGTAGAACACCAGGTTTCACTTGGGTTTCACTCGGATTTTGAGCCCGAATCCGATGTCACCAAAGCCATTCATGAATTCAATCGGGCGCTATCGATGGACCGAAAGAATATCGAGACAAGAGTACTTACCATGTGGAGTCTATTGTTTTGAGGACACATTCGGGCAGAAAACAAACTTCACTTTCATCGTCGCATTTGATCGCACAGCCAACATAGCGCGAACAGTCCAGAGGATTGTATTGCGAAGCCCATCCGGAGACACGCCGAAGAGACGGGGAGAACGGATGCAGCTCCCACCGTGTGGAGAATCCCGGGGAAGTGAACAAGCGCTAGGGGCGGATCCATTGGATGGGCAAGTGTGAGGAAGAGCCTTGATCGATCGATGGCGTTGATGGCTAATATGGATAGATATCGGAGGTGAGGTCTGAGGTGTCCAATTATTGTGATTTGTTCACTCTTCCAGATACTCTCGGTTTGAGCGGTCCCGAATTTCAAGCCCCGAACTCAGGATTCGGATCATCGTTCTCAAGTTCAAGTCAAGTTCAACAGTCGAACGAAAGTGACGAAACCAACCCGAACCACACCATTGATTCTCACATTCTCGGCCCGCATTTTCCAAGATGTTCAGTAGTTAGAGGTATACTCTATACTGTTCAAAAATTATTGGTTGCATCAGCATGTGCCATGGACTAGACGCAACAATTGAACAATGAATAAGCAGCACTACAGGGCTATGTGTTCCATTTGAATCCCCAGGGCAGTGTATACAGACAGATAGCATAATGATTAAAGATCACTGAAACGTAGGGAAAAAGACAGGAAGACCATAAGAACACGAGAGTTCAGTGTTTTTTTTTAAATAGCTACAGCATCCCTTTCGTCATTACTAATTGGAGACTCCGGGGTGATTCACAGTTGCTGCAAAGGTGCAGTGGGCGTAGATATCAGATAGCTCAAAAAGTGTCTTCAGGTTTGTTTCCTGAGGTCTTCTTCAGTCAGTTCAGCCAGCCTAGCATCAACTTCCGCAAGGGCTTTTGCTTGCAAGGACCGCTCGAACAGTGGTCTGGCCTCGGTATACAGGTCGGATGCTTTGGAAAGTTCTCCGCGGCGTGAATGTATGTCTCCAATAGTTTTCATACATTCTGCCCTACTCCGATGGACGTCCATCGGGTGAAACCCTCCAGTGCAACTGTTAGAATGCTGAGTGCCTCTTCATCCTTCCTCAGATGTGTGAAGACATTTCCGAGGTTCTGCAGCGCCTGGTGTACAGGCAGTATACCTCGTACCGCTGGACGCATTACAAATGCAAAGAAAATGAAAGCCCATGTTGCGACCACTGAGGCAATAGCATGCGAGCTCATTGTCCATATCATACACATCAGTGAAGGTACGGATGTACGTGCCCCTGCTGTGTCTCCCTCGCAGAGCTTCAAGTCGGCAGTGTGGGCCTCACAAAGTGAAATGCCCGTGGGTAGTTTATACGTCGGAATATTTCCACTGCAGTGTGGAGGTTCTGTGATACAGGAGCTGTGTTGGCACCTATTACAAGATCCAGGGACACAAGGTTGAGCAGACAATAGGCATAATTGGCCGGGGAGAGAACAGGGGAAGTCTGGGAAAGGATTACTTCCTGGGCCTGTCTTGCCTGTGCATACTCTGTCCTGAGCTGGTGAATCTCCCCCTCAAAGTTCATCAATAGCCAATGAGACTCTCCACCCTGCATTCTAGTTCGAAGCACCAGTGCTTTCCATTGGTCCACAACCTGTATGCCATGTTTGAAGTCACCAAGTCCAATATAGCATCGGGCCTGGCAATGAAGACTATTGAGCTCTGCCCTGACATCACCTGCAGAAACCGCTATTTTTTGTGTTTCACGGCCGAGCCGTAAACCTTCTGACCAACTTCCATGAAGACATTCTATTGTTGCCAAGCCAGACAGTCCTCCCACTCGGACCACTGGAGAAGTGCATTGCGGTTCAAAGGTGAGTGCACGATGATAAAGATTTTGTGCTTTCTTATGATCACGAACAGTGTCGGCATAATATCTTCCGACCATGATGTACAGTCGAGCTGGACACATATAAATTATGGCTCCCTCATGGGGTAACAACACTTACCTTCGCCCTCAATGTCGTTGACTATGCGAAAATGCTCAATGGCCTCATCCATGTACTTCTCGGGATCTGGGATAGCATGGAACCACCTGGCTCTGAAGGCTTCAACAATAAACTGCCCATAAAGGTGGTGGTCATTGATCTGAGGAAGCATTTCTTGCAGGCGCAGCATAAGCGGGGTGAGGCCACGTTCCATCAACATATTCAGTTGGTTGAGCAAAATAATGGCTCGTGCGGTGTCCCCAGTGTCTGTAGGATCACAGTTCAATCCATAGACCAGTAGATTGTGCATGTTCCCAAGATTTGTGAGAAGATGTGGTGTCAAATTACCCACACCTGAGGAAGAGTCAATGAAAGTCCTCCAGAGCCTGAGAAGATCATTAAAGTACTTCCGCAGGGGCCGCACCAGATGTGGTGAAAGTGGTATGGTAGTCTGAACATAATCCCTGATTGGTGCCAGTACTTTTAATCTTCCAGCATGATCAATAAAAGCAAGTGATGTGCGGAGCAAGGTTGTTTTGCATTCCGCAATTTCAGGAATTGGTGGTTTGCTTTGTACCAGATCAGTTTCGGAAATGCCGTCGGACAGCAGGGACAGCAGACCCAGAAGATCCACCGCATGGAGTAAAGATGCCATGCGAGGACTCGAAAGAGATAACTTGATTGAAATCTCCAAGTTTGATCGTTTGTCGTAACCTGCAGAGAGAAGGGCAGTGTTCTCAACTTTCCAGCGTGCCAGGGTGGCCTGGCAACCCTCAGAGGCAGCAATGTTTGCGACTAGTTGAACTGCAAGAGGGATATGGTCTGTGATCTCTAACAGCTGGTCCACTTCCAAAACATCATGGATTTCGTCCGCAATTTCAATGAATGTCTGGTGGGCTGCGTCCGATGACAACGGACTCAGTGGATGCAAGAATGGATGGGTCCATTGAACTTTGCTTGGTCTCTCAGCCCCGCGCATTGTGATCTAGCAAAAACAAGTTAGAATAAAAACATGGCAGACGAAGAGACACTGTACAAGAAGGGCCACATGTGGGATATCGGTCAGTAGGGCAAGGAACTCCTCGACTTTTACGCGCCCATCCGCCGGCTCCCACGGTGTCTCGAAGTTATCCAAAATGAGTAGGGGTGGGTGGCTGCATAGTCAAGTGGTGAACGATGTGTCTCGTCGAGCTCTGGGATCCCTCGAGGCCCAGGTGGGACCCAATGGTTGCGACCAGAGAATTGTTTGTCTGGACAGAGTCGCAGGGGATGAAGTGCCGAATGGGATATTTTTCAACAACCTTCATGCTATGAAGGACCGTCACCGCCAAGGCTGTCTTTCCTATTCCACCGGGGCCGAGGATTGCAACTCGGGCCGGATCCGCAAGCAAATTATCCACAAGATGTTCCAATTCAGTTTCTCGCCCATGAAATATTTTTGGGGATGCCGGCAGTAATGAGAATGAGCCCGAGCTGGATCAAACAATGAGAACGAAATGGTGTTTCTCAGTTGAAAGAGAATCACCTGACATTCAATGAACTGCGCCCAATCTAAAAAAAATCAAATGAGACTTGAGAGATAGAAACACTGAGCAGCCCCACCGAAGACATGGCGTCAAGTGAACCACTCTGAGTTGAAATGAGTTCCAGGAGCTCTTGGTGGCGCGTCTCGGTGTCCGCATTCAACTTGACAAAAGTGGACAAAATTCCAACCGCTTGTTCCCTCTGTTCGGGTAAAGATTAAAGTCACGTTTGACAAACAGCTAGTCACAAACTGTGAAACTGTCCAAAGCCACCTTCAACTCGGTCTCACAAGCACCCAACTGTCCGACAAGTTCGCTTTGTTTGAACAGCCGTGTGATTGTTCCCAGCTCTTGCTGTGCTCTCAAGCACGAATCAACTTTTTGGAGAGTTCTATTCCCGACAACGAATGAACAAACCTGTGAATCAGGCACAGATCACTTACATAGCGAATTGAGCTATGTGGTAGAGGATCTTCGGTGATTGAATGTCTTCTGACTGGATCGATAGGCCCGTGAGTACACAGACTAGATGATGGATGTCTTCCACAATTCGGATACATCGCTCCTTTTGAGACCTGGTGTTCTGGTTTACGAATGTAAGTTTGAATGTATCGTGTTGTCGAAATTCACACCTGCACCATAGGAATGATTGTCAACGTGAGCGCGCAGATGCTTCCCAGAAATGGTATATGGGCGAGTCCCGCAATTTCTTGGAGTGCATTTGCCGCGCACTTGAGAATTCTTTCAGCTGTGGTAGGGGAGGTGGGGGCATTGCGAACCTGGGAGTAAGCGTCCCGCTACAGCTCTGAAGTATATATGCAGGCGGATGCATGTGGTCCCGATGATTATCACAAATTTGGATGTTTAATTGAGCTAAGCCAAGCCAATAGAAGGTTCAGGGCGAAGGGTTGAGGAGGAATACTAAAATAGCTTTTATATGGGGCGCCACAGCCAAGGCCATCCTTGTGAGCACTGTATCAACCTATACATCGCACGATGATCGCTCCTATGTCCCGTCCGGCTCGCGTCCAGTTCTGAGGCCACTCTTTCACCGGAAAGCCAAGCACAGGATATACCCCAACCGCCCGAGGCATCGAACCATTGATAGTCTTTGACCAAGCGATCTCGTAACTGCTTCTTCCATTCCATCCAGCACCCGGAAACGGGAAAGCTCCGTGTAACTAATAATAATGGCGCTGATGCGGAGGTTGAATCACGGATGGTTAACGATAAAAACTTGGGGGATCAAATCTGTCAATAAGATTCCTGCAATGGAGCCACGGCATCATCGATTAATTGAAACAAGTTGGAGGGGTTGTCCGTGGCGTGGTAGCCGTCGGCGGCTAGACGAATGGAACTTGCCGTCCCGTTGGTGCAGGCCCGAGCGAGATACCTCAACACGAGTGCGTCCAGAATTATACTCGTCTCGAGCATGCTCAGCCAGCCGCTCACCTTTGGCATGGGCCGCAGTCGGCCGCAAATCCACAGAGGTGGATTGAGATGAGTAAGTATGTCCGCTATCCGCATCCAACCAGTCTAATCAATCCAATCCAATCCAGTCCACTGGCCAGGCACGGATTGGGATTCAATACTCGAATTTATTTGACGCCGATTTGGGCTTTCGACAGAGATACCAAATTAAATTGCCGTCGGTGCTCTTCCCCGGTTGTTGGTTCTCGTTCGGAGAGATTTTGAAAAGTCAGTGGAGTTTACACCTTCGGTTCCATCCACATTGACTTGCGCTGGTATCCAAGTTAACTTCCATGGCGGACATTTGCGCAAGTTGATGGTGTCGAGTACTGTGAGAGCGCCAACCATTATCAGTTCGGTCGAACGAGCTGGGTATATGTATCAGGGCTTACCGTGCGCGCAAGAAAGGTAGTTCCGGCATAGCAACAATGCATGGGTTGAGCGCGATACCTAGATAGGAAACGCGGAGAATGAATAATAGGACACACCGCAACTCTGAGAATGAGCCGGTTAAAAAATTTCAACAGTCGGTTAGCGGATTAGATTGGAGCCTGAAGTCGTGATGATGACGTGTGTACGCAGGGATCTTGCAGTGTGAAGGACGGACACGGGAAGGATCCAATTTCAGATCTTCTCGAAAATTGGAGAGATAAGAAGGACCCGTTTCGGAAAGGCAGGAGACTCAGATATATTCGGCATTCGGCAGCACAAGGGAAGGACGTCGAGATTGATCAGGATTACATATCAGAAAATAGATGTGAGAGCTCGAATACCAGAGTGTAGCGGGGATACATGATACATCAGATGTCAGGCAAATCCCAACAGCACGCCAGCCTCTACATCAACGCGCCCATTAAATCCGACCTGAGCTGGTTCCTGCGCCACCTTCGTAAGTCCGACGGTGTCCTTTTCTTTGACGGCACTTTTATCGGTCTCGACGACAATTAGAATCACCTAAACTTCGGGCGCGGGCTTCGGATGATGGTGGGACGTTGATGAGTGATTGGCGATGCTGATCCGCCTGATCAGGTTTCTGTGACAGCAAGTGCTGAGAAACCATGCTCGTTCAGCGATTTGCAGACCCACTGGTCTCCCACAGTCAGACTCTAATAAAACTAAAAATTAAGGGAGTTGAATTTTTTTTGGTTTTATAGAGTCTGATTCAAGTGTCGGGTTCCTACCAACCACTACAGCCTAGAATTGTACTTGGACTTAATGCCCCACATCCTCCAATTTCATCCAAAACCCCTCCCGCCGGACTTGTGATTTCAGCGCATTGAGAGCAAATATTGGATCTCCTACGCGATCATCAGTCCATTTTCAATTGTTTAAAAATATTCAATTGCTCGCTTCGCCGGCGGTCGAGTATTCCCTGGATCTGATAATGACCTCACAGACCATTTATTAAGGGAAAACAGTGCAACCATTCCTATTCTCGCGCGGGATTCTGGCCGTTGGAAATTTACCAAATAATGCCAAACAAGTTGAAGAAAGGAAGAATGCATGTTTCGGCATAAAAATCTGCATTTAATGACTTTGACAAGTTTTGGGCTCCTTACTTTTGGGCTCTTTTGGTCTTTTTGAATCACTTTTCGTCCATCCATCCTTCTCTGCTGTAATACACTCGGCGAAAGAAGTGTCAAACGGGATCTGCATCGGCTGTTCAGGAGCATCAAGTGCAGTAATATGCACCGCCAGCTCCTCCACAAATGTCTGATACTGGACGGAGACGAAGTGACGCCCAACCCCTTGGTAGGGTGGCCCGCGACGGGACATGGAGATGGCTAAACGACATCAGTTTTGCAGAGGGGGGCGACCCGGACATACCATGATGCACGATGGCAAGGTCTGACCACTGGGTTTCGCCGAACATCTAACTGGCTCGAAAAACGGGGCCGAGCATTGTCCAGGGGCAGTCGATGCCAGACGACGCGATGTCCTGCTTCAACCCAGAGCTCTGCCATTAACACTTCAGGCAGAGACGAGACATAGATTGAACGGGATACGGTTCCAAATAGGAATCTGGCGGGCTCCTTCTCTGGGCTGGAGTCCGAAGCGATGAAAGGACACGGGGCGGCGGCACATCTCTATGTAATGACTGATTTCACTCGGGGATTTCTGGACGACCTGAAGTTTGGCATTCCCGATCTTGCTTGGAGGTGATAAGGCAAATTGTGTTTGAAGAGTTGCAACAGATACTTGAGCGGAGTGGATTTCAACGTTGCCGAAATCAAACAGGGACTAGGGCAAGGCACCTATGCCTAACTTTTAACAAGGGGGCCACAATGGAAATTAGGGTGATTGGGATTCGCCTTGAAGCGGTCACGGGAAATTTCAAGTTTGTCAGAGCGAGCATAGGGGCTCACCTCAGCCGATGTTCAGGGGTATTTTGGCACCGACAGTGTCGGCACGCATGTCAAATTTAAATAATACAGCAACTAATGAGCATCCTGCGCCTAATCAATACCCATGGTGTGCACCGTTTTTCTGGCGGAGTTCATGATACAGATTTGCCTTTTGCACATTCTTCTTTGTGCATGTTCGATTTGATTCACTGTGTGGTGCGTGATGACGATGTAGCTTCGGAATCGGTGAAACAGAAATAAAATGTGTACCTTCATGTCAAATATGGAAAGCAAGCGACTGTAACAGTTTGCACCTGGTTGAAGTTTCACAATACTATTCAAAAAAGTATGCGGGTTTGATCAAGTGGTGCTACTCGATTTGTGCTTACGGTTGTTTGCTGCCAGTGCGGAGTCCTCGGCTCACACGGCAACATTATATGGTCATGTTGTAAATCCCACTACCGTAAGCTTTCTTTCCAGTCGTGTAAGCGAGAATCATGGCCTTTTGGCCCTTGAAGCAAATTTCCAGAAACGTTTCCCTTTGGGAATGAGTGCGTAGGCAAGGCACTGGCAGCCAAATGGCTTAAACCAGGAGGCGTCGACCTTTCGTTTGAAGATTTTTCCGTAAGGAGCTCAGTTTCCCCCCGGAGACCCGAAGCAGGGCTTCGACTGACGAGGAACGAAGCAGTTGAAAAAGGGTACGTCCAGTACGTTTTCGGGAGCCCTGATTCAATGAGCATGGTCAATACCATTGTAGCAATTGTCTGATTCATGCGTTCGGCTAGTGTGATCAGGTTCTGAATATCGTTGAGAGCTCTGGCGAAATAATATTTGTTTCCCTCCGTAGCATAGCACGGGTCACTGCTAGTTGCATACTGTATACAAGCAGTGTAGTGGGAGGTCTTTCGACGTCCGGTTGTGACGATGAGCTAGAAATAATGGGGTTCCGGATAAGTCTGTCGTACTGGGGATTGAAACAACTTTGAAGACTGCCTCTGAGGTGCCTCCTGAGACCGGTCTGCTATGGCATTTACGAAAAAAATCTCGGTGTCACGGCCCGCCCAGGCAAATTTTCGAAAACCCAAGTTCGAAAATCCGGGTCACAGGTCACAGCTCGGTCCTGGCATGCGCCAATGTCCAACCAATGCCGATCGGCCGACTGGGTAATTTTGGATTACCTCGTGGTCCGTGTCATGCGCTGATATTCCAAAGTGTCGGGCCTGATGGGCCAAAAGCGGAGCTTGAAAGGCTTCAGACAGACACGGATAATTTTATAAAGAGAGACAAGACCTGCCGCCGCTTCGCTCCGGCAACTCGGAATGGAGAAATAAAATACAGTATATATTATTTGAGGTGCGGATACACCCCAGGGAGATACAACGTCGCAGGGAAGAATGATTGAAAATAAAGTGTTACCTGAGCGTGAAGACATTTTTGCCGCGTCCATCAAACTGTTGGACGAAGGTGGAAGAAGCAATTTTCGTGCAACAAAAAGCAAAAGACAAAGCATCACTGAAATGAATACTCCGATGGAGATTTCGTGAAGCGTCTAAATTTAAGCAGTGAATTGAACGAAATGGGTGAGAGAGCAGGCGAGGATGAACACCAAACCTAGAGATTGATGTCCACAGGTGGCCAATCACGTCAGAGAGAGCACGGACAATTCTCGAAGCAGTGAACAGAAGGACAGGAACCGAAAGTTTGAAAGTTGCGGCTCCAAAGAGTAGCGGAAAGTTCCCAGCAGCATCCAGGAGCAGCGAGGGATCGCCAGAATTAATTCGGAGAAATGTGGCAGCCCCGTAGTTCCAGAAGATCTTGAGGCAATGTTGAGGAGGAAAGAATGGGCCAAGAACGGGCAATCTTAGTACTAGGGAAGGTGGCCGTTATATATACAGCGTCTTCGGCGGGAATTGCGTGGCCCCGGTACGATGCCAAAATTTTACGCAGGGCCTTGGCTGCGCCGGAGGCGTCAGCTGCCATTGAGATGAACTGCGGTCCGTCAAAAAAAGTTGCGCGGAGGTCAGCTGTTGATCCACATTTAGTTCTCGGAGAATTTCTTGGCGAATGAAAGGAGATGGGTGTAGAGGGAAGCCACAGGAAGACGAAAGGGAGTACGATAAATTGAGAAAAAAAGACAAACATGTACAAAGAATCGCGGGCCATTTCGTTAAAGAACGGTTAATGGCACCCCTCCTTCCTTATAGGGAAGGAGTTCCCACCTCGTAAACTCCAGTGCTATCACCAACAACCCGTCCGCACGAGGATGGC
Organism: Mycena olivaceomarginata; assembly: GCA_029378375.1. Lineage (NCBI taxonomy): Eukaryota > Fungi > Basidiomycota > Agaricomycetes > Agaricales > Mycenaceae > Mycena > Mycena olivaceomarginata. Next base: position 302,441 of record JARKIC010000266.1, on the reverse strand, counting down.
GGGGATCTGCTCCACGCGCCCAAAGTCGAAGTGCGTGTCGTCGGCGAGGAAGACCCAGGAGCCGACGGGGGACGCGGTCAAGTTGACGACGATCGCGAAGTAAATGAATAAAAGATTCGAAAAGGCAGTTTATTGCGCACCTCCGCCTGGGTCATCGTCACGGCCCTCGCACTGGCAATCCGGTACAGACGGCGCTTGATGCGCAGCGACGCCACGGGGATCTCGATCAACGCGGCAACCGTAATACGAATCGTTGCCACAGCTTCAGTGAAAAAAAAAACAGAAAAGACCAAGAAGAACGCACCGCACTGGGATATCAACTTTGAATACGGACTGCCGCTCACTTTCTGCTATCATGCGCCTTGGTCGGGCAAGTTTTGTCTCCCTAGCCATTCCGCTCCGCTGCAACGGCGATAGAAAGGCCAGCGTGGTGGAACCCGCCATGCCGCAGTGAGATATAAGGACATCCCCAAAATCATGCGCAAAAGCTACAAATGGATTTTGCGGGCGTAGCTAGCGGTACTAATTTTAAGGTGGGGCTATCTTTTGTCGAAGAATGTGAGTACTTGAAGTCACCACCGTTAATATACTTGAACTACATCAAGGGTTCGACACCCTAAGTGTCCACGAAAGAACACTTACCATTGCAGCCTTATCTCTCAGAAACTCTCGGTTCCGGACCAGAAAAGGTGCATCTCCTCGATGAGTCGTTGGCGAATAACGGACCCATGTTATACCATAGCAACACCGGAGGTCAATGAGTGGTCAAGCAATGAAACGGACCCCCACCGGAGATGCGGAATTTGCCAAAATATCCAAGGAACTACCCAAATCCGGGAACAGACTCTCCAATAGGGAGCGGCGGGATAATCTCCTTAAATTTGCAGAGGTAATGAACGCGTGCGGAGTGAGGGTACCACCCACATTCTCCAGTCAGATATGCACCCCGGCAACTGCACACAAGTCTCTCCAACATGATTCATCGACGGTGACGGCCGTGACAAGCATCCCGTCCTGGTTGCGCAGAAGGCTCCACAAATACGAGCATTGCTTTCAGGGAATTTCCTGGGCGGAGATGTTCAAGTTTACGGAGGCTGATCTGGAGGCTCGAGGAGTGTGCACGCTTGGAGCCAGAAGAAGATGATCAGAGTTTAAACGAGTTGAGAGTGCGGCGCGCCAAAGGCTGTTGATTCAGGATGTGTTGATAGTATCATCTTATGCGTTTGAAGAATGTTGTTGGCTTCAGCGGCTGGATGATGTAATTGCTCCGGCCAAAACGACTTTTAGCCGGAATTTTAGCTAAGATAGGTTGCAACTTTACCCATCAGTACAGTGAGCTGGCCGCAGAGCTCGTACTACCCGACTGGTTGGCCACTTGCCGTGAATTAATTTCGTCGTGCCAAAAGCGATGTCCACAGGGGGGCCAGGAGAAAATGCCGCGCCTATCCTAAATTATGACTAGACATCAAAATCGGTGTTCCTTCAAGCTGATTCAGGTTCCTGGAGAATGGGAATACTCACTAATGCCTTGGGATCTTTCAATAGAGCGCTTCTGCCGTGCACCGACCTCAGGAATTTTGGGAAGGCGGAAGCTAATATTTACGCTTCCAGGTACCAAATGCATCCTCAACCCCTGCACCAAATGGCTGGATGTGAGTGAGTATTATGATCCTTTTGGCAAGCTCCTTTCGGTAAAAATAACCCCGAGTATATCCTGCATCTCAGAAGGTCTGTGAATTGCATTTCTTTCTACAATCCCAATTAGGCAATAACAAGATAAACATACTCAGTTCAACACTCAGCGCAGTGTTAGAATGGCTTCAAATATTCAAGGAGGCTAACTGCTCTGCGAGCCATACGCCCGGGCAAAAATCCCGGTGCAATCAGGTCTGCTGATCGAGATATTGTCTGCACCAAGGTTCCTTGAAAATTAGGGAGCATCACAACAAATACACCCAGTTCAACATTCAGGGCAGGTTCAGTTCTGCTGAGAGTATTGTGCACGCTTGTTAACGAAGGTCAACGAAGCACGCTTGATGATCTTCCGCCAGTCAAAGAGCGACTTGTCGTTCTTGATGACCAGTTCCCCCGAACGATGGCAGCCGTAGAAACAGCAAGAGAGTAGTACAGCGAACAGGAAGTCGTCGTACAACCTGCTGCAGATCGCCAACTGTAGGAACGCGTCAAGATGCGAGGGCCGCAACGGAAGTTTTCGATGGACAGGATCCGCGCGCGCCTTCTTGGACCCGCGGACGGTAGCTTGGACTACCGGATCTCCGCGCACCTCATCCCATGTCGGGGTAAAGGTCCTTGAGAAAGTGGCGGGCACGTGACAGATATTTCGGTCCAGATGCAATGAATTGTGATGTACAGTCGAACCCCTTGTAACCCATGCTTCTATTAACCCATAACCCCTCATATCCCATGGAATTTCTGTGAAACCACCGCCGTTTGCAGGGATAACCCATAGGTCCGCCAAAACCCATACCCATACCCCTTTGAGCAGCATAAACCCATACATTTCGGCCGAAGTTTTACATGTCAGAGATCTCGGAGCGATGAATTATTTCGACTGACAGCTTGATTGCATATTTTTCACCGTCATTACGAAAGATTTCGCCTTCTCGATGCCTTCGGTCACGCTGGAAGTCCTCAGGCGGGGCTTCGATGCTCTGAAGAAGCACATCGGTCCTCGTAGCAAAACATTGGAGGATTTTTTGGCCAACAATGAGAGCATAACATCGGACGACGAGAGATGGCTTGATGACAAAGGCAATATTGCCGATGAGGAATGGGCCTCAGAGACCTTGAAACTGTGTCCGACCATGAGAGGGGCATGTTACCATTCCGTCAATTTCGAAGGCAAATCGTGACATTATACAGGTCCAGACCACCTCGTAGTTGTCCCAGCAGGAAAGACTCCCGGAAAGAAAAAGACAATTCCACCGATCTTCCAAAGGTTCTCGTTGAGGAGACTACTGACGCTGAGATTTTTCACGCTGTCAATTCGTCTCTGAATGCTCAACAGGAGTCCGAGATCCGAGGGGGGCGACGATGATATTGACGACGACATGGAATACGAGCCGCGTCCCCAACCGCCGCGTGGCCCTCAAGGCTGTTGCCGTACTTCAGAAATACACTGCATCGATGAATGATGACTTTGCGCGTCGTTTGGATGGCCTTCTGGCATCGTTCGGGCGTCAAACACAGCTGGAAGAAACAAAATCACTCGTGGATACGCGAATTACCAATTACTTACCGCGTAGGGACTGAAAACGTCTAGAATACTCGTAGATACCTCCGCATACCGAAAAATGTTTTTTTTGACTAAAATTTTTCGACCTCCACTAACCCATGACCTCTCATAACCCATAGCCCGGGCATGTAACCGAGGGGTATGGGTTACAAGGGGTTCGACTGTATATGCAATGTAACGGGAAAAAGTTTGCGGAGTAGGGTCAAGGGGAATATTGTGGTTTTTGCAGAAGGAAATATAGTCGCGTGCACCGATAGCGTAGCCTTTGGCGGTCGAGAGTTCGATAGACGTTACCTGTAGATGGTAGAAAGCTACCGGGTGCCACTTGCCGTCGTCGCCAAGCTGGGACAGGACAGCCCCAGTTGCAAAGTCAGAGCTGTCCGCCTCCAGCCGCCAACGCCGAGAGTCGTCCCGGGAGAACCAGGACGGGCTCCGCGGCCACCGCATCCTTGAGGGCTTGGAATGCGGCGGCCGAGGCAGCGGTCCAGGCCCAGGCGATATACGGCGGAGAAACGAGATACAGTTGACTGGCTCATAACGTATTAGGTCATAATGCATAATGCTCATAATGCATCGGATTTGGCTGTCCACCAACTTGGTAGGCTGCAGTTTATGCATTTTTACCCATAATGCATAATGCATAGGATTTTGGAGCAATTTTATACATTCTGAGAAGCAAAATTATACTTTTTTTGTCTTGTTTCATGCATTTGGAGGACAAAAAATGGTTTTGTGGTGGTATTTCCTTCAGAAAAAATCTTGAATGGACCCTCCAGTTGCATATTTGGGGTGAAATCACCAGACACTACTGCTATGACACTATCACCGACCTCTATTGGAGATGTTTGAGAAAGACCATGAAACAACAAACAACAGTACCGACACCCTCTTACTGTTACCGGGACCAGAAATCCTGTCTTTCCGGTGAGAATTGGCAGAATTGTGTCAACATTGTGACATTGGTCACCTATGTCACACCGTGGGAATAATCTCGCAATGCATATGGCTCATAATGCATAGGGTTTGGGCATCCACCACCATATGCATTATGAGCCAGTTAACTGTAAGTAGAACAAGCGGCTGCTCGGCCGCTTTGCGGCCTCGCATCCCCTTCCTCTGGTGTGAACTGAAACTATAGAACAAAGATGTATTGTGTGAAAAATCCAATGAAAATAAATTCAAATCACAGACCGAGCATTCAAGACAACCCATTTTTCTAGACTTGCGAGGCTGTACATGTCAAGCGACGGTCGGATTTTACGCGGCCGCAGCAGGCACGGCATGAGTGGAAACAGAGAGCTCGACGAAAAAGGTTAGAGCTGATGGCGGAGTTCGAAAAGGCTTCAGACATGCTTAATTTTATAAAGAGAGAGACATACGTGGCTGTGCAGATTATATATCAAAGATCTGACCCTGATCGGACCCCTGCGCTTAATAACAGACTTCAACAAATCGATATCATAATCGTTGAAGCGTCTGCCTGCAAGAGACTAGATTTTCGTGGAGTGTGGCCTGTGGATTGTGGATCGGGGACTGTGGATTGTGGATTGCCGCCCACAGACATTGGTATCGGGCTGTATCGGGCCCGAATAACCCCTTCCCCGTGGACAGTATTTGTGGACAATGTTTGTGGGTATCCATTCTTGGCTGGCATTTGTCTTGCATTCTTGCTTGGCTGGCTCTTGTCTTGAAATACACACGCAAATGCTTCGCCGGCTTCCTCCTTTATGCATCCTGGGGCCCAGAGCGCCCAATAATGTCGGTCAAATAATGCCCGTAATTCGACTCGGACTCCGAGATGTATATGTTGGGTGTGACTCTCGGCCCCGAATTCTGTCCTGGGGTGTGGAACGTGCGGCCCCGATCTGCAGCCCGGCTCTGCATATAATGAGGAGGTGCTGAGAGGCACCTACTTTACTTTCCATCCGTTCAGCCAGACCATGAGAACAAAAATCCTTGCTCTTCTTACCACCCCAGTTGCTGTCAGCTAGCACGCACGAATTCATTGTCATTTCAGATGCCCAGAAGCAACATTGCCCCGGAATTTCGAAAGCATGACGTTGACAGAAAATCCACAAAATATCCCAAAACGCGCTTCGCCGGAGGTTGAATTTCTCGTACGCGTGCTCGAGGACGGAGTAAGATACAATGGAAAAATCACCACCCATTCCACTTCTGTGCCGAGGAAAAGTAAAATATGGTATTTTCCAGAGGTAGGCTAGGGATGTGTGTACCGAGGAACGAGAAAACTAGCCGGAGGACGAGGGCGCAGGAGACAAAGCTCTGATGATTATTTGGCTACGGCGTTGTAACTACAAAAACAGATATACCCCACATCCCCGTGCCCCGCAGCTGCACCATGACTTCCAGAATAATTTGAAAAGTATAGTTTGGGAGGCTTCCCAACCGAGGGGACTACATACAGTATCTACATATTTCCAGCCCCGTATGTGCATCGAGATATCTGCATCTACGTCTCCCAAAAAAATGACAGAGTCGATTCGTCAATGACTGGGCCCATCGATGAGTCTGTTTTCGACATGCCTGAAATCAATGAGCACGGCGGTGCAGGTAGGTTGCCATTGATCGAAGAATTACCGAGTATCGCCTGGGTCGATGGCCAATCTTGGGGTGGCCTTGTTGTCCATAACGACGAGACCGTCTATATACTCGATCCCGATGTCGTACTCTCGCATCAACCGAATGAACAGGAGGGACTCTGTGGTATGGAACTGGAATACATCTTGGATACTGCTGCTCTTCCGCCCGCGGAATGGCGTACTATTCAGACCTCATCAGTTGTAATTGCAGTGAGAAAGGCTGCCTCAAATACATAGCCTTGAGGGTGTCCTGCAAAATATTGGCGGTTTATCGGCGCCGTTTGCCCAGCAGTAAACGGTGCTACCGCGTGTGGGCGAGACCGTCTTCTGTAACCATTGTGAACATAGGCATCTCGTTGGAGGGGCTGTGGAAAATCGTTGAGCGCCAATGGTGCATCCGTGTACATATTGTGGGAGCGCATAACAAAGGTAACTATTGCCAGTTGGGTAACTTTCTTTATACACATGTGAGCACCGAGGCCCGCACCTACGGATACCGAATCCCGCATGGCTGCGCTCATTTGGTATTATCGCCAGATGATGGAGCCGTAGTTTGAAGTTTGAACAACCTGAGGAAGTCCCAGAGATCGCGTTCAGAGTCGCTTATTCTTTACCTGATACGACGTGACCAGCTATCCCTACATCCTCGCCGCAGAGCTCTGGCTTGCATGATGGGCTTTCTGTTCACTTCGACAGCTGAGGCCCATCTCGCTGGCGTGCAGGCTCTTTCGATCTTTGGTCGTTTGGAATATCAATTTTGAGGCAAGTTTCATGTTACCGTTTCCATATTTCACTATGGTTCTAGCCAGTCAACCGTATGGTTCACCCCAGCATATATCCGTTTGGACTAGACTCTTAGATAAGGGATTTGTAGACAGTAGTTGACCGGGAAGCGAAACGTTTGAGACATTTTGCAAATTACGGTGGGATGAGCGATGCGAATGGCACAGGTACTGTCATAGACCTGCAGCCATGTATGCGGGCTACATGCCTGACCAAAAGTTCGTGAGGCTTGGTGCGATATTCATAGAGAACGGGCCGAATCTTTCTCTCGAGTTCCCATTTTGGGTTATTTACGTGGAAGCGTCGATATCGCTCGACACGCGTTGCTCTCGGAATTTGAACTTTCAATATAGTCATATAAGCGGTTGTATGCACCCTGAATACAATTTAGGCATTGCTCGCGGATGTTCCGGAAGCAACATCTGCGCCGGAAAACTGACCAAAATAGTGGGCCAGAAAACGTTGCGCCGTGTGAGCGCAACAAGAGCTTTTTGGCCAGTTTCTTTTGTAAGTAGGGCTTTCCTATCTAGGAGAGTATCCTCCTCAAAATTTGGACCCATCTGACCCCGTAAATATGGCCAACGGGGCGCCGTTTTGCTTCCACGTTGCGTTTCGCTTCCCGGTTAACTACTGTATATACAGACCTACCATGGACAGGATGACTAGCCAGTATGTACGAGATGACTGGCCGCTTCCGCGCGCTGGAGTTTGGCCTCACCATCGACCCACGCTTCTACAATATTCGGGCACGCGCCGAGTAGTCGATCAAGGTCGCCTGCCGAGATGGACCCGTCTGGGCAATACTCGCCATGTATTTCCAGTCGAAGGAGGAATGGAAAGGAGTGAAACCTTGCCGCTGAGTCCCCCGAATTCTCGTGAAGTTCAATCTCGAGGTCGGTGAGCGAATTCAGCGCAATCTTCTCCAGGAAGCAGGATACAATGCCGATATTTTGTGCGTCGATGGTCAAGTTTGTAAGGCAGGGAAGAGACAGATCCTGGTTCGCCGCGTGAACCGCTCTATTATCTAGGAGTCCGGAGTGGGTTTAGACGTCAATGAGATGACAATGCAAACAGAGTATAGAAATTTGATTACCGTAGGCATTCAGGGCATAAGATGCGGTCGTCAACGATGTGCATTCTCTGAGCACGAAGTAGTATTCCGAGAAATGGTCGATCATGACCACCCGTCAATGTGTCGGTATATTGATCCCTTGATCATTTGGAGGAAGCGGCGAGAAACCACAGTGATTGGAATGCAGTGGTTAAACGAAGAAGAATCCTAGCGATGGAGGTGTACAGCAACATGAGAATGGAGGAATGATAACCACCAAAGGCAACGGGATCTAGATATAGGGGCCAGGGAACACCGAACATAATGGATGGGTCAAACTTGGTGAGGCACAGACATTTTGGCGGAAGGAACACATATTGAGAAGAGGCACAACTTCAGTTCCCGAAGCAAATCAATCGGAACAGAATAAATTGACGTAATAACCAGAGATCAAGAAGGCAAGGGATAACAGTGGTAGTCTCTTTTGGTCAGAGTCCACGGAATTTTACGATAGTCGACAAATTGAAACATGGAGGAATAAGGGTGCAGTGGCCGCTGGCCAAATTGCATCAAGATCAAACACGAGTGGAAGGCATAGGATAGACTAATAGAGTCAAAGAAAAGCATGGAAACTGGACACGGAAGACTAAATAATTGCAGCGGTCAAATTGGTAGGTTCCCGACGGGCAGAGCTGAACTTTCAGGCAATACTGGTGCATCCTCGGGGTACAGAGAAGACCGGGAATGGGCAGAGGTTGCTTAGGGCAAGTCGAACAAAGTTTGAAGTAATATGGGTATGGAAAGCAAGAGGTGTTCAAATCACGGAAAGTGGCCCTGAAGCGGAAGTAACATGCACCACCAAGCCGAAGTGGCATACCCACGGACAGGCATTTAAAACATGGAAAATTAGGCTGGCTAACGTAGCATCCGCACAGAATGGAGGGCAGAGGCTGAAACAGCATGCACAAGGCTTATTAAAGTGGGCGGGATAAACACGGAGGTCGAGCAGCGATCAACACGACTTGCACACAGAAAAGCTAAGGCGGGGCAGCAGTTGAGTTGACATGCACAGGGAAAGTCTGGCAGAGGCCAAAATTGCATGCACACGGGGGGGTCGGGAAGCTGTCAAAGCGACCAGGGCGGGCAGAGGTTAAATTGACATGCATACGCCGAATTGGCAAGCACGGAAGTTCAGGCAGCGGTCGAATGGCATGCACATAAAAATTTGGCATGCGCATGGTAGGTCGGGCAGCGGTCAATCTGACATCCACACGTAATATAGAATGGCGGGCTGCGGTCAAGCTGACATGCATACAAAAAGTGGGTGAACGGAGATTGGGCAGAGCGGAATAGCAGCAGAGACCAAAGTAGGAGGTAGAGAATAAATGCAGAGGCTTTTAAGTTCCGTAGCGAACGGATAGAAGGGCAGTAGAATCCAGCGAGGTTTAATTGGACAGAGTCAGAAAAACCAGAAGCCCAGGGGAAAATCAAGAGAGATCTAGCAGGTGTTTAACCCGAAGAGTGGTACCCTAAGCTATAGGCGATTCAGAGAGATGCTGTCAAGCAGGACCAGTGTAGACCTGAACGAGTCAGTGAATCCCAGTACTGTAGACCGATGTCCCGTAATAAATGCGTGGTCAAATGGACCCTGCACAGAATAAATGCAGAGGCCTCAAAGGCATGCAGGCATTGAACGCAGAGAGCAAATGGCCATGCGCGCGGTAGATCCCACCTGTCGGGATGCACGGAAGAAACACAGAGGCCAAATGGGCTTGCTCTTAATAGATCCGGTCAAATGTACCTTGCACGGAATAAACGCAGAGGCCAAATGGGCATGCACGCAATAAATGCAGAGGCCAAATGGGCATGCACGTAATAAATGCAGAGGCCTCAGAAGCATGCACGTAATGAACGCAGGGGAGAAACGGTCGTGCGCGTAATAAAAGCAAAGGTCATATGGACCCCGCACGGAATAAATGCAGAGGCCACAAAAGCATGCACGTAATAAACGCAGAGGGCAAATGGCCATGTGCGTAATAAACGCAGAGGCCAAATGGGCATGCGCGTAATAAATGCAGACTCCTCTAAGGCATGCACGTAATAAACGCAGAGGACAATGGTCGTGCGCGTAATAAATGCAAAGGTCAAATGGACCCCGCACGTAATAAATGCAGAGGCCAAAAGCATGCACGTAATAAACGCAGAGGGCAAATGGCCATGCGCGTAATAGCAGCTGAGGTCGACTTGCCCACATTGGAGACAGAGGCCGTTGGCTTTGCAGTGCAGTACAATCCAGAACCAAAGCATAGCAACAGCTAAAAGAGAGCGAGGAAGAACTTGGAGCAGGATTTGAGCTCGATCGAAAGAATAAAACACAGGAGGCCGAAATAAGACCCAGTGAGATAAATCGGGAGAATGGCATTCCGAGGCTAGTTCAATTGAGATTCATAGCCGGGGAGAGTGAGATAAATTTGAAGAGCGAGAGTCACGTTTCCATTCTACCCCAGGTGAGATCTACACCCAGAGACGAGATCAAGGCGAATTGATTAAAACACAAGGACGAATCCGAAACGTGAGAGAAGCATTGTGATGTCAGTGTAGTTGAGTTCAACAACCAGGATTGAATCCAAAAGCCGGTGAATTCCTTGCAATGGGGAACTGGAGAAATTCCTGTGAGGCCCGTAGAACCCCCGTGGCGTCCGTGGGCAATAGACATCAACTGAGATGAGGACCCCTAGGGCGAAAATCATGCCGAGAATTCGATGTGTTCTCGGATTCGAATCAGGACAACGTCGGGTAGGTCCAAAGAGGTTTCAGAGTAAGTTTCGGAGGCAGAAGGAAAGGGAGACAAGACACCAAAACAACGAAGTTCACTACTTTAAAAAGCTGGAGCAATAGTGTCGAAGGCAACTCGAGTACTTGGAAAAGACTACATATATATATCTGGACCGGAGTGGACGGCCTCCGGTCTCAAAGCATTACTTATCACTCTCTTAGTCAGCCTGTGTTGAGCTCTCGCTCGCAGGCTCACTTTGAGCTCAACTTGCCCAAAATCTCTATCCAAATTGTATTGTCCACCAATTGAGAATGTCATGGCTTCCACCCGACCAAGTTGCACCGCTTAAACTGCTGAGGACGGCGCCAGGAAAAGCATCTTCTCCATAGCGGTTGCACTTCGCCGCACCGCGCCGTTCTTCTCTTACATTGGTTATTTCCATCCACATCCGAAAATTAAAGGATTGTGAACATCGTGGTATCATTCATACCGATTTAGGGTCATTGAATCCCACAAGAAGAGTGTCAGGTCAGTGAAGGCCAAGTCAGTGGTGTCACAGTTCGCCGCGCCGCGCCGTACGTGCATCTTTTCCAGCATTTCCCACTAAATCCCTGGCCATAATTGCACAGGTTGGAATAGTTTCCAGTGATTTTCTCTTGTGTTGGGTATTGGAGTCGTGGAGAGCCGTGCTAGCAGCATAGTATATTTAACTGGTATTAGAGCGTACGTACTTAGGTGCTTGAACTCAGGAAACCTGTGCAGCGGGAGTCAATAAGTATGAAGTCTCAGGAAAGAATTGAAGGCTAAATACAGAATGAATGGGATGTTCAGTTGGTTTTGCGAACGTCGAGGCGGCGCCGCTGTAGTGCCGCATCGAGGCTTGTGACCGCCACGTCATGTCGAAGATGCGCCGCATCACATTTTGTACGCGCCGCGTCACCTATGCTGGACCGCCGCCGACCGCCGCGTGACGCCGCGTCACTGCCGCGTCCAAGAGTCTCTCCGCAGTGACAAGCACAATGTAGGCGCAAGCACTTAGGCCTATTCCTTTGCCAACCCATGCTAATGTATTGTGGGTACCTACTGTACTCATATGCTGTAGCTAGGGCCCACAGCGCGTGCAAACGGAGGTCACCAATTTCGGACCGCCGCGTCCATTGCCGCGTCACCGCCGCGCCAACCCGACGCGGCGAACTATTTTTGCCCGAATGAACGGATGCTGGTCCCGGTGAATGAATAGACCAGTTCCGATATCGGAGCGTGCGTGAACAAAGCGAAGTCATGTGATGATGCGCCTTCGGTAACTGCGACATGTTGAAAGATGTTGCGTCCCGGGCTTAGCTGGAATGGAAAATGGTTAGACCATTAATTATATACAGTGAAGGAATTATATACCTGTTCATAAACCTCGAGGCTGAGATAACTCAGACCTTCCACGGTTTCTGCATCGGTAAAACTCTCGTACTTTCCCGAGACGGAACCGTAACGGTAAATTCCTAGAATCTTGCCCAGATAGATGCGCAATGCGCTGCGCATCAGCACGAACGAGTCGATACGGAGTGGCGTGATCACAGTAATGCCTCGAGTTTTTACGTTCCGAACTGCAATGAGAATCGGTTAGACCAGACTGATTATCCTTAACGAAAGGATTTCTTACCAGCAATCGTTCCCAGTGCTACATGGAGTTTGCAACCGATGTTCCATTCAACTGCGGGACCGGTCAGAATCCAACGGCGATACCGTTCTTTGTACGCGTGCCTTCGTTTTGCTGAATGTCTTTCTTCAACTGGTGAGCCGCATGATTTAGAGAGAACTTTCCACCAAGGTATCGGACATCTGTTTGAGGCTTGCGCGCCTTCTCAGAATGCACATGAGTCACCGCGCAGTGACGGTCCCGCTGGGCCGCCAAAACCAGGCGCGAAATCGGTGCCCCATCTGAAGGGAGGAATGTCGGAATTGGAAGGGTAGCTGGGCGAGGATAAACGGGATTGAGAAGGTTGACGATTTGCATGCGGCCAGCCACGGTTTTTCGGGTTTCGGGATTGGTCTCCCACAGCTCCTCAATATCGGCCAATTCGGCCTCGATCAGATTCTCGCCCTCTTCGGCCAGATACTGCTCGGTGAGAGCATGGTGTGCGGCGTGTGCCAAAGCCTGAGACATGGATAATTTAGAACCAGGTAAATCATCCGGAGTCGGCGGTGGAAGTTCGCCGGTGGTAGAAGAAAACCGGAAGACATCGGGCTCCAACAGTGTCTCGTCGTCATGCGCTGTTGATTCAAACGGCTGCTCTGCATCTTCCTCCTCTTTGCCGTCGTTGGTGGCGGCGGCAGCTGGGCCCTTTGCCCTCTGGAAACGTGGATGAAGATCAGACGACTTCAGGGGTAATTCTGGAATCTGCATTTACAGAATTGCGAGGCAAGACCGGCTGCTTCTTTCCAGGCTACTTCGCATGCGCGATCGATGTCATCGCGCGAAGGTATCTGGTTGAGAGCGACGATGTCCTCCGTAGTTAGGCGCGCATCCACGAAGTTGAAAGTGTAACCGTTGTTCGAATCCTTCTCTTTCTTTCGCGTTATACTGGCCGGATGCGAGGATTTGCTGTCGGAGTGCAATGTGTTTGTACATCTCGCAAAGCTAGCCAAACGAAAAGTCGGAGATGAAGGAGCGAGCGATTCCGAAGAAATGCTCGAGAAAATGGCAGGGTTATGGCGGCAAGAGAACACAAAGAAGGTACAAAGGAAAGGATGGGACGAGCACACATCTATCTGTACTACACAGTATCTTCTGTATCTCGCGCACACCTAATAATCCCACAAAAAACCCTCTAATTAGAGGTGTCATCGGAGTCGGATGACACCTCTAATTAGAGGGTTTTTAAGCCGTCTAGGGCTACCCGCAATAAACCTCGCAATACCTTTAAAAAATATCAGCAATATCTTCCAGAAAAAAGAGCGGGTATATTGAGGGACTATGCGGCGGTGTTCGGCGTGGGCGCCGACGCCGCGCCTTCGCGCTCGTCGTCGCCGACGTTGTCGACGGTCATGTCGATGAAAAATATTCATAAAATACAGCTAAAATCACAAATAATACAGTGATCTGATCTGCACCCAAGCGCCATCACGCGCCTCGCGTGCCGCCCTCGCGCTCGTCGTCCCGCCATCAAAAATCACTCTAAAAATAAAAATAAAAATAAAATAAAATAATGAGCATAGCACTCACCTGCCTCTACCTCCTCGTTCTCATTCACCTGCACCTCCTGACTATCCACTGCCAACTTCGATAGCTCGTACACCATTTCAGCAAGCTCCTTCTCCCCCTCCTCCTCGTCATCATCATCGTTGTCCTCATCCTTCCTCCCCTCCTCTGGCTCGTCCTCTTCCAGGTCAGGCTCCCGGTCAGAAAGGACAACCACATCATCAACATCCATCTGGTCTCGCTGACGCCGCTCCTTCGACAAACCAGCAGTGATGTGGCCAGTGAAGCCCCGCTTCTTGGAGAGCTTCACGAATCGCTCCGTATGCTCCGTATCGAAGCGGCCCCCGCTCCATCCGATGCTTTCTGATGAGAGCTGCTGCAGCCAGCTCTCCTGCTGCCTCTTCCTCGGACTCCCGAAGACGATGAAAAATAAGCGCACGCGGGGAACGCGGAAGGCGCAGTGAAGGTGGTGCATGTCGAGACGGAGCGCGTAGCTGACGCGGCGCACGCGGAGGGTGGAATGCGCAGTGCAGAGGGTGCACGCCGAGGCGGAGGTGGGGACGGCATCCGGGTACGTCGCGGAGGCGAGCACAGTCCGGGAATGCAGTCGGGATGCAGATACGGCACGCGAGGGCAGCGTGGATGCAAGTGCAGCGTCAGAGCGCGTTGCTGGGAGCGGACATAGCGCCCGAGCGTGCAGCGGAGACAGAGCCGACGCCCGGGTGCATAGCGGATGCAAACACATCGACGTCGTGTCTGTTGAATGCTGGCGCAAGGGACGGGGAGCTCGGTGGGATGGAGATGGGCGCGGGGGGACCCGAGGAGCAGTGGCTGGAGGCAGAGATCGAGAGGATCGAGCAGAGGAGGGCGAAGGAAAAGAAGCGGAAGACGGCGCAGCTACAGAGACGAGCTGAGCACTGGCAGCCTCTCCCCTTCCCTGGTTTCGGGTATTCACCGCCCCCCAGAACAGAAACCTCCCCACAACGACCACGCCCGTTCCTTACAACAAAGGCTACAACTCCGACGGCCCTGGGAACACAGACGGCAACGAGCGCGCAGGCGGCTACGGGCGCTCGCAGTGTCGTGACAGCGGAAGACGAACTGCTTGAGGATGAACACGAGCGAATATACATGATACAGGCACACGCACCGTGGGCCGAGACAAGATTTGCTAAGTACCTCACTGTGGACACGCTTCCCCACACTGACGACCGGTCGACGTCCAGAGGGGATCGAAAGACGGCCGCGGTGCAGGACGTCGGCGTTCACCAACCCCACGATGCACAGCTTGCCAAGGTCCAACGTCGAGCAGCTGAAGCCCATTGGGCCGAAACACTGAGGGCAGCGAGGTCGGCCAACGCGGGAATTAAGCCTAAAGTACACGCCCCGGGGCTCCTGCAGCACAAGTGCGACGCCGGCAGGATTCAGCAGATGCAGCAAAATGGGCGCGACATCGGCAGGCAGAGGCGGTGTGGAGGATCTTGCAGTTGGAGGCCTCGGACCGGGGCTGCGAGACGGAGGGGCAGGCGAGGGCGTTTGTGGAGTCCGAAGTACGGATACGGCGACTGAGAATGGTCGTGCACCTTCTTTTGGGAAGCTGCGACGACCACCGACCCACAAGGAAAGCTCTACGGAGTATTAGCTCGACCATCAATTGCTAAAGTGGGGCTTAATTTTTTTTTTTGACGAAAAACGTTTTTCGCTCTGATTTCCCGTTGTCCCACGCCTTCATGAAGTAACCCAATGACCAAAACAACGCATTGCCATCCAACAGATTCCAGAAGGACCCGATCTCGTGTGTTGTGCTTCTGCCGGCCGCCGGCTTTGCTCGGAGTTTAAGTCCCGGTTCTCTATATAAGCGGCCCCCACCATCACCTCGTCATTCGCCTTTTACTCCATCATTTAAAAAAGCCACTACCGCACCCCCCAATCCTCGAGTATTGCACTCCTGGACGCGAGGCTTTGTTGGTGACGGAGTAAAGGACCGACAGACTTGTCTCTTACGTCCTCCCGTGGGGAGAGCTGGCTAAAGACGGAGTGCTCTCGGAGTTCCTGTCCGGGCTGCCTACTGGTGCCATTGGCGGGTGGGATACCAGTTTTACTTGTGCCCTTGGTCTCAAACTGCAGGAGATTATGTGTATCGTGTAGATCTTGAGCTGAGCCATGATATATGAACCGCGTAATAAATTGCCGGTCCCTAGATCACGTCTTCCTCTACCATTGTGGCAGGGCTGGCAGCATGTAGCGTAGTTTGGTTGTATATATTCTCATTCCTGTCATTCGGCCATCACATTGGGTTTTTCGTCTTGCTTCCACCCTCCCACTGCGAGCCCCGCCGGTTCATTTCCCCTGAGAGGCTGTACACCCTCCCCACCGTCACTCCCACTTCACCATGATACAGATATTACGGCCGAGAAAGGCGCATCAAACTCCTCCGGCGAAAGAGAAGGTAGACGATTCCCATTTCATCTGCGAACGGCATTGACCCGGTTTAGATGCGCATTCGCCGGCCCAGACCCTTAACAGCACCATTTTCAACCAACCTTCAAATACGGCAATTTCTTGGAAGTCTACAGCGTCTCTCAAACTATATCAATGGGGGCGAACAATCGAGCGACCACATAACGATTTGGCCCCACCCTATTGGATTCGCCAATGGAATAAAACGTCTGAACTGGACCAAGGACTTTCCCTATCTTGCGGAATACTCATATTTTGCCGAGTGCTTTCGCAAGAAGGCGCCTGGGCGGATGTGGGCCGGGCTCTTTGTCACGGCAATTGAAAGTTGGGTTGGTAAAAAGGTGCTAGCTGAATGGCATGTATGGGCGGGCCATCATCATCAGTCCAAAAGCACCGGCCACGGGGAAGAAACTGCTCATATACGATTGCGACGGGGAAGACGTGGACTTTGGCCACTGTCGTGCCAGGGAGGCCCTCCCTCTTTCCATACAGCGCGATTTTTGGGGACAGAAAAAGATGCCGTTCGCGGAATTGTGGCGTTCCAGCTACGATCCGGAAACCTAGTCTCTCGTAGACAGACGCTACAACTGAAAAATACTCGTACCTCGCATGTTGTACCGGAAACCTTTCGCCAGAATCAGTGCATGAAGAACACCTGTGAATTTCTCATTCACACTGTCAGGTCACCTCCTCGTATCACTGTGGGACCAGATGGTGAGGTCATCGATGGGTTTCGTCGGGTTCTTTGCGTATGACTTGTGGTACATATTGTATTATTTTGATCAATCTGTTTCCGACCCTCAGATTTCATCTTGAGCATTGGATGCAACATCTCTTCAAGATACTTTAAGACGGCGCCCTGGATTTGCGACCACTGGCAATATCGACATTGATTGAGCTCTCCCTCTCGACCAAGTGAGGTTCTGGAACAGGAAGAACACACTCTATAGATTCACTGGCAATCTATCGCGAGTCCCCATCAGCCCATGCTTTGACCTCCTTGCCTCTTATCCCTACCGCCGCCGCTCTTATCTCTCCCTCTGAGCCATCCGTGAACACGCAACCCGGTTAAATTTTCTGTCCGCCTGTTGGACTCGATATATAAAGACGCTTGAATCGGTGGAATTGAAAGCTGAATCCACCATTTCAAGTTGCCGAACACTGTTTGTCGAACTCCTTCCGCCGAACTCGGCGAAGACCATTTGCCAAAATAGACTATAATTCTGATGGAAGGCGATGCCACATGACATACTGCAATCGGCTTTTCTCTCTCTCTCAAGGGCGGGAGCTCGAGGCGGACAAAGAGCAAAAAAGGGGAAGGTAAGCAGACGCTCCCACATGTACTCCCTGAAAAGGATCAATAGACACCGTGGGTCGGCGGTATTCGGCAGTTCAACATCTTGGATTGCATATGGATATAATACAAGTGAAATGGACCCTGAACCATCAATATATAGAGGGCCGTGATAAGCGGGATGTTCAAGGGTAATCAACAGGTCATTTTGAACCAGAAGATTTTTGATGGTCGTATCATTACACAGGTATTCGATCGGTTCTCAGAGGAGGTCAATGTTGCCACGGGAGTCAATTTATATAAAGTAGGGAATCTTTGACCTTCCATCCACCCACTTCTTCCCGCCCACCATGACGGAAAGAAGAAGATCAAAACGCCTGCACTCAAATCCAGGGGAAGGCGAAGGGGACTTTGAAGGCTCTCCGTGCGAAGGTCAAGTCATTGCAGCAGAGGGTCAAACGGGCTGCAGGGACACTCTCACGGTCAATTGCGCGAGCCAAAACCGGTGGTTTTCTGTCTCGTGTAACAGAGAAGGGCATCTACACCATTCATGCCAGAAAAACTCGCAAGGATCATGGTGGACAGCGGATGCGCACGCGGGAAGGTCGGGACATTGATGGAACGCATCGGGCAAATCTTCGGAGTCCACATCGACAGGAAAATGAGCCGGCGAACTATTAGTCGCGCCATCGCAGAAGGTGGAAATGCAGCTAAGATGCAAGCTACATTTGAATTGTCCTTGAATAAAGGTTCGTTTACTTGTTTTACCCGTTTAGTATGCTGACAAGGTGTAGGCATTACCATTAGTGCTGACAGCACCTCCAATCGCGGCCAGAATATCGAAAGCCGGCATATTGCCATGCGCGCGCCCAATTACAAATCCGGGAGCCTCGAGGTCGACCCAAATTCGATGCCGAAAGTGCGCTTCCTAGGTGTAGAAAAAACCCTAGACCACACCAGCACCGAGTCTATCAAGGGTTGGAACGAGCATGTCCGGGAATGCATTCGACTCTTCAACGACAGTCCCCTTGCGGCCCGCTTGCAGAAGAAGTACAATACCACTTTCCCCATCATTGATTTCCGGCAGCGTTGCCGACCACCAATTGCATTGCGGGCAATGCAGGATTTGGACGTCGAAATGTCTGACATACATTGTACGGGTCACACTGGTGCCCCATTCTTGGCACTTAATTTCCCTTGACTCGATTTTGTTCAGCTTGGTCGGTCTTAGACCCCTGGGGATGTGACAGTGCACATCTATTTCATCTTCATTTAAACCCTTGTTTCTCTCCATCCACACAGCTCCTGTTTGGGGGTTTTCGGTCGTTGGAGATTCGCCCTTCACGCGAGCCTTTGGCTCTGTGGAGCTGTGCTCCTGGTTGGGTGTTCTCGGGCTTCATCTCATCTCTCCTCATGCCCGGGAGCTCCTTGCGTACTGAGATTGACACCTGCTCGTTCCAGAACCATCTTCACGATCATCAAGACCTTTCTTCCGTTCCGAGGTCTCTCTCTCGCACATCATCCGCTGTCGAGAGAGCCCCTCCGTTCTGGACCGAGACGCGAGGCCGATCCATCGGAACCTTCGCGGGTTGTCAATTTCATTGACAAACCCTTCATTCTCACAATTTTTGCATCCCCCGTCACCTTCGCTCTGACTTTCGTCCTCGCATCCGTCACACCTCATCCTGTCTCGTATCTACTTCATAGCTACTCTACGGCGACTAGTCTACCTTGTTTTTTGAGCTTCGGTGTCCCAAATAAGCAATTTTTCGCGCCGGCGGTGCCGGAATTCTTCCCAAAAAGGCAACTCGAATACTTCAGATCTGAATACTTATGGTCACAGGTCACAATGAGCGAATACTTGGTCGAAATTGTACAGTAACTGAACCGAACCCAGGTTCAGGGTTCAGGTTCGGCCTCAAGCCGGTGCCGAACCAAACTCGGCTGCTAAACAGCCCAGGTTCGGCTTGGTTCAGCAGTTCGAACCGAAAAAGCGGCTTCGAACGCCCGAACCTAACCAAACCGAACCGAAGTTCGGCGTTCAGGTTCAGAAAATCCGGCTTTTGAACCGAACTTGAGGTTCAGGGTTCGGCCCAAATGGGTAAAAAACCGGACCGAACCGAACCTGATCATCACTAGACGCAAGGTTGGCGATTCGATGGTGTGGCCAACACTGAAGCTTTTCCTCAGCGGGATTTCCGAGATTGAAAACACAGAGAGCCTGACTTAATGCTTTCCAGGGAGCTCCCTGGCGTTTCTGTCATACGATCACTCGATCCGGTGTTTCGTCGGAGCCCGCAATGGAAGACTTCCAAGCCGAGACTAGCCCTCCACCAGACACTAAGGCGGCGGACCTCAGAACGGGTTGACGAAATGGGTCAAGGGTTGTATGTGTGGGCCAGTACCTGGGAAGCTATCAAGCTACAGACGGCTGAAGGACACGAGGGCATAAATTCGACGCCTGGTGGTAGACGAGCTGGTTATGCGACTGCCGTTACTGCATGGGTAGCGTTAGGATGGATTTGAGCAGCAGCAGACACCTCACATACCTCTCGAGTATAGCTCGACGTCACTAGAGAGAAAGGCGACTAGCCATCGAGGCTTCGAGAATCTGCATGTCGTCGATTGAGCCGACTCCTGGAGCCTGAGAGGAAAGAAATCTCTCGGCACGCACCCGATTCAGCCCAGCACTGAAAACTCGCTCATGGCCCATAAACAAGCCTCTGACGTTGGCGTCTTGGGTGTCCGTGGCGTGCGCAGGTGGCTCATCCTAAGCGACAGCTGGGCCGGCGGGTATGCGCTGGTACGATCTGAGGTGCTGCATGGACGATTCAGAGGGAACGAATCGCGCTAACGCATACGATAACAAACAGCAACAGCAATCTGGCGCGGGGAAAGTCCGAGCCGTTGAACCTTTAGTAGGTTCCGCGTACGATGAGTTCCGTCAAATGGGTTCCTCCAGAATGCAGGGTCGATTTGAGTCATTTGAGCCGGGAGAGGGCAGGGCGCTGGCGCGATTTGCGAAGTTATAGCGAAAGCCTGCAACGGGAGAGTACGTCGGTCTTCGCAGGGTCTTCAGTCTTGAAGCGTGGCGGAAATTTAGTGTGATATATTCAAAGGCCTTTGTTGTGCAGGCGTCGTAGCCATACTGGACAATTTCGTTCAAATCGACAGGGGGTGTGACGCGTGACCCATTTTACCTATTCGACATTTCGGCGGCCGCCGAATTTTTGCGTGACACCTCGAAAATTTCGGCATTTGAACCACAAATTTTACCTTTTTTGCCTTTTTTTTTTTTTAAGGCAATTTGGGGCCTGTGTGACCACTTGGAGGTTCGACAGAGGCCCGAGTGACGTGTGACATCGACCAAAGTTCGTGATCGACAGGGTGCGTGACGCGTGACTGCCGATTTGAACGAAATTGTCCAGTATCTTGGACGTCGTTCCCGTACTCGGAAATAGCGGTCGTGAGCAAGCGTGGCGGATGTTGATCGCAAGCATCACGCTTGTCTTTTGCCACCGCGACGATGACCTCCTCTGCCCCATACCCTTCTATGCACCTCAGCATCGTCTTCCCATCGACCCAATCTCTTATTGGCCGCCTTCACGTCCTGTTCCGTGGAAGAAACCTCGACGAAGATGCCGCTTGTCCAGGAACCCCACCGGGAATCCGATGATGCGGACTCGCTGTAGCTGTAGAGGCGAGCTACGAAGCCCAAGGAAGGAGGCTCACCAGACGTTTCGCGTTGCGGCTACGAAGGAGCATGGGTTGTTGGATGGTCTGCGAGAATATGACGGAGAGGAACCTGGAGCATGTGCGTCCTCTTCACTCTCTTCCTCTAAGCTAGGCTGACGTGCGCTGTATTGTAGAGCGTTCTTTTCGAGCGGCAAGACGTCCCAATTGCAAGACCCATTCGCTCGAGTTTCGCCCGCCATTCCGCTCCCCAAGCAGTCGGCGTCCAGTGTGCCGCGAAAAGTCTCGATACAGTACCTCATACTCCCCCGGTTCCGAAATGGCTGCTCTTTCCCATCGAAACGCGGAACGGCAGTTCCGTCCCATCTACCCACCCCGAGTCATCGGTTCTTCAAGTTGTGTTTCCGAAGGCCCATCCGACTTTGTATAGTCACTGCCCACTGGCGTACCGTGATCCCTTCTCTCCCCTCCGACGAACGACACGTAACTACCCCCGTAACTACCCCGTAACTACCCCGCTCATATCGCCCACCGACACCACCAGCGACTCCGCTTGGCCCGTATCCATCTCGTCTTGTCGAATCTCGTGGGCGTTCGGCTGAGAATCGGCTCCCGCTACTCTCTTGCCAAACCTGCATCTCATCCCGGTAGACCCTTCGGTCTCCTCTGGAGGTCAATACCGGATGGTAACGCCTCGCGTTTCGCGATCTACTGCGGGTTCTTGCTTGTGATATCTAAACCAGGAGCCATGCAACGGCCTGGATGGTGCTCGGGGATGGGAAGGAGTCCGATGGCGATGTTAAACGACCAGGGTGAGCTTGTCTTTCTTCATATTTCGCTTTCCTGGTCGATATTGACTGCCGAATGCAGAAGAAGCACCCACCAGCAACGCGCTACGCTCGCCTGCGACAGCTCTCGTTTCCTCGGATGGGCTCTTGAGAAGCAATCAGTGCCCGGGGACACTCGACTCGACTCCGCGAGGATGAAGGACATGCGGTGGATGGGACGAGCTCTTGTTTGGCGTGCAGGCGAAGAATTTGCGGAAAGCAGTAGCGCCCTCTCGCAAAGCGCAAGCATCCCCGGACTCAGCGCGTTCGCCCCGTCGACAACTCATGTCGCTTCCTCTATTATCGGCTCGCAAGCTGATCATGCGCCTTCCCCTCCCCGCAGCTCTCCCTCAGCCGACCGACGAATCCCCGGGCTGGAAAATTAGACGCCTAAATAGGCGCTAATGCGCACGGACCATACCAGGGAGAAGCTGCACGAGGACTCGTCGGAGGAAACCAGGAGCGTTCTCTGGAACGGTCTTGGCGTAGGGGAGGGGAAAAGAATAGTCATCGACACCATGATAATGGGTCAGTAAGCCTGATGTGAATCCTGACATTTTGGGGCAATTTTGGCCGCCAGGCCTGGTCAAAATCCTGACATGAGAGCGCCCGCGGGGCATACGAGTGCGAGGGTTACAAATGGTATAAATTCCGAACAGTGCACACACAAGTGCGGGTCGCGAGTGGAACAAATTCCGAAGTGCGCGCGTTTAACTCGGCAGCAGGGGGTACAAGTGGAATACATTCCGATGTGCGTGTATTTAACTCAGCGGCATACGGGGTACGAGTGGAATAAATCCCGAGCAGTGCACGTACAAGTGCGGTGAAGAAGGGCAGAAGTCCCGGCCGGTAGGTTCTTGTTTTGGGTCCGTGATCCGGGTAGGGCTCGAGCGAACGATGGGGAGTGATAATAGAATTCGGTCCCGGGCCGTAGAGTGCGAAAGTGGTGGGAAAACAGAGTAAGAAAGTGCGATAATGCCGTGTGAAGACGACGGCGTCGTAAGGCGTTATTTGAATGGTTTGGGTGGCTAGAATGCCCACGCAGGCGCAGCGGAAGACGACTCGGAGTTCGGGAAACGGAGGAGGCAGAAGACTGAGACTGAGAGCTGCTAGTACTGGTGAGCGCAGCGCCGATGGGGATGGAGACGGTGTTCGTGCTGGGCGTGACAGGTGCGAGTGTTTCCCCCTCCGCACTTCTTGATGCTCAGCATTGCACCTCTGAGGGCAAGTGGGAGTGCAAAGTACCACACCGTCTCCATCCACGAGCTCACCGCGCAGATGTTTGACTCTAAGAACATGATGACCGGCGCCGACCCGCGGCACGGGTGCTTTCTCACCATCACGGTAGTCATCTTCCACGGCCAGCATTAGACTAGTGCTGGTCATAATACAGTATGAATACAAAGCTTGCATATTGTATTCATAAGTATCCAATTCTGGTAGGTGAATATGAATATATTTTGAATATATCCGAATATATTCAAGACCTCACTTTTGGAGCAAAATTGGGTCATAACCTTGGGGAATCTATTGTAGAATTATGTGGACACTCTTGTGGAACTATTCAAGGCTCTGGCTCTTTCCTATCAGTCAGGGATGAGCCAAAAAGTTGAACTCATTTTGGATCACAAAAGCTTTATCTAGGCAAATCTAAGGGTGAGCAGATCCGATACAGTGCCATACCGACCTGACAACTCCCAGGGGCTCGGATCATTGATTTTGAGGCCTGTTGATGACTTGTGAGCTCCGAGGGCTGTTGAGTCGGCAGATCTGAGTGGTAAAACAACAACTGCACTGTATTCAAATATATTTGAATACATCTCGGCCGTATCAAATCATATTCATTGCTGGACCTTTAGGTTCGGCTACTTCCGAGAGAGGGGTTTCGTGGCATTTTTTGCTACATGTACCAACACATTTAGTCAGGCAACATTGGTCATCACGAAAATAAATCGAAAGAAAATGGGGTAAGACATAGAAATAAATCAAAATGCCAGGATATGTTTTTCAACTTCTTACCCACCTGAATCCCCTGGTGCAAGCCCATTTCATCCCCTGGAACCAAAGAGATTCTCCAAGTTCGATTTTTTGTGATTAGTCATTTCTGCTTTATGTTCAGAACAGTATCTGTCAATTAGTCAATCAAGCTTACCGATCAATCATCTTCGAACCCACACTCCTTGCTTTCGTCTCTGCTTCTAGTCCGACAGAGGCAGCAACATACCTGTGCATTGTACTGTACCAGTTCAACCACCAGTTCAGTCGCAGGTCCCAGTCCCAACTTTTCAACTACATACAACTCTACGGCAGTTTACAGTAATTATGTTTGAGATTATATTTGACTGTCCATGTGTGATTTCATCGTCCTCGCGCCGGAGACCTTGAGCTTGATCGAGGACTGAGCGTTCGATGTTCCATTTTGCGTTGCTGTTTCTGGAACTTCTGTGCCGACCGGTACTTTTGTTTCATAGGCTGGTGTCGCAAACGATGGTTCCTTTCCCGCCCGTCCTTGTATGTGCTGAGCGCGTTGAGTTTTGAGCCTCTGTGATCTCCGGGGAGACGCTTTTTTGAATTTCTCATGTTCATTGGCAAGGTGCTGGGCAGAAGAATCTGCCTGCAGCTGCCCAACTTTGCCTTTGCCGACTTTCAAGTTTTGTGCCCGCGTTCTACGAATATGGATGTTACGAAAACATACATAGGCCGCGTTGGTGTAGTCATTTTCATCACTCTATGAGCGAATGGTAATTGTGCAGTTGTTAGTAATGTCCCTGACACATTGCGCGAAGGACGTACATTGAGCGAGGGAAAAATTTTACATCTACCCTGGAGTGAGGGCCGTTGCTGCCAATGTCGATGGATAGTGAGAGCAATTGATAGCAGAACAGATGATGGTCAAATCCAAGCTGGCACAACATAAGACGCGAATGCCCCCCCCCCCCCCCCCCCCCCCCCCCCCCCCCCCTTATATGAGGAAGGAGTTTCTCACGGCTATCACGGTAATCAATTGTTTGTCATTATCATCAGCGGCATGTCTAATCGCCCTTGGCTAGACTCGCAGGCCAGTCGACGTCCACTCGGTTACAAGACAGAGCGGGCGAAACGACGAATTAGGAAGTAGAGCAAATAGACACAACATCAGAGAGAACAATGATGGGAACGACAACAAAAGGGTAACCTCGTGGACGGACTGGGCCGACGCGTCGCATGTTTCAGTGATGAGTGTTTCCCCCGCCATTAAGAGGGTCGAACTTGAGAAAACAATGAATCTGAAAAAATCGGGTTTTAGGTGCCTTAGTGAATGTGGGATAACTTTGAATTCTCTTTCCAATGAGCCTACCATATTTTTTGGGGGCCAGAAAAAACATGTGATAGAGAATGAAAAACTATCCATCCTCAGCTTGCACTTGCAGAGACGAATATTTCTAGGAACCCAGCCGGTCCCGGGTTTGACCTGAGTTCTACGATGGCATCAAAATTCACCGGGCCGGCTGGTCCACGAGCCTAGCCCTTGGCCTCCCCCACTATGACATCCCAAAGAGGAAGGATGCCGGAAGCGATAAGATAAGACTTGCAACGGTATGTGCGAGTTTTCAAGCTTTAAGTACAATGTAGCGCGATGGAAATGAGTTTCGGTACATAATAGTTCTAATACCAGGCCATTATGTCTCAATTGTCCTGCTCCGCGGCACATGTGGGGCGTGCGCGGTAATACATCGCCGCGCTTGTTGATGTCTCCCACGCCGAAGGCGTCTTCCCCCCTCGTGTCGACTTCAGCCTCTTCTCCTTCGTCAAACACGCCCGCGCCAGCCGTAAGAATGCACCACCGTCTCGCTCCAGTGCTTGGAGCATCCTCTGGTCCCGGAACCGGCGCTGATACTTGAGTCCGTTGGCAAACTCAATGATTGTGTCGATGTGCTGATCTAGCGTCTCTTCGAAGGTCAGATTCTCCTCGTCCGCCTTCTGCATGTCGACAAACACGTCTTCCTCCTCTTCGTCGTCGCCGTCATCACCGCTGTCATCGCCGCTATCATCTTCATCGCCGTCACCCGCTCTCTCCAAGCTGCCGCTCGCCTCTGTGACTCGCACGGGGCTTTCGCTCGACGCGTCGCCAGCCGTGTCCTCTCGTGGTTTGAGGGAGGCGTGTACCCAAAACGGCACGGTGCGCTGCCGACGAACCTCCAAGAAGAAGACCGCGGGAACTGGCTTGATCGCCTGTACGATATGTTTGCAGAGGAGGAAGCGGTTGGTGGACTGGGATGGGCAGGTGCAGACAAGTTTTTTTTGTGTCGGTCTTGTACGCAGGGTTGACGGGGAGCGTTATAGGCTTCTTCCCGAGCTTCTTCCACATCCGTTTGAAGTCCTGACGCCAAGCTGGTAGTTCGCGATACCGGCCGGACACGGTGAGAATCGAATTGAGCTTGCGGTAGTAACTCGGGGCTAACTTGACCACTAGAATCCATGCAAGAAAATCGCAGCGCGGCAAATGAAAATGGTGGAGGAAGTCATGCTTGATGCGTCGCCAGCTGGGATACGGTAAGCTTTTCATCATGATGAAGATTCGCGATGAACTTACTGGTTTTCAAGAATCATGGTCGTCTTTAGTACGGGGATCTGCTCGTGAACGGAGCGTGCCCAGAGCTTCCACCGCGACGGGCGATACCAGTTCTCCCAAAGGTACGCCCATACCTCACGCAGCCCATGTTCGAAGCAAAACTTATACATTTGCATGACTGCCCAGCGTCGTATTCCTTCAGAGCTAGGATGCGCATAGCCCGGGAGGAGCGGGTGCGCGCAGTAATGCTTCTCGAGCATGGTGAGAATAGAATCACGGTATCGCGCCGGGCAAAAGGTGCGCGTCGTCTTCTCCTGCCCGTCGCTATTCTCATTCCCAGCAGCTCGTAGGGCAGTCGGCTGCGGAACTGACTGCGTTGCAGTCGCATTCCCCCTGCCCCTTGCCGGGGCTGGAGCGAGAGCCGGCTTTGACGAGGTGCGCGCTCTCATCGCCGCAGCCAAGGCCGTGGGATCGGCCGCATCCATGTTCTGGATGGGCTTGAGAATGCGCCCAGATCGGCTCGTCTGCGGCTGGAGTCGCATCTCATCCGGTGGCGCATTCTCCTTCGCAGCCCTGTTCAGCCGGGATGCGGGGCGACCACTGTCATCAGCCTCGTCATCAATGCTGTCCTCATCTTCGACTTCGATAGTAATACGTTGCGGGGATGAGTGTGCCGTCGGCGGGGCCGCGCCTGTGCTGCTGGTGTTCTCGCGGTGTACGGTATTGGCAGGAGCGTCGCTGGGCGGGGCTTGGCTGGCAGGAGTGCGGAGCGAGACGTTGGCGGGTATTGACCGTGCAGGAATAAAGATGCGGAGACCATTGGAAAGCTCCAGCATCTGGCGGCGTTGTGTGGCCGGAACGACGGGTGTTATTGTTTCAGGTATGATGCCTCCCTCATACTCTGTATTGTCGGCCTGACTCCACGGCACAAATGTCAGGTCGATAAAGTCGAATTCGCTATTTGCGAGGGCGGGATCGTATGGCGTGGTGGAAAGCTTGGCGGACACCAGTCGCGTACGTACAGCCCGTCTTAAGTGCCACCAACAAAGGCTAACCTTTGCATTGAAGACCGTCTGGAGCATCCCGATCTCTGCAAGGTCCTTATCGACGTGCGTGAATACGGGGTGCACGTTGTATGCATTGCGTAAACATTTCGCCCACGCCGTCAGCGCTCTGTGTCGCTTGCCATCGTCGATAGATGTTGCGGTGGAGGTGGATAACAAGAGGTACGAGAGTGGGAAGCCAGCGCCCTCCTGCTCAGCCATGATGCTGTACAGCTCAAGGTGCTTCGAGTTTGTGTTATCTATGAAGTCATTAGACTAACGCTTTGCTAGAATTAGATGTACATCACTTACAAGTCGCATCCACACCGACCTCGACGATCTTGCCCTTCAGCGGCTCTGCAATTCGCTTCATACCCCAGCAAACCATTTCCACCCCGTCTGGAACATCCTCCGGCTCGAAGACGTCGACGTCATCCAGGTACTCGCGCAGAAGCTTCTCGGTTGATGGCAGCTGCTTATCGTCGCGCCTCCAGAATCCTTGGCTTAGTTCCCTCCATGCGGTGTGTATCTGCGCCGCCGAAACGACGGGGAAGGCCGCTTGTACCCGCTGCACCATCGCCACCGGGGTTAACCATTCGACATTGGCATTGATCATGTCCAGTGCCTCCTGGGGCATCGAGACGTCGAGATAGGGGATGTGGGCTGAGTGCTCCATCTGCACCGTGACGGTGAGCTCCTCGCGCTCTGTTGGATGTGTTCGGCAGCTGATAGAGAGCTTGGATCCGCAGGAAAATCTCTTCATTCCAACGGTGTCGCGATTCCGGACATTAGGGTCCTGGGATCGCTTTGATTTCTTCTTTCGCCGTTCATCCTGGCAACAGAAGAAGCGCGTCCGATGTCCGCTTTTTGATTGTCGATGGTCCCAGACTCTAGAGTTATGTAGGTGAGCAGGTGTCATGCTGTCGAATCACAAGTCCTCACGTGAAGCGGAAGCCAGTTAGCGCCCAGATCTCTTGCACAACCATTTCAATGCGCTTCTTCGAAGACACGAGTGGATCCCAAGGTACGGGGAAGCTAGCATGGATGGAGATAGTTTTATTTGACTTGACTTCTGCTCGTAAGGCTTCACAAAACTCCTCCGCATCTGAGTACTTGTCTGCAGCCTATTCCTTGGTCAAAACTCGAAAATTTCTGAACAAACAACTGAGTAACCTTATTGTTATTCTGCCAGCATTCATTTCCCGACTTCTCGCTGCCAGAATCGCTCTCTGTGTCCGAGGAATCTTGCTTTGACTGTGGGCGAGATGCTTCGCGTGAAGCCCTTCGGCGGGTAGCCGGCCGTGCTTCGATGCCGTCGCATGAGCGCCTGCGCTTTCGTGCCTTGCCCACGCTTGTTTCTGACGTCGCCTTCCCAGCCGCTCTTTTTGCCCGCTGGTTCTTCGCGTCCAGTGCACGACAATGCTCGCAAGAGGCATTTCTGTAGTCAGCAGGGACTTGGATTTTGCACCATGGCTTCCTGCATTTTTTGGTGGCTGATGGTGGAGTACTTTCGGCGGATAGGCAGACGTCCATACCGGAAAAGTTTGTTTATACGAAGGGGCGTGTTGTAGGCCAAAAATCTTTAAGGCCTTGACTAAGGTCTTATTTAAGGGTTAAGTGCCAATTCAGCTGCATGCCCTTGGACCTAGGTCCAAGTGCAGATTTCCTTATATAGTATGTAAAAAACATGTGATCAATGTGCGCGTGATCTAGCGTGACAGCAAATCTACAAAATCATACAAATGCTACAAGACATGCCGCCGCTTCGCTCCGGCAGCGATGTATGAGCAGGTATGAACAGGCATTAACCGGGGTGCATTCCAGAAATACAGGGGCAATACATAGACTAAATTAAACCTGCCCATCGACTCGGAAGGGTCAAATGATGCAACACCGCGCCGCCAATTCAGCTAACGCGAAAGAAATACAGGCTCACTGGTGCACCGGGCAGCACTAAAGCTGTGACACCAAATCCACGATTAAGAACCACAGACACCAGGGACGGCAATGATATTTCGCGAAGCCAGATGACTGCCTCGCCATCAGGTCTTGAATATTAAAAAAAATTCTCCCCGGTTTGGCGGCGTTGGATGCTTTTTGGTGAACCACGGAACTGTAGGAAGCGGAGAAAATGAAATGTTCAAAACAGTCCAAATATTGACAAACTTGATTCGTGAAAAATATTGGGTCCTCACAACAATAGCCTGCTTGCGATGAAAAACAGAGAACTGGTCCAGAAGCCTCCGATAGCGGCACCCAGAGTAGGAACAAATGTTGCTTGTAGAGACTGAACATTGCCTGAAGCAAATTTCGGGAGCCACCCAGGAAGGAATCAATGAAGAGCCAGGGAGAGAAGTCAGAACGATGTTTTTGACGCTGATGCTGGTCTTTTATATCTGAGAGTGCCGCAGTTGATAAAAATCCGTTCTGAGGTACAGCGAGGGCAAAAAAATGGTAAAACCATGGGGCCCACTTGTTCACCTAGAATGTACCAATCGAGGTGATATTGCGCAGGTCGCAGTCCGCGGTTCAAAAGTTGCGGACACTTTGCTGCGAGGTAAAATCATGGGGCCCACTTGTTCACCTAGAATGTACCAATTGAGGTGATATTGCTACTGCGCAGGTCGCAGTCCGCGGTCCGAAAATTGCGGACACATTGCTGCGAGAACTGCGTTTGGTTGCGGATCGCAGTACAGAGGTGTCAGCTGCATGATTTTTATCTGTTAGACGGCTCGATGGAGGAATCGCGGGTCAGTTGATTTTAAAGGCCGTGCACACAAGCATGGTTCATAGGTGCACAAACGGGGCGTCGACAAATTGTTTGGTCTAAATGGGGATAGTAATTGAACATGAGATGGGCAGCGGTGTCAAGAAAGCACAGCGAAAGTAGTACAAAAGGAATTAAGCGCAGACGACGCAGAGAGGAGGAGCAAAGGAGCATGGGCATATGGGGAAATGACACAGCCGAGGAGCCATTTCGTTAAAGAACGGTTAATTGCCATATGGGACGAGGTCACGTTTTCCGTAACAACTTGCTGAATTGGATCGACTGATCGACTCAGCAAATCTCCGCGCGTCTCTTGACGCACCGCTGTGCCCGACAATGCCTCCTCCTCGCCCGTACTCTCCAGCTGCATGTGATTGATCCTTGCTGTAGCCTACTTCTGGCACATGATACACCTTGCTGTGCTGCTTTATGCCAGCCCTTTGTATTGGAAACAGCCGTATCATACATTGGCCTTGAGTGGTCAAGCTTGGGTGGAAGAACTGATTGTGGGGCATCCAGATAGGATAAAGTCAGAGCTAGGGATGAGGCTACATGTCTTCCTGCCTCTGGTTGCCCAATTGCGGCCTTGTGGCTTGACCGACTCAAAACACTTCACCTTGGAAGAACAGGTCTCGATCTTTTGTACACCTGTGTAACCGGCTTGTCTATTCGGCATGTTGGTGAACATTTTCCAAGGTCTAACGAGACCATTTCGAAGTAATCCAATTCTCCTGTGATCCTTAAAAAACGTTAACAAAAATTCAGGTATTTTGACGAATTCTGATCGCTATGTCGTCCCCTCCATTCATTACACGATACGTCCGCCTCCCCTCCGCTGACAACCCCGTATCCGATGACTCCATTTTCGACAATCCAAACTTCTCCCGAGTATGAGTCAAATTAACATGGAGAACAGCAGCCGCACGGTTGTTGCTTTGAAGTTTCCATTTGCACCCGCAGCGGCGCGGTGGTCAACGAGGTAGATAATTAGGGTGTCAGTGTCAGTGTCAGCCCAAACTGCTTTGCCGGCGGCTGGCCCAGCCAGGCTGGGAGACTTGTATCCACCGAAGTCGTCGATGCCATGTCAGTCGACAGCATCGTGGGCGTTGATCCAGTGAAGACCGACGCCAGAAAAAAGACACGTAGGGTCACGGAAGGACATGTTTTTGGTACACATTATATAAGGAAATCTGCACTTGGACCTAGGTCCAAGGGCGTGCAGCCGAACTGGCTCTAAGGCCTTACATCAGCAAAAACCTCCCTAGTTATAGTCTCTGTTACAGAACCGATATACTGATGTCGAACAAGTAAGGATCAGTATATGGTCTGTTAGTAAACACGATCGGGTTGTTGGCCGACCGACTGATTATGTAAAACACAAATCTGTCTTGCGTTGCCGTGCAGGTGGTTTGACAATAAATCTGAGGATATTTGAGTGCATAGATGGCCTTCAAAGAAAACAAGTTGTCCCTGAAAGCTAAGCAATGCACTGAGCCATTACGATGATATGTGGTCCAATTGTCAACATAGCCCCGCACTGAGCCGATCACATATTAATCCACTCTTTCTGTTTGACGCCTAATTCTCGCGGTACACCCTAAGTATTTTTGCTCCATGAATGTTCTCAAATATTTCCAGCTTTATGCTCGTTTTCCTTGATGTAATACTGAAGGGACGCGCTGGGGGCAAAGGGCGCGCACAGCCACGGTGCTGTTAAAGGGCTTCTTAGCGGTCAATCCGATACTCTCAGAGATATCCCAGCCGGATTTTTTCTGAACGCCGTTGTCTATCATCTCGACGGTGGTCAATCTGCCCAAAGTTTCTTCCAGAAGCAGCAAATCGAGCTCGCCAAGAAGTTATCATTATACTTTGAGCCGACATCGGGTATCCCTTCCACATGCGAACTTCGCCGCCCGAATCTGGAGATAATCACTGCCACGGATCGGTGGTGGCTTCCTCACGGTTCATCAACAGTGGACTACAGAATACCGCAAAAGTCGCCGCAAAAGTCCCCAACAAAGAAATGGCATCCTCCTATGGTGCAACGCGATCCCAGTCTTCCTCCGATTGCGAGCTTTGACGAGCTATCAAGTTCTGGCGATACTTTTCCATCCACTGCACGTCAGCTACGGTGTGATCCATGCGATGCATTTGGATTTGCAGCAGAGGATTCGGACGTTGTTGCATGCCGGAAATGCGGTTTCTGGTCGCATATTGCCTGCGTCAAACCGCTGGCATACGTGGATTCGGATCCAGACTCTGATACTGAGTCTGAACTCAGCTGGCACGATGTTCAATTTTCATTCAGATGCATCAAGTGCACGCTCCGACCCCCCACTCCGCAATGTGATCCCGAGTGTGTCACCAGCTGATCTATTGCTGGGTTTAATACTAATGCATTTATATTAGGATCGGTGAAATAGGCACTATTCATATGCTACCCGAACTACCAAATGAGACAAACGCGACGTGGCTCCCCGCAGCGCTTGTGGACTTCGATCTCTCTCGGGCCGGAAGGGAGTACAAGTTTGAGTGGATCCCGGGCATCGTATGGAGAGCGAGAGAGCCTGAAAACCTCGTCATTTACCGCTCGCTTTCGCAATGGGAAGAGTTGGAGGATGTTCTGCCTCTGAACGAGGATCAGGTAAGTATATTGTTATCTCTGTCCGACACTCGCTTACCCTGTCTTGCAAGCTCGGGACCCTCCGTCTGCCTGGATGCTTCAGACCGGTGACCGAGGATGCAGATACCCCAGATGAGCAGCTATCGCAGCTGCTTCTTCTTGCAGTCCCCAAAATTGCGCAGATTTTGGCTACAGATGCTTCCAATCCAGTCCTTCAGCACTTTGTGGCGCATTTCAAAGAAACACCATGGAATGTTGAGGCCTCTCTGAGCTGGATGAAAAGGTGCTCTTTTCTGCCCAGCCCAGCATTGGAGCAGATGCTGGTCGCCCCTCTTGCTGCGCTTTCTGCACACGATCTTATGCGCTTAGACTCAGAGGGAAGCCAGAAGGTGTTTGGCCCCGGCTGTGTTCTGCTCCAACTCCTCGCAATCCAACATTCGCTCGGGGAACCCTGGAATTTGAACGGCGACACCTTTGTTCATATACAATCAGGCTGCCTTGTTCCATCTCCTCCACCATGTCTCCAAGGGCGTAATGCGATGTGGGAATCGATCAATCCCCTGGTTCGGGCGTTTGAATCAAAGATGACTACAAGTCAACTTGTTGACTGGGCCGAGCAGTTCAAAGCGGCCCATACAGCTTATGATTCCATGTCTAGTTTGGTTTTCTATCGCCGGGCCATGCATTCGGACTCGGGGGCAGCTGCTTCAATGCCTGCCATCCACATTGTGCACAAAGGCCAACCGATCTTGTTCCCATCGGATCTTCCACAAGCAGAGCCACAGAAAAAGCGTGTTTTTATCGGCGAAGATGTGTTTGACGAAGAACCAGGCCCGAAGCGTCACAGGAAATATAGTCCTGTGCCGACACCACCGGGAGTTCGGAGGAGTACACGTACTAGGAAGGCACCATTATGATTTAATTAGTCCCATAGTACCAAAGAATCGAGGACTATTTGCTCTTCAATACTTGGATTTTATATGAGAACATCTGGTTAATGACGCAAATGCTTTCCGAGGCAACAGTTCCTCGGGATCATTTTTTTTGAGCAGCAGGTGATGTCTAAATTGGGAAGATGGTGGTTCAACATAAACGTAGCACATTACATACAATGAGATACTCATCAATCGAACCTAGTCTTGTATACAACTTGTATGAGACTTCAAAAAATATGAGGGCGGCACAAGGCGGTTATAGCGTGACAAAAGTGCCGCCACTGAGAGGCGGCACTTTCTCCATCAACGGCGGCACGTGACTGCCGCCCCTTGGCGGCAAGGGGCGGCACTGGCGGCACTGGCGGCAATTTCACCGTGCCCAAGCCCGAGGATAGGCTCGTGACCAACCGCGTTCGCCAAGCACGTGGCTGCGCTTATCACGGCTGGCGAAGCGGCTGGGAGAACTGGTTGCCATTTTGGCTGATCCCGCCAAACGTGGTTTTGGACTTGGTATTTTCGACCTTCCCGACCTCGCGAACCTTCAAAAAAAAGTGTCGAAAGTTATATAAACAAAGTTGAGTATTTTTCGATTCTGAGTCGAATGAGCCTAACTTGTTTCCCAAATCACCCAAAAACGAGTTGCCCCCATTTGATTCCAAATCCAAAATGAAGCAACTTTCTCTATGCAACTCGGGGCCTGGGAGGTGTTGTTCAGAAGATACAGAAAGGTGGAGGAGGGGTGAAAACACCAAGTCCGAAACCACTTTTGGCGCCATCAGCCAAAATGGCAACCAGTTGTTCCAGTCGTTTCCACAGCACTGATCTTCTTGGCCTCGTGATCGGTGCGTGGGAACGAACTGGTTGCGAGTCTAGCCCGAGGATTGCCCGAGGATGGTTTGTACAGGGCCAAGTGAAAGTGCCGCCCCTTGCCGCCCTTTGTGCCGCCGGGCGGCACTTGAATGTTGAACTTCGGAAGTGGGGAGCTACCTGGCTCATACTTTAAAACACTAGTTAGTAGTGTACTGTATGTCAATATTAAACCGTGTTTGAGCTCATTGGTGCCCCACAAAAGACGAAAAATACATCAAATTTATGCTTTTAGGGCGGCCAAGGGGCGGCAAAGGGCGGCACTTCAGTAGTTTAGAGGCGGCACTGGGGCGGCAGTTTACCTGTGAGGGGCGGCAAGGGGGAGGCACAGGGGCGGCAGGGGGGTGGCAGTGGGGGCGGCACCTTTTTTTGAGGAGGCGGCACTTTTATTTCGAGGGACTCTAAAAGGAAATCGCTGCCCATCTCAAAAGATTCCGCGGATCAAAATGCTTGATGGGTTAGTCAGCATGGCCGCGTATCCGATGAGCGAAAGGCCTTCGTCATTGCGCCTGGAGCTTTGCAGCTCTCCATACTATCCTAACCCCTGATGTGTCCACGGTTTTGATGGCGAGCCGTACCTCCCGCAAAATTTAATCTTTTTGGCTGAATCTTGCTCTGGGACATTTATTGACTCATGATATGTGACTTGCAGAGTTTACAGATTATTTGAGGAATGAGAGCTATTGGTACGACAATGCCGGTTTTGAGTCGTTCCTCGTCACCACCGCCAGGATACCTCGGGGAAGGGAGAGGCCAGGTGTATTGGCAGTCAGCGATGGATTTGGCTGAGCTGCAACTGGATCTATCCATCGCCCTGGAGCAGATACGGATTCTCCTTCAAGAACATCCACATGTGTAGGCAATTCCCCAATTTTTGACCACGCGATGTATGCAAAAAGCCGACTATGTAAATAAGGCACCAGTTGGGGTGAGGTAAATCTTAGGTAGAGAACATATGTGAGTTAGAAAGTCCGTGGACGGTGGAATTGGTAATGTCTTGTCTCAGATAATATGCGCCGGCCACACCCACCTGCCGTGTCCTATGGTCGGCGCGTCTTCAGTGGTCAGCCGTAGCGATATCATTCTGTGGTGACTCCTGCTGCTTCTATTTCCCACTCCAAGGAGTCTCCAAAGAGGTCCCGTTTAATGTATAGTCGGTCAATCCAAAACTGGGCACTCCCCTGCGTAGGGGTCTGGATGTATGGTTACGAGCGGCGGGTGGGGTTTGTCTCCCGCTATCCGTCTATGAGTTTTAAATACGACTTTTCGAAGGCTTCTATCGCACTCTTACTGTCAGGGTGGGCTGGTAGCCTATTGCGTCTACAACAAAATTCATATCGCCGCCGAGGAGATCCCGTTTCCTGACTCTTGGGTGCGCCGCATACCAGGCCTGAATTTTCCGCCAAAAGGCTGCATTTTGGTATGGGCGATTGGGGGAATACACTCTGAGGATGGATAATGGTGAGCCTTCTACATTTTTCCATATTCATTGCCCTACTCTCGTGTTAATGTCTTCCGTCTCTACTGTTCCCTTCTCTCAACTTCGTAGATAGAATATCTTATTTTATTTTGCCTATTCAATGCCGTCAAAATCCCCTCCGCCACCTAATGCACCCGATATTCCATCTTCGCCGCCATGTAAATCATGGTAGCTGTCGTATGTCAATGGATTATGTGTCAGGGAGTCAAATGCAGTGTTTGTGTCGAGAGTGGTATCGCGCGGACCAGAGGTGGACGATTCTGAAGGAGGTGGATCTCCCTAAGGAAGGCACAGGAAAGTCTAGGTTTGACAGATGTTCCCTCAGTGTTGGATCAACATTTTATTCATATTTCAACCAATGTCTATTCAATGTTTGTTGCCGGATCCCCTGCCCGCACCGCAACACCAGCAGCCTTGTCCACCTTATCCTGCTTATTCCTTGCTTTGTTGCTTGTCCTCTTGCCGTTGCTTGTGCTCGCTTTTCAGGGCCAACCGCTTGCAGAGCGGCAGCAAACTCGGAATGTTTGGCACGGCGATCCACAAAGCAGGGTTTTGGTGCTGTGAGACTGCGTGGAAGCGTCTCTCGAACAAGGTGGGCATTGTGGAGTGCGTGAGTGTTCAGAAGAAAGCGTGACTCATCCTTGTGGGCCCTGACTTTCCGTGTCAACTTGAATTCAGATCGTTCCTGCTGTGGTCCGGGAGAATCCGCAAGCGGACACGAAAAATGATGGCAGTCATGTTGCGCATTGAACTTGAACAAGATATGCTGCATTGGACAAATAATTAGGATATAAAAATAATGGCTGGATGTGAACATACCTCTGGCCTGGAGACAACAGTGTTTTCCGTCTTCACAAGCAGAGGCATCCCATAGTGATCATCAACAGTCTCAGAAACTGTGAACATCTGCAGGACAATAACAGCTGCTGTATGCAGCTGGGTGTGCTCTGGGATCAATATCTTGATAATCCGGGCAGCCAACACCTGAGAAATAGCTCAGCAAATTCACTGCTGTGAATGAGGTGCATCTACCTCAACTCCATCCAGAATAAACACCCAGGAGCCTGTGAAGCATGGTTCTTGTGAACGAGCGACAGCATATTTACAGGCAATCCAATTTTTGTTCGCATGGCTGATAGGCTCTGCAAGAGTGTCGTTCCAGGCTGATCCTAGAGCATTCTTCCAAGTGTCGGGTCGCTGCTTGCTTTTGGAGACCGGCATAACTGAGCCTTCAATCTCATCAGTAAAATGAGGGTGTCCACAATCACGAGCCCCTACCAGCCTTGTAAGCATCATGAGAAGTCCAACCAATACGGCGCTGCAGTTGTTGATTCCCAGTTAAAAAGGTTTGAATTTCACGGCCAGCTTGCGTCCAGTCACCATCAACTGGCTTCCACCAGCCGCCGCTTACTTGATGTTTGAAACACTCCATATCTGCCAGTGTTGTTGCAATATCAAGACTTGGTGCTTGATGATTGGATAGGACACTGCACAGTCGAAAAACAGTGTTCCAACATTCAAAGATTTCCGTTGCAAACAGTACTGATGGTCCAAATCGACGGACTGCAGATGGAAGATGGGGAAGAACATGGAGTTTGTATTTCTGTGTGATTTTTGTGGGATCAACAATTGCCCACCAATTGAGGACATTGTCAATCGCAACTGTGAGATCCGCCTAGAAGAGTTGAAGAGCAATTTCAAATTTTCAGCCACGACTCACCAGATACTGGTCCATATTTTTGATCACAGGAAACCAGATCAATGCGCCAAGAACTCCATGGGCTTTCCAGAGCTCGAACAGTGCGGGAGAACAGAGCTGTGCGTCCAGTTGAAAAATACCAACCTGCTGAAGGGCCTTGTAATGCTTCCCAATCAGCGACTTCTTATACTGGACCATGTATGTGCACGGAGTGGCGGGAGATTCAAACCATCTATCGAAGCGGACTGCAGCCTGGCAGCAAATATTGCACCTTGTTCATCATTCCAGCCCTTGGTCGTCTCGTACCAGACATATTTATCTTCTCCGAGAAGCATAGTGTGTAGGATTTCACAAGGGCTGTCACGATGAGGATCGAGACCGCGAAGGCGAAGGAGAACATTATAATGATCGCCCGGACGTAATTCAGGATTAATACCTGCAATCAAATTAGCAAACTTGGAAGCAAAGCAGCGAACCAAAATACGTGTCTGTTCATCCAGTTTCTCATAGCGTTTCTGGTGGTTGCATAATGACCCAGTCAAACAGTTCTTCCTGGATCTCATTGATTATGCCCTGTTTTAACCAGTTGGCGTGCCTCGTTTTTGATTCTTGGATCGTTGAGCCTCGGATCTCTTGTATCATGGTTGTAAACCCATTCTTGCTGAATTTTTCGGGCCTGGTCAAGAAGCAGTTCAATCCAATGAACCGAAATCTTATCCTTGACTCCACTCTCTGTCTGTAAGTTCTCAACCACGGATGCAACACCGAGGCAGGCAGATCGTATCTGCTCCTTGATTTTGGCTACAGTGTCTGCTGGTGTTCGTGGCTTTCCAGGCTGAAGTTTGGTCTCGTTAATCGTAGGAAGTGGGTGTGTTTAAGACCACCTTACTGCAAAGAGTTGCATGGTATCCCTCCTCTGTTTCGCGATATGTTGCCGACCCTCCGCTATCGTCCTCCCGACACCAAAGATTAGCACTTGAACCGGCAGTTGACGTGGTTTCAGCCTGTTGGGGATTATCCGCAGGGAGAAGATGAATCCCAATTCGGAATAAAATCTCCTGCTGCAATTTGCAATCGTATGTCGAAGTCCAATCTTTCTGCATGCTAGTTCAAACCATCAGCTATACTGCAGAAAAAAATATGTTTCAACACTCACCAGTCCTCCGCCAAGGCATCAAATTGCTCTAGCGATGAGGCATACTGTGAAGTGGCGCAAAAGCGAACAAAATACTCTTGAGACAGCAGCTGGTGTGGCAGGTTGATGTTTGCAATATACATATTCATATGTGCATTGTACTGTTTGCTTCGATTCCCAGAGACATCATCTGCCCATGGCATAATACGAAGCACAAACACCGGCCGACCCTGTGCAATTTCACGAACAGGGTGGGGTGTGTGCGGTGTGAACGCATCCTGGACACCTGTGGTGGTTCTTAGATAGTTCAAGGCAAATATCGGAACAAGACTCACCAGAGAACTTGATTTCTCCCACCCCGCACCGGCGCCGGTCGGCCCACCCGGTACCACCCTTATCTGGCCCCAGGCGCCGTTGAAGGGCCAGAGGAGGAGGAGTCGGTTTCAGTAATCGGATCGTACGGCGTGGAGCCCCAACCTCATCGGCTGCCTGTAAAGTACTCCCCATACACGGGGTCCTCAAGTAATGCTCCCGTACGCGATATTGCTCATAACGGCGGTCTCCCACTAAGCACTCTCCCTTCAGTCACATATCTCTGTGGCGGCGCTACTAAATCACTCAGGTTTGTCACCACTTTGTTTGGATGTACATACTTAGCCCTGCCATAGGTGCACTGTGGGATCGTTCTCGATCCTCTGGCCGCAAATTAATTTGACTCTCTATGTAGTCGGCACCAACCAAGACAAACCCACCGCCATGACACAGCTCAAATCGACGGGTGAGCCGGCTTTCGTGACTAAATGGCTACGCAGAGAGCAGTCGTAGTGCTGGCTACCCGCAGAGTTTCTATATTCTGAATTGAGTTGGTAAATGATAGATCAAAAGGGACCCAAATACAAATTGAAGGATTGAATGCCACCGTATTCAAGAATTCTTTCCCCATCTGAAACTGGTAGTGCGTGAGTTTGTTGGTGTGATGCGGTATTTTCGCGTGAGGTTTTATCCGGTAGAAGGGAAGGAAATACTTGTGAGTATTGAATGTGAGCAATGACAGAATAGCCTGATGGGAAGGAAGGGCTGCGTTACTCGCGTAAGCTGAGTAGTTGTCGGTATTACCTTCCGGGAGGAGGAGGAAAATGTATTACCGCTGTGGTCCCTAAAAGGAACTAACAGGTCGAGGTGTGAAAGCTGCTGTGTGTAAACTTTGAGTGCTGGAATATTGGATCCCAATTTTAGTCTTGCGCGTGTGAATTGGATGCAAGTAATACTGTGTGGATGCGTTGTTTGGGTGACGATGAATACGTTCCAAGATTTTAGTCATCCGTTGTGGAGTAGGGATTTTCCCGACCTGTAGGTTCCTGTTTTGGGTCGGTGATCCGGGTAGCGGTCGAACGAATGTTGGGAATAAAATGTTGTAAAAGGTCCCGTAAGAAAACGACGAAAAATCAGAGTAAAGAAGTGTCGAAATGTCGTGTGAATAGGGTGAGGTCGTGCGATGCAAATTTGGGGGTGCTGGTGGCTAAACTGCCCAGTGGCGACTTTCCTAGAGGAAGGGGCGAAGGGACACCGAATCCCTTCTGGGCGAGGGCCCTGCACTGGTCGCGTGGATGGAGGTTCGTGGTCAAAAGGTGATGATTTGGCACTATTTACGTTACAAACAAATGCGGTAATGTAAAATAGGGGCATGGTACTGTAAAGTTGAAACCAACGTGTGGCTGGATTTCCACACGTCGGCCATACGACCCCTCCACACCGTGTGTTCGAATGCGTGACTCGTGCGCAAGGAACATTGCGTGGATGCGTTGTTCGCGTGAGGTGTGGTCTGTTGATTAAAATTGATGGTGAGAAGTTTAAATGAAGGGCTGTGCGACGACAGAAAAACATTCGCGTGAAAGGACGTCTTCAACAATCACTGGTCAGGCGAAATAATGCTAATAATGGTCAGTATTGTACTCAGAACACGAAAGGATACGCGGGTCTAGTACCCATACATGAAAAAATATTCAACGATTTTTCTTGTTTGTCCGGCATCACCGTAACTGATAGTATTCCGGCCGTCGGACAGATTCCCCAATTTTTGTGAGGTGTTAAATTCAACGGGGATGATCGAACCAAGGCCCTCGAAAACTTTTAGAAAAATTAACCCGGAAAAACTCGGATGCGAGGTCACCTAATCTATCACATCGGGAAAAATCGGATTGAAATACCGCCCGGAGTATTCCGGCCGTCGGACAGATTCCACAATTGTTGTGAAGTGTTGAATTTAACAGGGAGGATTGAACCAAGGCCCTCGCAAAGTTTTTTTAAAATTAACCCAGAAAAACTCGGATGCGAGGTCACATAATCCGTGACAAAGCTCGGAGTATTCCGGCCGTCGTACAGATTCTACAATTTTTTTGAGGTAGACTCCAAAGTCAGCATCTCTCTAGATGCTTGGACTTCAGCAATCAGTATCCTTTCCTTGCCATTGTCGCGGATTATCTTACAAATGAAGGAAAGCTCGCTCGGTCAGCGCTTCTGGTCCGACACAATTCGCTCCGTGTTGGAATATCAAGCTGCCATCATCAGATAACATGCTAGAAAATGAGAGACAGAGGAAAACAGCAAAGATATATGGGGATCTTGCACAGGTTTCGTAGGATTTCGTTAAAGAATGGTTAACCACGGTTGTATTTGATTGCAATCATCACCGGCGATCAGCACGATCTCCCGGTTTTGGTGATGTAACAGCTTCTCTTGACGCCGGCCCAAATTTAGCTCGACGGCGCCTCGTGTGATCCTGTGATCCTGTCGTCTTCCCTCATGGCAGAGATCGTCGGTCTCGTCGCCAGCGTCCTCCAACTCGTCGATACATTGGCGAAAGCTCGGGACTACATAGAAGATTTCCGTCATGCGCCGAAAGAACAGCAACAGCTGCTCCAAGAGATCAGAACGTTAAACCGCTTATCACTGCTCAAGATTCCAGTAAAAAAAAAAAGGACATAATGCAGTGTATCATATCTCACATTGAGCTGCTCATACACCACCCTCGGATCTTGTAAACGGGCCTTTAGAGTGTTGTACGAGTCGTGGAGTTTCATGTAGTCGAAATTGCGGTTACTGATCAATGCATTGTGTGTCGCTTCTGCGATGGTCGCATTCCAGGAGGATACAGCAGGCCGATTGTGGAACTAATTTTCTCAATCTTTTCTTGCTTGTACATCACCAAAGGTGTCCGAAAC
Organism: Mycena olivaceomarginata; assembly: GCA_029378375.1. Taxonomy (NCBI): domain Eukaryota; kingdom Fungi; phylum Basidiomycota; class Agaricomycetes; order Agaricales; family Mycenaceae; genus Mycena; species Mycena olivaceomarginata. The sequence continues at coordinate 260,183 of JARKIC010000266.1, read as the reverse complement.
TGGAAAGGCATCGGCACTTTGCCAAGCCCGATCAAGGCGGCCCGATCTCTCTCAAGACCTTGAGCGTGTCTCGCAAGGTCAGGAGTGGGCCGTTGAGAAAATTCAAGGCCATGCAGGACAAGGAAAGGAAGCCTTATTCCTAGTCCTCTGGAAGCACGGTGACACGGCGTGGTTCCAACACAAGGACGTGAGCCACCTACAATGTTTTGCATCTTACTTAGAAGCATATGGAGCCGCCTCCATACGAGACCTGCCCCCTGGTAAGGAACGGACCCCTGAAGATGCACAGGTTCAGTCGGGGCTCTTCATATAAACGGAGTGGCATTCTGCGACTCTACAACGTTGAAAATGCCCTTGTACAACGACAACCCTGATGGCGACTGGACTGCTGCTCACCTGGCTCTCTTCCACCACTTCGCTGATTACCTCATTGATTCCAACCGCTTCGACAAACCCCCTTTGGCGTCTCCTCCCCAGTATAACGACTGGGTGTACGAGATTCGCGAGTGCCACCGCGGTGTTAAAGGCTTGCCGTCTTTCGCCGACGACTACAGCGGACCTATCCTCAGAAAGGCGCCGGTCAGCGCACATGCGCCAGAAGTCGTCACCAACGACACATTTGCTGAGATGTACATCTGTAGCCAGCTCGCTAACCAGGAGAAGCAGGCCGAGATCCAGAACATGGGTTTTGAGGCTCTGATCCGCCAAGGTATTGCCGCTGGGCAGCGTAAATCCGCTTTCCGCCCGAAGACACGAGGCTTTTTGAACAAGTTCCGCGTCCGTGCACACATCGACTCATACGTACCGGATTACGAAAACCGGAATGGAAAACGCGAGCGCACATGATCTCGGGATGGCCGCGATGTGATTGTAGAATCAATCTGGCGCCTGCAAACTAAACCTCACGTTGAGTAACATATTTCCATCTTGGAGCACGATGACAATCGATTTTGGACATATATACTCGTTATGGAAAAAAGTGACGGACGCTGGATTTTGAGGACGTGTATTTGTGATGGAAGGATATTTTGGTGGTTAGAACTGGATATGAGGGAGATCTACTAGGCTGGTGGAAGAGATGGAATCTAATTGTCACTTTGAAGTCTTGAACTGCAAGCTTAGCAGTGAGTGCAAAGTACAAGGTAGGGAGCGCTGGCGGCTCGACCAAGTGATCACACAGATGTAGTGGTAAGTGTATTGCAAGTTAGATCTCTACACTCCTCTTATATACTACTAACTACTGAGTGAGTCAGTATCCAATGCCTCACACTGACTCCAAAGTGCACTGCAGAGCACTGGAAATGCGGGATAGAGTCAGAGAGGCGGGATTGAACCGTGAGAAATAATAGTATGGTACTGCTGTGCAGCCTAAATAATGTCCTAGGCTACAAATCAGGTGCATGGAGGCTCATAGCAGGTACAATAAATTTGCATAATAACAAAAAAGGTACTAATATCCATCACACCACACGGCTGAAGAAGAACAACTAGTCGTGGGTGTGGAAGATCTTAACTCGGGGCCGTGAAAAGAATACCCATATTCGAGTAACTTGTAGACATCACGTTCGAAAACTCGCTTTAGATAACCCACGCCGCTCAAGAAGAAGAAGTGTACCAGATTTCATTGCCAGGTTTACATGAAACGCAAGTAAAAAAAAAAAAAAAAAAAAAAAAAAAAAAAAGAACGAACAAAAAAACTACGGCGTGAGGTTAACACATCCTGCAAGTGACTGCAGCATCTGCCTTCCGTGCCTCGTATCCAACCCCACATCCACCAGTGACGCTAGAAACTCGAGGGTGAGCCGGGCGCATTGATGCTGTCCCGCTACGTTGCCGGCCAACGGAAGATTCTGCCAATTCTGGCGGCGGCGTGAGTTGGGATACTTCTTGTTCATCCACTCGAGCCAAGAGTTCTCGAATCCCAGCGCGGTGGATAGACGGGCGCCGTTGTGGCGCTGCTGGACGTCCGACTCCCAAAACAGGTAGGATTTGCCCTGTGTTCCCTCCGGCGCGTGATGGATGAAGAGCAGCTATGCGTGCAAGGGGTCCGCGCGGACTTCTTCCGCCGTGCGTCCAACTGGATTGCGCTGCGAAGTGCACATCAAGGCGACGCTGAACTGGCGGCCGCGGGGGTAGTCGGTGTCCATGAACCGCTGCAGCGTGCTGCCAGAGCAAGGTCATCGGTTGCGGAAGCGTTGGCGCACGCGGCAAAGTCCTTGCTGTCCTTGGGAACGATGGGCATCGTCCTTGCTGTCCTTGGCAACGATGGGCATCGGGTAAACATTATACCATCCCTCAGCTTAAAGGGTTTGGATCACTCCAACAATTTTTCGAGATGAAAAGGGATGGATGCCCCATCACATTGGCACTGGTGTGCTTGTAGGAGTCACCCCCCGTCACGGAAACGATTGCAGAATGGCTGGACAAGGATTTTCATTCGAATGTTTTGATGGTCATCCATTCGACTCGTAACCCCAGTTCAGGGAAAGCTTTGGTCATATGCGAACCCAATGTCGTTGACAATGATGACGATGACGAGGAACCTATTAAGATCCCCAATGTTCGGATGCAAAAGATGATCAAGAAGGTGCGGGGGAAGATGGCGAAGAAAAGTGTGGTATTCATCAACAACGAGAGGCCGGAGACGAACACCAGGCGGATTTGTCTCACCCTGGCTCTTGAATGGATGGTGCAGCTCATTGCGGGGGGGAAAGACGCTCTGCCAATTGAACGCGACGATTCCAGCAGGGTCACCGGTATTGAAGGCCTTCAGTACATTTCTCCACCCGAGTTGTATACATTGGCTTGTGTTTCCTGGAAGACAAATTCTTATTGTTTTGTACTCTTGCGGCTTTAGATTTGACCTTTGCAAAGGGATCACGACCGGTTGACCACAAGCGGTGATGGAATCAGATCAGAATCAAGCTTATCATCCAACGGCCGCGAAAAAATCTCATGAGGAAATTCAAGAATCGAAAGGATCATCCATGAATGATATTTAGTGATACTCTACCGGTTGGGATCCAGAACTCATGTTTCTGGGCAGGGCTTCCACATGTGGATTTCCAAGAGCAAACTGCCCAGTGCCTTGGCGGCGGACACTTCCACGGAGAATATACCATCAATGACCACAAATTAGCCTGGAAATATGTGGTACACTGTAATCAATTCTGTCGGGGTATCCATATAATTAATTTCAAAGCAACACAATTGTTCGAAATCTTGAACTATGACTCGGAGAGCAAGAGTTGAGGCAGCGGCAAAGTTAAGTCGTGACGGGTCCGTGCGCATCAAACCAAACAAGTGCAATGTTGGTGGACACTTCCGTCTTTTCCACAACCGCCACCCCCACTGTCCCCCGCCACATCCGCAAGTTACTATCTTCGGGCATACATCGGCTCCTTCATGATCCATACCTGGCCCCAAAGCATTGTCAAGACTCAAGGAAAGCAATTCCAAAATCCAAACCCATCAGCGCGCTGGCAAAAGCTCAAACTCAATCTTGATTCCTGTCCCAAACCAGAGCTCACTCGAAAACCTGTGCATGCACGCTGACATGCAACTCCCTACCTGCCCAACGGTCTCAACACACTAGTCCCGCGTCTCCTTCTCAACATCGGCGTGAAGACGCCTTGGGGTGTACATATGCTGTCCCTCAAGCATATCGTGCGCGCGGCTCCTGATGCCTGCTCCATCTCCCTCTCCTACACTCCTCCCTGTTGAGTCCCAGCAGCATCTGCAGTCCCCCGACTCAGATGTCGCTCCCCTAGCGCTCGCCATCCGACCCTGTAGCTACAGCTCGCCAATTGTGTAGACCTTGTCCCATAGTGCATATTTTATTTAATCATTTATTTTCGAAAAATTTCGAAGGTTGTTGGGAAGCTGCGCTAAATATCAATCAAAACCTTTGAGGAATGTTTTGCCAGAATGTTTCTAAAATGGCATATTGTGGAAGCATCGTGGGATGTACTCTTTTTTGTTTCAAGGATGTTCCGGCAGCATTCTGGCAACATTTGTGTCAAAAACATGTGGGAAACCTTTCAACCAAACGGCGGTGTAGTGGAGAGGCAGAGGTTTTTGATGGTTGATGATGATCAGCTTTCCCATTTGCACTGGAGCCGCAATGGAGATTCTCATCCAACGACGATATCGTGCACACTGGTTCGACATCCCAGTGCCGCGCAGGACGACTTTTCGAGATGGACATCAGTGGACAAGCTATTGCCTTTCTTTTTTGGTTCGGTTCACGCTTCAATATTGCGGGGGTGTATTCCCATTTTCCTTTAATCATTTTTCGCTGTTCAAGCTTGCGGGGGTGTGTCGGAAATACAAGCTTGACCTTGTGTTTCGTCGTGTGGTTGCCCTGGTCACTATGAGGATCATCATGCCGTTGCATTTTCATCCATATGTTTCTATTGGTATCTGACTCACCTATTTGCTATTCCTTATCTCTATTGGATATTCACCTACATATAAATAGTAGAGTACTTTGCTGTAGTTCCCCACTGGTTTGTAAACCATTGGATTCTCTTTGCATTCTCCTTGCCTGGAAGTCCTCCCCAGAGCGAAATTTTACAACAGACTCTTCCGGGATGTACTCATTTTTACCCTCACGCTTTGGCGTGGTATCTGGCTTCGTCGCTGTGCAAGCTCTCACTCTCCGTTGGTCTACTGTTTTGTCCTAGACGGTGGGTCTTTCCGCCGAGACTCTCAGGTCGTTCATCGGAGCTTACTGTTGATTAATTGACGGCTAGGATTTGTTTATTTCTGGTGGGGTTGATCGAATGTCTTCCGAATCCAGGATCTTGATGAATGGTATAGTTCCATGACGCTGGTGGATCTGGCCAATATCCTTATGTATTATGTGAGTCCATATCTCGCTCATGCCCACATATCTTTTGGTGGGTCTGATACCAAACGTTTTGCAACAGTTCGGCGACGTATGTATGGTGTTGAGGGATAAGTTGACTTACTGACCTACGGGAAGCCTTTCTTTGCGGGCAACCTCGCGTGGGTTGGCAAGCGCGTAAGTCCCATGTCCTTGCTAACCTCAATAAAAACCCAAACTGAGTATTCCTTTTGACATTCCGCACAGATCTGTACAAGAGGCGGGCGGTCCGAAACCCCGGGATATCAACCTCCGAAACCTTGGTGGTGGCTGTAGCCCCCCTCCCCCCCCCCTCTAGCCGAGGCGGTTGATCGGACCGATGGCCCTCGGACCGTTTGCCGCACCCAATTTCGACACTACTCGTCATCACCGAAAGTAACCGGAAATTCACTCATTATGGGAGACATTTGTGGAATCTTTTGGGTCTGACTACTTGTGAATGCTCATCTGGATATATTCTTGCCCTTCATATCAAAGTCGGCATCAAAAATGTATATAGCCTCTGTAGCTCAATTGTTTTGCGTACACCTTATTTTGGCTATATGTTTCGAAAATTGGAGCACATGGCTCAGTCTGTGGGCATACATAGAGGTTATGTGGTGGAGACTATTCCGTAGGATACGTTGAACATAACCCATGACATGAAACTCAAAGAAGGCGACTGGATACTCATAAACAAGGCATTTTCTCTGATGAGTCACACCTGCATGGATGGTGCACAAACTGCTGCGTGGTAAAACTGAGAAAATTGAACCTGGAACAGCTCAACCTTGTTTGAAAAGTGACTGGAGCACTTCTCAGTCGTCTTTTCATACATCTATGGTACTCTGCATGACAAATTACCACCTGAATTGCTTGTTCAACAATTAATCCTGAAATCCTGCAGACAATGTTGTGATACAGCGTGGGGCAAACATCAGTTGCACAAACAGCCATATAACTGTCCCAGAATGCACGGAAGATGACTATCCATCTATTCGACGACACCCAACTTTGAATTTACAGCTATTTGCGGTACATAAGGCGCGGACCGTTTTTTTTTTTTTGCAACATTTTGCTTAGAACACTTGCCATGACCTCAATTCTGGTCAGAATCCTTCGGGAGTAGGTGCGTTCGACTCGCACTGAAAATCCGCAGGGGATCGGGTACTGGCCTTTTTGATGTAATTATGTAATGAAATTTCTCCCGAAAAATCGTGTTTTCCATTAGAACAGCTGCTCCACAATGAATACTGGGCCAATTGACTTAGTTCTTGGATATGTTATGTATCAAAACTAGTGACAGGGGATGGTATATCTTTTTCGGGTGTTTTCCCAACTCATTGTGATTTGGCACTCACTCTACCAAACACCATATTTGTGTACTAACATAAGTAGAGCCTACCATGCAGATTTGAGTGGATTTATATCTGTAAACCTGATAGTCCCCTGGTAATAGTTCTGATACATAACATATCCAAGATTTAAGTGAATTGGCCCAGTATTCATTGTGGTGCAGCTGTTCTAATGGAAACCACGATTTTTCGGGAGAAATTTCATTACATAATTACATCAAAAAAGCCGGTACTCGATCCCCTGCGGATTTTCAGTGCGAGTCGAACGCACCTACTCCCGAAGGATTCTGACCAGAATTGAGGTCATGGTAAGTGTTCTTAGCAAAATGTTACAAAAAAAAAAAACAGTCCGCGCCTTATGTACCGCAAATAGCTGTAAGGTCTGAGTATTTTTTTCCGTGAAAGTTCTTTTGACCGTTGGATAAAATGTTATAATTTAAACATGGGTAGCTGATCTTTTCTGGCCTCAGGAGACCAATATTGGGTCAATTCCCCCAAACCAAGTTGTGTTATCCGTAGTGTTAGAGTCTAGGCTCGACGCGCCTTCCCCTTTGATTTCCAACTCACTCCGTCCTATTGGCTACAGTTCTTGTTCAACTTCCGCATTGTCTGCCATATGTAGATATCCATCTACAGCTTCTTTACAGCTTCTCCACAGCTTTACAGCTTCTTTACAGCTTTGTTTACTTATTTAAAGACTCACTTCCTCGAGACGTACCTCAGCCGTTCACCTCTCGTGTGCACGTCTGAGGTATGTCTCTCCGTGTACTTATTTATTCCATTACTTATTTATATTCTAGTATACTTCTTACAGGTATGAATATATAGCTGTTCACCTCTCGTGTGCACGTCTGAGTATACTTCTTACACGTAGCTAACATCCGTAGGTATTCGGTGATAAAGGTATGGATGAGCTCGGGTCACGTGATCTGGCGCAGTGAATCAATTTCCGGTTACTTTCGGTGATGACGAGTAATACAAGAGGGCGTACAACTAGCACAACGATACAAGCAATAGTAATACAAATTCCATCAGGAAAACCGGAAAACTATGGTTTCAGGCTCGCTGACAAGGGCAAAAAGATCGGGGTGCAGCTCGTCCAAATAGGCAACGACTCTGCTGCCACCAGAGCGCTCAAAGAGCTCGACGATGACCTGGCTAAAGCAGGCAATATACGTGTAAGAGTATTCTCTCCATGTCCCGGCAGCTCTCTTAGCAGCGCTGGCACAGCACATTTGAAACTCTTACATTCCGCGTTCTTTTTTTTTGAGTTCCTCCTGGGATATATCACCAAGATCACCTTTTTTGCGTCGTTCCTCGAGAATTAGCTCCATTCCCTCGAATTTTCCTCCATGTTTGGCGGCGCACTCCTCGAAGTCTAGGCCGTTTGTACCCTCATGGGTTGGTGTTGTGGCGACCACCCCAATGACCTTGCGGCCAACACAGAAGCCGCGGAGCTCCCCAAAAATCCTTAGGAACAGATTAAGCTCCTGGAGAAGCCACTTGGGACCCTTCCCTGCATTTTCCTCTACCATTTCGGGAATTTTCTCGGCTGTCACTTTGGAAGGGCCGTCAAAGAAATGTCTGTGGTGACTTCGGACGCTGGCTTCCCGTTTTCAGGACCACCGTTTCACTGTACTCGTCGGCACTGTGCAGCAGACGGGTGAATGGGCACGCGGAGTCGGTGATCTTGTTGGCAATAGCGTCTAGATCCTCTATTACGTTAGCCTTGAAGCGGGAAGCCCAGGACATTGTTGGATTGGGGAAGACGGCCCCATCAAGTCGGGTCATGCGGTACAGGTAGATAGACTCCTGTTCATCGCTTTCAAATTCGTACCTACCCATACAATTCCATTCAGTACCAGGGATAAGCAGGGCGCTTGACCGATTTAAGCTTTTCGCTTCAAACCTAATTGCGAGCCAGAATATCCCAGCCAGGGTTCAAATTGGTGCGGGGGAGTGTGTGAGAGCGAGAATATCACAGCTTTGATGGATCTGTGCGGAAGTATAGAGCCCACCTCAGCTGCGGAAAATCGGCCGAAAGATGCGAGCAGATGGCCGAACTGGGGAGAAAGTCAGCAAATTTGTGACTTGGAAACTGGTTTGAATAGATTTTAAGCGTAGCCACTAATTTCATTACTCAGAAAAACCATGGGATGAGTAAATCAACCTGCATCAACACCGGAAATTGAAAAAATTCACCCGTGATGAGCTTGTAACTGAAGGCGGCAAAACACGTACGCAAAATTTTGGCATCCAACCTTTTTCTTCCTCTTCCTCCCGTGTCGCTGTTTTTCTGGCCATCTTGGGCGCTCAGGTACTGTCACTGCAGCGAGCCTGTAAAATACATGGTCAGCCCCATAAAGGTCGGAGGGCATGCCCCAGCATCCAGTGCAGGGGGTGCCCGCTAAAATAAACATTAAAATCGACCCCTACTGTATCCTCCTATTTGGCATTTGATGCCCGTCATCGGCAAGATAAGTCCATCAGTCCCGGCATCACTGAGATCAAACGCGCCGCGCGCAAGTCGTGAAGTGTTTGTAGAGGATGTGTGAGGAGTAACACCTTAATTTAAGCAAAGTTCATACATGTGTGGGCCAGTATCATCGATTTGTCAGCGACCAGGGGGTTTTTCCCAGGCCAAAACAAAAAAACCCACAGTTCGATTTTAACTACGTACTAGTGCCAAGTCAAGTGTAATATTTATTTAAAGCATTGTTTACCTGCATCCCGTCCCTCATTTGATCGGTGAAAATGTGTGTGTTTGATCTAGAACAGGAGAATGCTGCACGTTGCCTCGCGCATGTTGAACAATCCCGTCGCGACGTGTTTGATCTCAGTGATGCCGGGACTGATGGACTGATCTTGCCGATGACGGGCATCAAAAGCCAAATAGGAGGATACAGTATGCCGAGCCCCCGAGCCTAACTTCTGCGATGGCATCAAATATCACGGGAACCGGTCTGTTGCTGACGGAATGTTTATTTGGGTTTATTTGTGGTTTACAATTATCACGTGTGCGCTTCACGTCTTTCTTTTGGTCTTCACTCTCTAAGACTCTCTTGATTCCCACTATGCCTCGGGATGTTGGAACAGCTCAAAAACTTGCCGCTCCTCCAAAGGATCCCTCTCGCGGAACTATTCACTCACCTCAGCGGCCGTAAACTCCCTACTTGCCGGCTTCAGTACTCTGTCTCATAATGGAGCAATGTTACACAGGTAGAAAGCATATATTCGCGGGCCATAAGTGAACGCGATGCACTTCTGGAAGCACTTGAGGGCCGCCGAAATTCGGCATGAAGATGAGGTGCGTGCAGCCCATCATTGGCGCTATTCCTGTGATCTCAAATGACCGTTTGTTAGTTGGCGCAAATGCAGGCAGCGGTGGGCGCCTCCCTACAAACTAATTCAACCTCACTCATCTCACATAGATTGCCGACATTCTTCGCCAAGCCGCTCATTGGGAAGAACAGGCCAGACACTGGCAGAACAGTTACTCCAGGGTCGAGCAGGACCTTCTCGCAGTCAGTGCGCTGTTCTTCTCATTTTTCAAAGCAACTTAATATCGCTAACAGCTCTCGCGGTCTGTGTCGATGGAGTCTCCGTCACACCACATCTCCACGGCAAAAACGCGGTTCAGACCAATTGCTAACCCCGGCCAAATCCAAGACGGGCATGCCAGTCACTCCCCGGTCGGCAAAACGGCCCTCGGTAGGAGGCGCGGACTCCTCCCCAGGAAGTCCTCGCGGACGAACAGCAACACACGATTCCCCTCGCCAGATATGCATACGGCGCGTACAGGCTGTTGTGCATGTGAAGGAGGAGAATGATGGACAAGATTCTGGTGGAGATGAAGGCAGCAGTGATGAGCTTATGATGGTGCGTGCTATTCACATCTGGTCCATCCGAAAAAACTCAAAGGGAGCTTTAGCGCGCTGATGTTTCCAGTATATCCCCTGCCAAACGCCGCCGCACCGGTACTCACGAGCACATAGCGGCCAGCGTGTAAACCAAGGGGCGAGGAACCGATCAAAACTCGTCCAGTTTGTTCTGTTCGTCCTTGGTCAAACCCAGAAGCAGGCGGGTGTCTTGTTTTTTTCATCTGTTCCCGCCGAATTGCCACATTCCAGTCTAGGGAGATAGTTTTGTACCTAGTTATGTCTCAACAATACTCACTATGAGAGCTCCTATCTTGCGTTCAAGTGTCATTCAGAGCCAAACACATCGTAGATTAGGAATATATTCGGAAAGGTGAGAAAGCGTTTGGTTATATGCCTGTAAAATCGAAATTCCGGTTACTTTACTTGCGTAGCGAGTACATCGATGAGTCTAGGCTCGTGACCAACCGCGTTCGCCAAGCACGTGGCTGCGCTTATCACGGTTGGTGAAGCGGTTGGGATATTATGCTGCGATTTTGGCTGATTGCCGCCAAACGAGGTTTTGGACTGAGGATTTTTGACCTCCCGTACCTTCAGAAAAAGTGTAAAAAGTTGTATATAGTGAAAGATGGACAGTTTGCAATTCTGATTGGAATAAGACCAATTTATTTCGGATTTTGCCTAAAAATAAGTGGTGCTCCATCAATTCAAAACGGAAAATGAAGTTACTTTCTCTATATAACTTAGGCCTTGAGCACCTTCGTTCTGAAAGTACGGTAGGGCAGGGACTGGACTGAATTTCCCCAAGTCCGAAATCACGATTGGCGCCATCTGCCAAAATCATGACATGATGTTCCAGTCGTTTCACAGTACTGATCTTCTTGCCCCGATTCCAGGCCTCGCTCAAATACTGAAATACCAATATGCCTGCCCTCAATTTTGAGGATATTCCACAAATGGAATCCACATAGGAGAAAGTCATGGTGACTGTTGCGAAATATAATCAAAACTTCCTGTGTTTGAGTTCCCCAAAATGGCATCAATTGGCAATTGATCACTTGTGTAATGAGCGAACCACTCTTTGCCAAACCGAAATTTATCTCGAAAAACCAAGAGAATGAGAACCAAACTGCACAGCACTGCCACATCAACAACTTGATAGTTAGTTTTATTCGTCTTTTATTACTAAAGCAAAGCAGCAAAATCGTGGAAAGTTGGTATGCGCACAACGGAGTCGCCTGAAAACTCATGGTGCTCCCATGGGATGTCGATAATTTCGACATTTGAACCGAAAATTTTGTCATTTTTGCCGTTTTTTTTTTGGCAATTTGGGGCCTGTGTGACGACTTGGAGGTTCGACAGCCTACAGGATACTAATATCAACCTTTTTCTCTTTTTTTCTCCATGTGATCCCCTCCCGTGAGTCGACTTTGCTGTCTATAGCAAAATGGTCATCGGCGGTCTCAACTGGGACACCACAGATGGTATATACGCCGTTTGTTGTGCGTGTCTTGTTTGTAGGGCTAAACACTGTATTTATTTAGAGAGTCTCCGAACGTACTTTACGCAGTTTGGCAAGGTCGCCGCATGCACCATCATGCGCGATGCTGCAAGCCGCTCACGCTGTTTCGCCTTCCTGATGTTCGGCAACCCCGCAAGCATGGAAGTTTGAGTATATTAAGCTCCGTAAAAACTCACATTCGCTAAAGTCACATCAGATGTATAGCATATCCAAAGATTAGCCCAATTGGGCCAGTATTCCGAGTGTTGCAGGTGTCCTACCCAAAACCAAGTTTTTCCGGAAGAAATTATATTACATAAAAGGATCAAAAAATACTGGTAACTTATTTCATTTGCTGCAGATTTTCAATGCGAATCGAATGAGCTTATTTTCAAGGGAAACAGTTGAGAATTGAGCTCAGGGCAGCTGTTCTAGTGAAGATGGCATTCCTGTCCACCATTAACAGCCATTTTGCGATTTTTTGGGCTGCTATTTGGAGGGAAATGGCCACTTGACTGAATTAAGCTTTCCTGGGCCAATCCAAGCTAGATGCATTCCTAGCGCGAAATAGAAGGCCGTGCACGCGAAATTGAGCGTATGGCAATCGATTTGATGGCATTCCTGTCCACCATTAACAGCCATTTTGTGATTTTTGGGCTGGTATTTGGAGGGAAATGGCAGCACTCGACTGAATTAAGCTTTCCTGGGCCAACCCAAGCCAGATGCATTCCCGGCGCGAAATAGAAGGCCGTGCATGCGAAATTGAGCGTATGGCAATTGATTTGATGGCATTCCTGTCCACCATTAACAGCCATTTTGCGATTTTTGGGCTGGCATTTGGAGGGAAATGGCAGCACTTGACTGAATTAAGCTTTCCTAGGCCAACCCAAGCCAGATGCACCCCCGGCGCAATATTCTGTGCGAGATTGAGCGCATGGCAGTCGATTTGATATGGGATGCGTCAGAGAGTATGAACATCAAACAGTCTATAGTGATGTTCAGGGCCCGGCTTCAAGCCCTAGGCCGGCCAGGCCAGGCCCTACCAAGCCCAAGCCGGGGAAGTCTCAGGCCCCTCCTCCATCTTTTCATAAACATGCGAGAGCGCCGGCTTGAGAAGGGGATAAACGTTGAGCGACCAGTTGACCCATCCGGCGAGTTGCTGGAAGGTATGCAGCAGATGACGACGACCACGGATACGGCAGAATTCCCGCACGCCAGCTAACAGCTCAACGCGCTTGTCCTCTGACATCGTGAAGGTCATCACATTGGGGTCAACCTCGAACCCAATAACGGTGAGACGGCGGCCCCAGATTTGCTTCTCCTCCTCGTGAGGGAGGCCAATTTCGTCCCCAGAGGCGCAGGGTTTTGACTTGCGCGGTGGGATAAAGCTGCCCGTACGGCTCGTAGAAGTCAATGACGTCGTCGATGTAAACGTTGCTGGCTATTTCCCGGTCATTTGCGATCCAGGCTACGCAGCCCATGAAGGACGTCCAGATTCGGGCGGCTCCGCGATTCCCAAAGTTGTTGCAACGGTCTACATAGCGCTGACCGTCAACCGTGACAATTTGCTTGGCCTGCCAAAGGATGTGCATCGGGAGACGACGGTATGCTTGGGACACATCCGCCTTCCAGACAACAAACTCAGCGTCGCGGCCGTGGATTCGACGGAAGAGAGAGGATGCGGTCTCCGAGATTTTTGAGCGTGTCGAGCGGGGAACCAGCGATGGCGTCACGTGGAATCATGGAATTCAAACTGAACTCGCCCATCTTGTGGTTCACGATGAGTCGCAACTTCTCGGACCGCGGCTTGGGAACGACATGGACGGGCTCGCTGTACATCCCGGGCAAAAGGTCGGGACCAAAGGCCGGTGAGAACCTCCCGAGTGCAATTTCTTTGTCGCGCTGATCCCTGACGAACTGTCTCTCCCTTTCAGACTTCAACGGGCAGTCAGACACGTCGTACGTTAGCGGATAGGTAGCCGGGTGAGTATCAGCCCCACGGCCAGAAACCCTCCCGGAGCCCCGTCACCACCGACCGCACAAAGGGCTGATTGGGATGTTTCGCGAGCAGAGATTCAAAAACATCGACGTTAATAGGCGTGACGATCTTGAACAGATGCTGGTTTTCCATCAGAGTGTTCAGGAGCGCTGGGGTGTGCTCTGAGAGTGGAGGCCGAGGCAAAGGTGGGTCAAACTCTGTTGATTTCGCGGTCGGACTGTAGTGCTCATCGAAAAGTGTGTGAAGAAGTATAGGGGACACCACACCATTTCTGAGAAGGCATTGAGGGCTTTGGAGGCAGCAGCAGTATTAGTCATCATGTCATACCTACTCCACTATCTACTAGTTTCCTGGACCTTACCGCCCGGCCCTCTCCAACGTGGTATGTGTTAGCTGAAGGCTGGAGGTCTTTCATATGTGACGATACGCTTGAGCGGTATCGGATCCATTGCTGCATTGGTATAATCTAAAAATGTCAGCATTGTGCTTACCAAGTTTCCGAATTTTGAGAATTACCCGCAATCTCAGATCGTCGGAAGATCTTAGATCTGAAAAATCAAGGTTAGGCGATACCCGTGAAGACGGGACCACCTAAGCACAAATAACCCCATTTAAAATGGTCCCCGTTGGGTGTCTCATAAGTACTAGCGCATTTTACTCAGAAAAAGAATCAGAATCATTTCCATGAACAAAACTCACCGATGTGCTTCAACGCAGAATACCCTGCTCACACAAGGCGCCGTATTAGGACCACAGCAGCTGCGAAATTATTTGACTGCAGTGCCAGCCAGGAGCATCCTTCTCAGGTTTCAGAGGTTGGATTCCTTGCTTGTAAGTCTCTGAGGGAGCTACTCTAGGCTTTCAAGTCTTTTTTTCCTTCGACATGAGCCAGGAGAGAAAATTTCCTTGCCAGTGAGAGTCTGATTACAACCATTGCATTGACCAGCCGTGTTGTTGGAGTTGTAGGAGTCAATCTGAATTAAACAAGCCCTCAAATATTGTATATTTCTCATCATTCTCTTGAGTTTTTGGAATCTCATACTGCATAAACTCTTCCTGAACCCTATGCATTATGCATTATGCATTTTTTGCATAAATCCCGCCTACCAAGTCGGTGGATCAGCAAAAGCTATGCATTACAAGAATTATGCATTGTTACCTTATGCATTATGACCATGTTGACTGTAGATTGATATCCAGCCTAAGCGGCATTTGAGTATCCTGGGGTCCGACTACCCGATCCCCGCGGTTGCCGTCAGCGGGTTCTCACCGTGGGACGTGGATGACTACGGGCGGCCTTTCGGCGGCGATGAGGTGGGACCCAGAATGTGGGTGGTCTATTGATTTGGAGAAATAAGGGAGCACTTGATATATTTAAGATAGACAAGTCAACTTCCCCATGGACCTGCTGCAAGTACTTGCCCTTCATCATTTCGATCGACTTTTTGGCCGTCCACCTGTCATCATACTCGACCAACAATGTGACCCGCCACACTTTCCCTCTTTAACAGTGCACCGTGCTTTGACATGCCCAAATTTAAGACAGCCCTAGCCCTGGGGAACGCGCAGGTGTGGGAAGCCAGGAACTGTTGGAGCCAGGCCCAGTGCTCCGCAATTTCAAAATCGGTGCGTGTCTCATAAAAGAAAAACTGATTTTAATGCGGCCAGTGAGTAAAAGGGATAATAATTTTAAGCTGTTCTAACCCCTCGACTTTGTTTAACATTTCCCGATTTTCTCGATTCTCCCGTGTCTCGCTGCGTTCCCGCCCCGTGTGGACGGAGGGTCTGTCTACCCCCGTAGACGAAGGGTAGACGGACCACTGTGTCTACGTGTGTCTACACCATTAGTCGACCTATATCTACATTGGTCACTCACTTAGACCGACGTAGACGCACATAGGCAGACATATACATATGTAAGGTATAACAGAAAGATGGCTGCATCATGAAGTTGAGCGAAGTGGGTCTACGTGCGTCTACAGCGTAGACGCATTATTGTCCACTCAGTTCATCACAACGGCAGGATGATTGACAGAGCTTACCAGCGTTGAAGGGCAGGAAGGTGTATGGATTGGGGTTTAAATATTTGTACAGTCGCTCGTCCATAAACCGGTCTGGATCAAATTCGAGAGCTGTGATGCATAGATTTAAACCCCCAAGAAGATATAAACCAAGGCATTGGCATAGTACCATCCGGTCCCCATAGATCGGTACGTCGATGCATGAGAAATACCGAGTAGATGATTCTGTAAAGGTATGATAAGAGTCGCATAAAGAAAAAGAAATGGGACAGACTTGGTTTCCGCGGGGACGTAAAACGGTTTTCCGCCAGAGGTCGTTGCCGGCCAGGTTGTAGCTTCCTTGGATGTTCTAAAATAACACTCTAACCAGGCTGCTAGGAAGATAAAATTGTTGGTCGAGCGAACCTGCTATCAAGAGGGCTGCAGCCGTCATATGTTAATTAAACAGAACGCATGCAGTCGCGGGTAGCCTCGACGGTGCTGCGCCTCTTTCTCTGTCATTGTTGTGCTATGCCTCAGCGTCCCTTCCCTTCGTTTCAATCGCATTCTCAACGTGTATCGCTAGCCAATCAAGGGTTCCACAAGCCCTGGGTTCCAAAGGATCAAGAATGAATCCAACTGCTGTGTCTTTCCATCGCCCCCCCGCCACGACGTTACGATGCACCAACCCAAAATTTTGTTGGATCTTTGTACCCGCCTTGGACCACTTCAGGTGTTCTGGTAGCCTTCATCCATCACCTGTGTGCCGTGACGCTTTCTACCTATGGTTTTCATTTTTCGTTGGTCACCTCGTCACCTACGCTAACTTCAACTCCAAGCGCCGCTGCCGCGAGCCCATATTCGCCAAGACCTAAAATGCGAGCAGGAGCACACTAATGTGGGTTGCATTACGCGTGTTGTAACTCAATACATTAGTTCTTCCCTCAGACCTCGTCAACTTTCATGTGTCCCTGACGCGGCCGCACTACTCAAGCGCCATGCACAGACTTTTGATTCGATTTTTGGTCTTACCGTGCTGATACGTTTCCCGCTTGCTATTTTGCAAATGATCTCGCTGACAATGCCGTGATATTTCAACAGAACTGACGCGTCCTTGACGCGCCAACGACCGATATGCATTGCGTCCCCACGAGCCTTAACACAATATATCGAGTTTCCTGCGACAGGTGCATTAGCTCCACAAGATTTCGACCCCCAACACATAATGCACCGGCCACAGGCGCTGCCCAATTCATTTGCTGCGCCTCCAGTGAGTGTCAAGTTCAATCGTCTGGCAAAAATTCAGGCTTACATTGAAGCTACAGAAATGCCCCTCGCTTCTCAGTCCCATTACACTCGGTTTGAACCAAGCCCTTAAAAAAACATCATTTGTCGGCTCATAGTTGCTTTTTTCTCTGTGCCATGTTTGATGTAACGCTCAGGTCATTCATGGCTAAATCCGGAAGGGCGTTCTGAGTTCACTTTGGTCCGTGCTGGAACGCACTCGACCGCTTTGGTGAGATTCAGAAACTCGACTAGTTTCCACCCTGAGTAGGACTTCTCTGCGCATTTGATTTTACGTACAACCCACCGCAATGATTGTTAGAGTGGGTTTTGCGTCAGTGCCGGTGAGTTCTATATCGTGAGCAACCACCACAGTGACAATTCCCTTGCCCTCACCCCTCAAGGCAGCGCCGTGGTTCTTGCTCCCAGCTCTGAGGCTGACGAGTGCTTTTGAGGCTGGGCCATCTGACACTCGGAGCCCTTCCCCCAGCATGTCATTTGGGGCAGATTCTGACTGGGGCGCCGCGATGGACGATGCTGCGGATACATGGGATGAGTTGGAAGGACTGGCAGGACTGGAGGCGCCGGAGATCCTGGAGCTCCCTCGGAGCATCCATCGGGCATATTCGGTTGTCTTCCGCTGATTCGGATTCAGAGGATGGGCTTGACAATGGAGATTTGCGGGACGAGGATAGTGAGGCGGAAAATTCGGAGGACGAGCCCGATATCTTTGATTGGGATTCGTTCAAGTCCCAACCGAGGGTCTTGCTGAGTGGGATAAGCTCGGAGAGGAGTTTGAAGCTGAGGCTGCGATTGGTGCGTTAACTGTGCCTTTCTTTTTGCTGAGTTCTGTCGCTCATGTATTCGTTCATAGCTCAAAAGCTTAGCGCTTACGATCTCGCTATCTGCAAGGCCTTCTCGTATAAGCTGCAGACTAGACATGCTGTAGGCCTATCTCCGAGGGCTCAGATTGGTCGTAGGGGGCGCAGAACAGCTGGTACGGCTGAGCCATAGGCGGAAAATAATTAGCCTGGTTGCGCACAAGCCATACAAGTCATCTGATGGCTTTTTTGCTGTGCGCACCACATGGCTAATGGCTCATATAACACATGAAACTGTGTTTCATCTGACCGTTCTAGCTTTCATTTTGACCATGTATCATCTCTACATTTCAGCTGGCATCGAGCTTCAGTGGCCAGGTGACCACTTGAACCCAAAATCATACATTCCAGCCTTTTTGTCTTGAGTTAGGAAGTATTTAGAGCTCAATGTCATTTACAAGTAAAAGTCATCAGGGATGTGTAAAGCCATACGAGCCGTTAGCCATACGTTTGCGCACAGCAAAAAAGCCATCAGATGGCTCATATGGCTTGTGCGCAACCTCTCTATTGTGCAAATTTCATAAAAGTTTTGATACAGGGAAGTGCGTCCCGACGGCGCGGTTCCAACGATAATAAAACTGTCTCTATCAGTCAAGAATTGGGCGAGATACGAGGGATTTATTGGGGGATACTTTTTTTGATTAGTAGAAGAAATGAATGATCCGCGCCCTAAGTTCCGCATTCAGCTGTAAAGATCAGCTAAGCAATATCTACTTAAGTACACAGATTGTGTTGTGATTCATGCTCTCCCATCAAGTGCTTCCAATTTCTGCTTCAAGATACAAAATCGTCATCAGAAGCTCAAGCTCCCTCAAGTTTGTCAAGACCTGAACATTTCAAGCTTGTCAAGCACGACAACCATACTGGTCTCGATAATACAGGTCAATCTTCAATTTTCAAATCCATACTCAAGTGGACTGTCCCTCATAACCCTTGGCACACCACGCACATCGACGCGATGGATGCGGCTACGTCCGCTCAAGACCAGTTCCGTAACGCGTAGATGGCTGGGAGTGTGTAGATGAGCTGAAAATGAATGTGTACCTAGTCGATATCTTGCCCAGAATTCAATGCAGTTGCTGATTCATGCGCACGAAAGTCCGAAAAATCATTATATTAAGAGATGTGTACTAACACATGAATGCAATGTGCACTAGGCAGCTGGCCACCACGCAGGAGTGGCTGCATGATGCCGCTATTGGAACCTGAACCTAGCGGTCAGCTCATCGGCACATGGCCGCCACTCGTCGGCGACATGTGGCACACATGCTGGCTGCACCTGGCGGCTACGTATCTCGCAAATGGCGGTGTATTTTTGTCCGTCATCGTCGGCGTCGTGTCTGACAGCGAGCGCAAAGACGGGGCGACAGGGCGTGCGGCGCACACCGCCACATAGGCCCCGCTCATATCTCTAAGTCCCCTCCGTTACTTATTGAAGGTATTGCAGATATTTTTTGGAGGGTACTGTACCATTTAATTCAATTCGTACGCCTTGTGACCTGTGAACAAAATTTACGAAATTCATAATTCGTACTTTGTCTGAGGGAGTGTGACCGGATTTTTTTTTTCATAAATCCGCCACAAAGTGTGCAGGATGCGACGGAGCTGATAAATCTGCTAACCCGTACTCATAGAAATATTGTAGACGGTGTAAGATGGCTACTGAGGGCCCTAAGGCCAAATTAGGCAGGTCTGAGTCACGGTCTGACAAATCACTTTCTCATTTTCGCGTTTCACGATGCATCGCAAGAATGGGAGTGCTGCCTGAAGCCCTGCATATCCCAGAGGAGCAGGAGCAGCTCATACTTCCCTCGGTGGACCTCCCCGTCTCCAGCCTCATGGCGCTCGAGCTCCCGCCGCAGCGCAAATCTACGGTGTTTGTCGACCACAGCGACTATCTTTCTGACCTGCCGCCGACTCTCACCACGTTCAATGTGCGCGATATTCCCGTGCCGCCCGCGGTGGTGGTCAAAGCGCTATCTGGGGCAATAATCTCTGAGCCTGAAACCAAGTCAAAAACTGCTCGTGCATTCGCCAGCACACCGTGGCAACAAAAAGGACACCGCAAAGTTGCTGTCGCTTTGAGCCATTTTACGGCGATTTTGTAACTCGTTGCGCTGGGTTGGATTAACAACTTTGTCATTCAATCTTCTTGCAGAGAGTGCGGGCGCGGACTGTTCTGTTGAGAAGATGTATATGATAGCTAATTTGCTTCTTGTTCACATCTGAGGAAGGCACTTGACTCCAAGTTTTGGCCAGGACACTGAACACCAGTACAAGTGTTGCATCATCCCTAAACCCATCGGTTTCCGTTTCATCTATCCCCCATACATGTCGAAGAACAGACTGGAATTTCTCACGATGCTCATCTGTAAACCAGAATTGCTGGGTGTCCACAAGTGTTGGGAATTGCCCAAGCCAACCAGGTAGATCGCTCGCATGATTTCCTTCCACGCTGGCTCCTTTGATAATTTGTGGCCGACCCTGGTGTAAAATGGATTAACAATTGCGAAGGTCCAGAGGGATTTTTCCCGGAGTACTTGACACAATTCACTGTCAGAAAAACCAGTGATCTGCCGAGTCCAACACACCACAAGCGGGGTATGATAACTGTTCAAGGTCGTCCCTAATCGCTGACAGAAGGGTGCGAAGGGATGCTGCTGGTGGCTTGCTGTAGGTGGGACGGAGAATGAAGAGTGTTTGCCACAAGTCACGTACTAAGTTGACATGACTGTTTGAAGTAGCGACTGATTCCAAAGTTCTGTACAGCCATGTGGTACCTCCTCTCATGCCCACGCTACCACCGCGAGCGCCTGAAGCTAGTCCTCAAGCTCGGGACCACCCGTCTCACCTTGCGCCACCTCCTCGCCGCCAAGGTCGACCACAAGCCCGTCCTCGCCTTCGTGCGGGACACAGGCCGCTTCCCCCCGCTACTCGCTTTGAAACCCCCTCCCGCCGTACGCTCTCATCCCCTCTCGCACCACTTTTTGCATTTCTTTTACTCTCTCTCTCATCCTCTCAGTTACTTAGATACTTAGCATAGACATGTCTCTTGAACCAAATCCACCCCCAGCCCCTCATAGCGCACTCCAGAGTCAACTACTTTTATTCCATAACTACTCTACCTAAAAACTCCACCGTGAACGCTAGAATACTTCCATGTACTTAGTATAGTGCCACATGAGCCCCAAGGGGCCCGCGCGCACTCTAATAGAATCTTGAATTGAATTGAATTGAATTGAATTGGTATTTATACTATGACGCACTACAAGCTAGATATAAAGATGAGTACATGTTGTCTCATTGGTTAGACGCCCTGAAGAT
The DNA here is from genome assembly GCA_029378375.1 of Mycena olivaceomarginata. Taxonomy (NCBI): domain Eukaryota; kingdom Fungi; phylum Basidiomycota; class Agaricomycetes; order Agaricales; family Mycenaceae; genus Mycena; species Mycena olivaceomarginata. The sequence goes on along the minus strand of JARKIC010000266.1, from coordinate 239,094 downwards.
ATCGCGAGCCACTGGCCGTTGCACTGTATGCAAAACCCGCCTGGCGAGAATCGAGGTTCCGGTGAGTCCGCCTCCCGCTTTACATTTCGCACTCCATGATCCGCTGATGAGACTGGATACCGCTTTCAATATAGTGGTGGGAGGGATTGCCGTCAGATATGCGCTTAGATCCGTGATGTATATCGGGAATCACCACTTTACATCACGTATCGTCAAGGAAAACGGGGACGTATGGTTTCATGACGGTATTGAAACTGGCCTTACGTCGATTCCTGAGGGAAACGTGCATGCCCAAGAGCCGTGGTTCTTGAACACATGCAAAAGAAATGGAGAGATACGAACGGCTTGTGGTACCAGATACGTGGTGGTTGATGACGCTAAGCCTTGATGTAATGTAACCTTAATAGTTGAACGGAGGATTATCATGATACGGTACATTTCAACATATGATTTCCAACCTATCAACACATTGAAACGGCGAATCTGCGTCGTCGTGGACTCGAAATTTGACGGGTTTAAAATATAGCAAAGTCAAGGGGACATACCGACATGTTTTCAAATGTAACCAGTGCGGCGATCGTTGATGCGACTCAAGCGATTCCAATCGAAGACAACATTGCGGCCCGAATCGATCGGCCGATGCTCGTGATTCCAGTGATTTCAACACTTCGCTTCGAACACGATACGTGCCCAAAAAACGGTATAAAGGTGTCCAAGAGGAAATCGAAGGACACTCATGGCAGCAAATGCGGCACGGTATCGACAAGGGCCCCGCAGATGTTCAACAGGTGCATGAATCGCCCGCTACAGTTGCAGCGGAACCATCTACCACGCAAACCGGCGCAGTCGATCGAATAGAGCCAGGGGATAGAATCTGGTGTCCGGTCGATGTTGACCTTGCGGACTCTCCCCACCCGGCAGAAGTTGATTTCTGGGATTATTTTACCAATCCACCTCCAAGCCCGCCAGCGACAGCGTCCGGCCGAATGAAAGGTATGACCAGCGGCCAGGTCAACCTTCCAACTAACGGATAGTATCGCAGTCGACCCGAAGATGTTTGAGTGCGGCATTTGTTGGGACACGCTGTTACACCCCGTTACGTGAGTGCGAGTTGACGTGCTCGATTATTGCTAACGTTAAATAGACCGCTGTGCATGCACATTTTCTGCCACTCGTGCTTGTTAACGTGGATTAAGCGAGGAGATCAGACTTGCCCGATATGCAGGGAAAAAATCACTGAGACGCCAATCCGAGATAACGCATTCGAGTTGGAATTGTACGATGGGATTGCAGATGGTCAAGTTTCAAAGCCTTCTGTCAGGACGGCCGGCCAATCTCCTTATACCTGGCCCGATGTATTTTCCGACACCATTGGATAAACGCAGTTGTCTGTGGATTATCTCTCTATCTACAAAGCAATAAGGGACTGTATATAAACTACCATCATGTTAGCTGCGTTGTATATGTGGAGTGTGCTAGCCGAAAGCCAGGAACAATTAAATGGCATGAAATGAGATGAGCGGATGGATCGGAAACGCCATAGATGAGGATACCTATTGCGTCGGCGGTGAGCAACCGATCAAGCCGAACATCAATTGTTCGGTGTTTTCTGAAGTCTTGCGTACGATGCGTCAGCACTGCCACATTTATGGCGTCTCATAGGTTGTGCGAAAAGCCACCAGTCGTGAATGTATCCTGAATAAACAAATCGTAAAGTTAGGGCGGACTAATCTGTTCCAACTAGTATGGCGTTGCACTCTCTGTGGCAGCAAGAAGACAGCCTCAACAAATGCAAAGAATTAATTTACAGCTGGATGCATGGCAGTGGAATCAGGCCTTGACCTCAAATTCCAAATTCAAACCGACACTAATCGGACATAGGACCGCGCCCGAGATGCCCGAGGGTTGGTTGAGTTTCAATCAATTTGGCTGAACTCAAAGTTGAAGGCACCAGAACATGAACCAGAGACAAATAAATTGACAAATGTGAAGGGAAGCCGCACTTCCACAGTAACTGCATTCGGTCCTGGCGGCAACTGACGGCATCCCGCCGAACCGGGCCGACCCATCAGCGCACGGAGGGGATCATCTCACGCCGAGTCATGCATAAGTTATTAAGTGGGAAAAAGAACGTGGGAGAGGGAGTACTCTATTGTCGCTGCGAACTATGACATAGTTGGCCGCAAAGCCGCAGTCGATGTCCGCGTGGATGGCATCAAGGACTGCGTTGCGCACACAGCAGGGCTCATTTTTGGCCTCGGAACCTTCTTCATTCGACCCTATGGCGTCATAACACGCCTCCACTGTTTCAACGTGTTAGGCCCTCCACCACATGCCCCCAATCTTGTGCCCAGCAATATGCTCGGCGAGCTGGAGATATTTGTTCTCCCGAATGTCTCCCACAAGTATTTTCCTGGAGAGAAGACCATTGTCCGTTTTCGGCTTTTCGGGTGAGTAGTAATCTCACACCGGAAAATGAATAATTTAACCTACGGTGAATTTGTAACTGAATCTTATGGTTTCATTGCTGCAGTGAAAATGTGACTTAATTTCAAAGACTAGTAAAATGTGAATCTTTAGACGAAGTTTATGGATTCAGTTCTGATTTCAGCGCATTTGAATTTTTAAGTTTCAGAAACAAAGTCCACTGACTTGGAAGTGTGGACGAAGTGCAAAGTTTCACAAACAGATTCAACCAGCGCGAAGCTAAAAGATTCAGCGTGCCCGAATTTGTGTGTGAAAACAGTAGATTCAATTACTGATTCAGCGACGGTGAAACTATAAAATTCGATTACAGATTCACCGCACACTGGAATTGTAAGTGAGGCTTTAAAATTCACTGCATGTGAAATTGTTCTGCAGATGGTCTGCAGTACCTCTGCAGACGTTCTGCAGACGTTCTGCAGTCGGGGCGGCAGTCGGTCTGCAGCTGATTCAAAATTCTATATATTACATACCAAATACATATGTATATAGACGGTACAACAAAATATACGACAAGAAGATACAGACAGGTAGGTATATTGCTACATTTCAAGATATTGGTCCGAGTGATAATCAAGTTGGGCGCAGGACTCGGAGGACCTGTGCGGCACAGCGTTCGGCGCTTTCAATATATGCGGGAACTCTGCTATCAAATTTCATGTTGTTCTTCCACTCTCCCTGGGTGGGCAGAGTCGCATCTCTCCGCGAGCGATCTGTTTCAGACGCTTTTGATAGAAATCCTTGCACGCTGGACTCCACCACCCCAACGTTCAGTCCAGATTTTTCAAAGTATATAGGGCGCGGCCACCAAGAGATAGTGGATGTCTGTCTGTTGCCGGGTGCAGAGTGATCGCGTTGCCCTGATTCAGGTCAGTGAAGTGTGACAACAAATGAAAGACAGCTACCTGTAGCAACGTGGTAGATTCCACAGATCAAGTCCAGTTCCTCGGCGATCAGCTCGTCATCCCAATACAGTTCGTTGGACCGCCGGTTTTGAAAGCATATACCATGTTCTGTAACATCGTCGCTCGGCCCCAGCAACGCATCCTCCGAAAGCAGTACAGCTTGGGCGATCCGCCCGACAACACCGCCATAGCGAAGCGCAGCATGCCCACGAGTTGTCATGAGAAACCTATCGCGGTTGCTAACATACAATGCATAGTCCCACCTATCTGGTTTATAGCCCTGAGAGCGATACCCTAAGCCGGAATATCTGGGCAGATACAGATTTGGGAGACGTGAAGTGCCGGCGGAGTCCGTGATGCACAACCGGAATGACATCCCACGGGAAAGAAGCTGCCGGGCGACGCTCGCTAGATCGGGGCCCCACCGGCTCCGAGCGATTTCTAGTGCTGTTGTTGCGCGGCTGAGAATAATGCAGAATCGACCTGGCACATCGTACTCCTGGACACGGTAGTACGTCTTGCCACCCGATTCGAAACTCGAGATATCCATGTTCCATACTTGGTGTAAACTTCCGGTCTCGGAATGAAAGTCGAACAGATCTCTAGAGCTCATGTCTAGGTGGGAAGCGTCTCTCATCTGAGCGAGGAACACTTGCAGCCTTAATAGTTGGTCATTTTGGGGGAGGACAACATCTTTGTTGCCGAGGGTTTGGCGACGACCACGGGAGTAGGAAGCTTCAGAGTAGGCGGGGCGCTTGTCGTAGGGCCACTGGACACGTACCCGAAACGAAGATGTGCTTGACATTCCGCAGAGAGAGTCTCGAATTGGTAAGGCTCATCAACGGAGGTCTCAGCGGCAGGATATATTCGGTCAAGATCGACCTTAGATGAAGTGTGTGCGGACTGCGCCAGGTGGTCGGTCTCGGGTAACAGTGGGATCTTGAAGTCGTTGTCGTCGCCGTCGTCAGACTCCTCTCCGTTGATGAACCCACAATCCACTGCAGAACCGAATGTTTCACAAAGATCCCACTCGTTACGGAACGAGTCGTACACGCGTTGGGACGGTGCAAAAGCCTCCCATTGGTCCTCGTAGTTTGTGCGGCCAGCTGCCTGGCGAATATAGTGTCCATCCACCTTCTCCCAGACAAAAACTCGAGCAGCCTTGCTGCTTTTGCCGGGAACTTGGCCTTTGGCGGCATTTTTTTCCCTTTGCAAGCGCGCAGACCTCTGCTCCAAATTTTCTGATAGAGCACGCGAGTCATTCGCTGCTTTGCGACGGGCGAAAAAAGACCGACATCTCCTCCCCCAGACGTTGACCGCTGAACTTCTCCACAGCAAACATCACAGGAGGGGGAGGCGTAGACGATGTGCCAAAGAAGGGAACTGCGGCGGGAGATGTGGAACCTGTTGCCAGAGATGTGGTGTTGGGCGACAGAATAACGGGGGGATCGGTGCGACGGCTCCTAAGTTTGTATGCTACTGCAACGCCGGGATAGTCGTCGGCCACGGTTCTGGTCTCCATCCAGGGGCTGTAAGCCACATCGCCAGGAATTGAAGTCAGATGCGCTATTTCCCGCTCATCTGGAATGAAGCCCAGAGATCGCAGTGTGGCGGGCAGAGGGAACAATGAAGAAGAGGTGATTTCGCCGTATCGAATGTAGAGCGGGATGGGGAGATCCAGCCTAATAATCGACCCCAGTATCAAGTCTAGTTTAGTCCGCGCATCATCATCCGCCGCGGCATAACTAAAATCGATAATACCTCCGATGCGAGGAGTATCTCGATGGAAAGCCAAAGTGGCCTCGAGCTCGTCGAACCAGGCCATCTCGACGCCAGCGGACGTTGCGACTTTGCAACGCCAGTCACTGTCGCCCATCGCATCAAATAGCATGAAGTACATGGACAGCATCCCAATCAAAGGCAGAAAGCCATAGATTGAGCGTAGTGCAATGCGTCGTGCCGTGACCTCGCTAAATCGACGTTTTTCATATCCAAAGCGGTAAGGAGATGCGAAGCCGACAATGCGCGGCGTCTGCGCGAAGCAGTGATTGAGCATGGCGCCGCTGACCGCCCGCATGTTGTACTCCAACGCTTGCCATTCTTCAATAACGGAGGACTGCAAACCCCAGCCGCCCTCGGGATATTCTATGATCTGTAGGATCGAAAACGTGTAACGCAGACGGCCAAGGAGGGGGACCATTCCACGGCTCGTCGGGTCGCCATGGTGCACCATATAGAATTCGCCATGAGAGCGTACGGCGCCGAGCAGGTTGCCTTTCATCTGGAGAGATCATGAGAGGGAGACGTGCGTATTGGAATCGAAAACTTACCGGTACCGAGGGCGACCAGACATTCGGGGCACCCTGGTTGAGCTTCAGGACATGAGAGTGGGGTGCGAAATGAGCCCATGTACACTTACTGTCGAGTTTTTAGACCCCTAATTCATATTTGGACCGAATCAAGTGTCGGACTGCAGGATGACGAGCACCCTTCAGGTTTTCAGATTGAGAGAGTCTTGTAAACTGTAGGATGACGAGCAACCTTCAGTTTCGGTCTTGTCCTGAGCTGAGGGCTGCAGGATGAGGATGTGAAGCGAGATAGCCGAATGCTGCGAGTCGGACTGCAGGATGACGAGCACCCTTCAGGTTTTCAGATTGAGAGAGTCTTGTGGACTGTAGGATGACGAGCACCCTTCAGTTTCAGTCTTGTCTTGAGCTGAGTGCTGCAGGATGAGGATGTGAAGCGAAATAGCCGAATGCTGCGAGCCGAATGCTGCAGGATGAGAGTGAAGTACAATCAGTGGCTGTGTGTGACGCCCACGTGGAGGCTGATCTCGTGCTGCAGTCACGTCGCGTCACTGGCAGGTCGCGTCCTGCAGTTTGTGCTGCGAGGAATATTACTGTGGTCAGCGAGTTCCTTATTCGGAATCCACTATCCATAATGTTTGTATAAATTGCATGAATTGTGAATGACCGTGAATAATTGATCTGCATTTAATCTGGACGTGCGCACTTGGCCACCTCACGAAAATATCTCATTCAGTCGGACAATGGCAATTCTTGATTGGGAAGACAAGTGGCATGGTGGAAAGATGTAAAATACGAGGTACAAATCCCAGTTCCACGTCTTCCCGTTTCTGAACGAGCTTCGACAACGGTGCAATACGCTGGGTCTTACCACAGGCCTTATGGAGGCACAGTGGTTAATGTGAGTCGCAGGAACATAGTAATATACCTTCAGACTGAGCTGCCTGTATCGACTGGTTGCGCCTCCGCTGTTCATCAGGAAAAAAACTCCTTTACTAAATTAGGGCTAATTTCTTTCTTCGTCCCGGGTGCCTTGGGGTAAATTAGGAAGAAACGGGGGAAGGGAAAGTAATGTGAGGCAAGATTGATAATTTAAGCTAATGAGGGACACGGAAAAGGCCCCTAGGCCACTCACAAGTGGCCGGAATCCCAAGATGAACAAAATTTAATCGAACACTAAGCTAGAACAACGTAGCATAAATATGGCGGTCCGTAAGTGAGTTAACAAAGAAATAGAAACACTTGTCCAGTACATTACTAGATTTCCGGTCCGCAGGGGCAAACCGGCCCGAATTTGGGAAGAAGGTGCACGCTGCGTCGAATGTTGACCACCGGGATAATACAATATCCATCCTTCATTGACCCATTCACCTTGTACATGAGGTGATCCGCCTCAGGATCCTTGAAAGGAGAAAGCGATTTGACGTAAGTCAAATATTTTGGCGGAGTGATTCTGCGAGAGAACGGGGAGTGAATATGCCGAGCCTGAATAGAGAATATTACGTGGACCTAGACCACACCCGATAACCTAAATAATGGTTGAATGCGAGATAGAAGACCGAATGCCAATATTACATACCAGCGACGCCCGTAATCTGACCGTTGCCGCCATTCACAAGTGCGGTGTCGAAGCGAGCAGGAAGGTCTTCCCCCATTTTAAGAGTCTTGCGCGGTTGAATGTGGATGGAATCGACCACGGAGTCCGGCCCACCTGGCGCAGAATAGGGGTCTTGACTGGTGAATTTAAATTATTTAATCCGGTGGCAAACGGGGACAGAATTGAACGCGAAGGAAAGATCCTGAGAATTTTGCTCGACCTGCAAGGGGGATAAATCTAGATTGTTGAAATGAACAACGTATCGAGCCAAGGCATCGCGGAACAACGTCGCGCCGTAGTCCGTAACCAGCCGTGACATGCCAACCAATTTCAGAGTGGGATGCTTTGTCATCTTGAGATGGCGCTCAAAGACGATGCCAGGGTATATGTCCTCTATAATGGGTGGCGAGGGGCAGCCATCGAGGCGCCATTGAATGTAATTTTCGTGCTGATAATCTTCTCCTTACGTTCGAGCCAAAGAGTCATTTGAGGGAACTCGGACTTGAGCACGATGATCGCTTGAGCACCAGGGATAACGCTGTATGAGTTTAGGCACTGCCAGATGATGAGCATCCTTCAGTCTTCGGCTTCTTGCTGCGGTTCCTTTGTTGCCTGCTGGGACAGTGAATGCTGCAGGATGACGAGCATCCTTCAGCACGTGGTGTTGACTTCTGAGAGTGTCGTTATTCACTAGTTTTGAAGCCACTCAGAGAGAAAGATCAGCTCTGTGTTAGCTGGGTTGAAAAGCGTACCTAGAATGAGCGAATAATTGAAGTTAAAGAACAAACACCACAACGGCGCGATCAAGATCGGAAGACCGGTACCTACCGGTACCGTGATTTCCGGTTATCAAATCAGTGGCTGTCCGATGATCGGGCCGTTGTCGCGTTTCTCTTCTGGGCCTCTAGCTTGCAGTTACTCCATATTCCAAGAAAATATTCATTTTTGGCCAAGATAAAATGCAAACGGCGCTCCGCGCAAACCTAGGACCGACTGACCCCAAAAAGACACAACAGGCCGACCACGGTAAACTAGTCCGCCCACATCGAGGTAGTTCAGCACGCGTTTGAGCAGGTGCCAGAACTCCAGATCTGGCGCACCATTCACGCTCTTGATTTCGATCATCTTGGCAACCGTTTTCTGTCGCTTTGCCAATTTCTTTGCTAGGAGTCAATCTACCGCTTTGGGAATTATAAAATGAATCAAACTCACGCGGGATTTATTGCTGCGACTGTTGACGCGTGTCTGGCGGTGGCCTTGATACCGCTCCACGCGTGCGCGAATCTCAGCCTCGTTCTCCTGCCGTCCCAACAAGGGCAAAAAATCTGGGCTGCCATCGCGCCCACTCTTGTTGCGACCTTTGAAGCTGCCCGTACAGTTCGCCTTCGACATACTCTTTCCGTCACATTTGCCAAGTTCCACCCCAGCCCTTCCGCGCGCTTCTCAAGGAATATTTTGCGCAGCTTTTGGATGATTGTTTTGTTCCATAACGAAGTCATGAAGCCTTGACCAAAGTCGAGGGTGAATTCATTCTCGGAGGGGCCTTCGTATCCCTCGTTACAGCGGTCTACTGCGTCGGCTTCAACCGGTACGTAGTGTCGGAAGTCTACCGCGTGCACGGTATTGGTGTACAAGTCCCATAATTCACGCAGCCCCCACTACAGCACAATGTCAGCTCAATTTTTGCTAATGGCAGCTCTAACCTTATACGATAAATCTTCCTCCTTCGACATATTGGCCTGCTGGTCCTTGACAGCCAACGCCATTTTGGTCCCGTATCGTTTTGCTTTCTTGCCCTTTCCGGTTTGGACGACCTCCACGATGTTCATGCCCTTCAATACCTCGCGGATGAAGTCGGTGGCCTGGCGGCGGGCGTCGGGGGAATTATCATCAAAGATCGTTGTGGGGATAGAAGGCCCGGCCGACTCAGGGACTGGACTTGGAGGCTGGAGGGGGATGACCGGAATACGGCCATTTGATGTTCGTATCATGCGCTCGATGGAGCGCTGCTCGCGAGTTGCTGGGGAGCAGAACTCTGGCCGCATTGCAGGTTGCGAAACAGGAAACGGCGGCTGGTTAACGGCTGGCGCATGAGAGCGGGTGGCCCTCATTCGGGACATGAGGGCTAGGACCTCAGAGGTTTTGTCGGCCTGAAACGGAAAGGATTACTGAACAGAGCAACTCGATTCGTGGAACTTGACGAACCATGTTTCGCTCGTGAGCAGCTTGCTCATTGGCCAGCGTCTCCATAGCTTCGGCCTAGCACTGGTCAGATAATGTTCCAAGACGAGACAGAGAAACGTACCGCTCTCTCCCTTTCCTGGTTTAGGTCGTTCAGCACCCCCATAGAATGTCCTTGGAGGGCTCGGAGTTGTTGACGGAGGTCGGCGGCCTCTTTTCCGTAGTGGTTCGCACATTCTTTTTCGTATTCCTGAATATAATTGTGCAGCTCCAATTTCGCCCCTTCTTGCGCGTCCTCTTTTGCCATTACAGCATCTGCTTCAGCTTGTTCCCGACGCTTTTTTCCTCCGCACTTGTGGTTTCCAATACGCAAGCTGTTCCCGCAGCTGGAAAAAAATCAGCGTCAAGAAATAAGCTTCTGAAAGCAAAGAACCCACCAGGTCGTATTTGTCTCGGGACGGGCCCATAACTGCTTGTTTTTTTGAAATTGTGCCGGCTTGGCCCTGAGGCGCTCCCTGTACCAAAATTACTACTGCACAGCAGAAATAATGCAGTCAATGTTCTCACCGCATTGGTGGCCGTCATTGAGGAACTGGTATCGGCTTGGCCGTGAGGCGCTCCCTATACCAAAATTACTACTGCACAGCAGAAATAATGCGGGTCAAATTTCTCACCGCATTGGTCGCTGTCATTGAGGAACTGGCATCGGCTTGGCCCTGAGGCGCTCCCTTTTACAAAAATTACTGCTGCACAACGGATATGATGCGGTCAATGTTCTCACCGTATTGGTGGCCGTCACTGAGGAACTGGCATCGGCTTGGCCCTGAGGCTGTCCCGGTATAAAATTACTACGGCATGCCAGACATAATACGGTCGAGCTCCTCACCGCATCGACGATTTTCATTAGGGAATCCTCGTCCATTTTGCAACACCACCAGAGAAATCGAAAGTGTCAACAAATAGTTTGAGGAAGAACGCGTATGTTTGAGATGATGAACACCAGCAAACCCCAGACGAAAATGCTAGACATGAAGTCGAGATCAAAGAAGCAAGAAAGAATTGGTGGATGGGATGCAATCCTTGTTGACACGCAGAGCATTCCCTGTGCAATTTTTTTTACATTCCAACGGGTTTTGTACATTGCTTGTATTAGTCTGCCAGGATCGTATGGTTAGTTCAACTCGTATGAGTGACAGGGAGATTTACCTAGCAGAAAAACTATCGAGGGTCTTCTAGTCCTGCACGTACATCAAAATCAGTTGAATCGGCGGCAAGAACATCAACCTCACCCGAGAGAGATTCAAGATAACTGCACGATCATCCGAGAACTCGAACCGCGCACAGTGGGCAATGATCGACGATGGATCTATCTCATCCAAAGGTCCGTCGACCATTTTCGAGGAATATGTACGAGCAGGAAAATGGGGAAAGCGCTCGAAAGGGTCGTATTTGGAAGGGGGAAGAGGGGCTTGTCGGCGAATAAAGATAGTTACTTTGTCCCCAACAACATATATTTTTTGGATGCTTCCGGCAGTGGCGGAAGCGGAATACTGCGGATAGAAAAGTATCAGGCTATTTCCTAGATGCGTGGAGGCTCGGGAATAATTTCTTCCATTGTACGTGTAATGCGCGTGCTCGCGATCTTTGCCAGGTTTCGGTGCTTCTTCATGCCGAAAGTTTCGACGAGTGAAAGCCAGATCAAAAAGCCGTTTGAATTCCAAGATGACTTGCGGACAATCTGATCTGCCTAACCAGCGCCGAAGGTTGGCACCACGCATCCACGACGTCAAGATTGTGGCCTCCATTTCGCCTGAAAATATGTAAATCATTGGGTATGGCGAGATCAAATATTCTTACCTCCAACATGATTGTTCGTATTAATCTTTTGTAGCAATCCAATTAATCTCTCGAAAGGAAAACTCCACCAGGAGAGCACCGGGCCGAAAAGAAGGAGAAAGTCATAAATGTGGAAAGAAACATGAACATTGGGTCGCCGATCATCGAACTTGGTGTGGGGAAACAGTGGGTGTAATCCGTCAGCCCATTGTTTCATGAAGCCGCGGTACGCAACAGCACGGTCCTGGGACGTCGAGAACCGACAAACTAGCGTAGTAGCTTGGAAGAGCGCCATGCTGTGTATCAGCAGTTCCAAGAAATGTGATGCATATCGGCTGGAGGAGTTATCTCCCCACATAATGACGAGAGCGATGGGGATGTAAATCGTAGCGAGCACACGCCATTCGTCGGCTTTGATGGTACCCGCACTACTTTCGCCATAGTTTTTAGGAACAGAGTTGATCCAAGACGGAGTGACCGTTTTGGCGATAACCTCTTGAATAAACTTCAGACTTTCGTGGGGCATGGTTTTCGGGCGAAAGGTGAAAGCTGAGGACACAAGAGGTTGGGTTAACCGCTGAAACATAGATGAGTTTCGTCCGTTAACTCTCAGCAACATTAAAGTTCACCCATTCGTATAACAGCTCTCCCAAATCGGCCTTCGTAGGTTTCTCCGGTAGACGTAACCCGAGCGAAAAGCAGACGAATAAAAGTGGCGGCTTATTTTTCCCTGTGATCTTTCGGACCCACTGTTCTTTGGAGGAGAGGGTTACTGCCTCGCCGCACAATGGAGTGGCAAGAAAACTGCGAATAGATGCGATCTGTTTGTATTCCTTTTCGCTGTTGACTCGGAATCCTTCCGGGACTTCATCAGCGATGTATGGAGGCCAGGTGTAGTCGAAGGCCGGCGCAGCTTTGGGGGATTTGGACGCAGCTTTTTCGTCAATTTCAAGGACACGGCGGCAATGATAATGAACCGTCCCTTCGAGAATACAGTGCATTGCATCAATTACCAGCATCCGACTAGGGTTCCAGTAGGGCAACCGCCACGGTTCTGACCAACGAACACCATACTTCTGAAATATGGCCTCGCGCTCCTGCAGCGTATTTGCGTCTCGCCAAGCGTAGGCTGCTTTGCGCAGTACATCGACGTTCCTGGGTTGCCAATCAGGATGGTCGAAATCCGTTCGATACATCGTTGGGATCCCATAACATGAGCAGACGGAGCAGAAGAAGTGAGAGTTGTGGCTTGCGCAGCCTGCGAATTTGCGAGCAGCGGGCAAGTCGTTTATGGATAAAACGAAGGCGAGGTCCACATCACGGCCGTGCTCGGGAGAGGTTCCAGTGGATGACAGGTGAATACCTCGTTCCCAAGCGATTAAGGCTTCATCCACGATGACGCGCAAATAACCATTGATTTGCTCCACCGATGGTTCCTTTGGACCACCAATGAGGCAAACATAAGTATATTCAGGCTTGTGCTGCAAGGATAGGGGTAACGCGAGGTTGACTGCCGAAAGAAGTCCGACGGAGTCATGGTTCCCGCGTTTCCGCAAGCCATTGGGATTAAAGAAGTCGAGAAAGATGGCGTAGGCCAACCGCATTCTTTTGCCGTCAACCGCGGTCAACGAAATGCTGGCCAGGAATAGGGCCTTCAAAATCCCTCAGAAATGCCGCCTCAAAAACATTGGTCGTATGCTCGGGTGGGGGCTTATTCAGAGAAGTAAATGCATCGTCGCAGGCTTGATCGCAAAGCCGCTCTATTTCGGGATCGGATAGGACCTGCGCAAGGTGGTCCATGAAAGAAGGACAAAGGAAAGGCTTGATGGGACGCATTCGACCATCTCGCAGGACTAGCAGTTCCGTGTCGCATGTGTGTGCCCCAGACTTATCAACCACACGATTGACGCATTTCGAAGGATAAACCAAGGCTGCAGCCTTTGGATTGTGTGGTGCATGGGTATGGTGACAAGATGGACAAACGGCGTACTGGACCGTTTTGCCATCAATGTCGAACTTGCTCAGTGCCACGTACAGGCTGGAAGGGAGTTGTTCGAGAACATCCACCTGTTGAGCGTCGTAGGATTCGGTCCCATCCGCATTTTTCTTTGGGTTCAAGGACATCGCCATCTTGATGAGGAGCGTCACGGTGTGCAGTACAAAGTTTGTAGGATCTGTACCGAGCCCGATGATGACGTGGCAGACAATCCCGAATAAAGTCATGACTTGTGCTATCATGTCGAGATTTTTTATTGGGTTCTGAGCAACATGGGCTGCAAAGTGTCAGAAAGGAACACGACAGATCGGCGGCGAAGACTTACAAGCGTCGTAGCGGAACGGAGTCGTTTCCGCTGGTAGCACGGCCCCCAAATAGTTGACCTTTAGCTCCAGTGCTCGCAGCCTACTGACCACATCCTCCTTTTCTTCGCTCTCTCGAACGCGTTTGAGGGATTTCTCTGCGAGAAGAGCAGAGACAGACGCTGCATTGACTTTGGATCTCAGCTCAGCGACTTTTTCAGCGTCCGTCATGCTGAATGAAAGTTCGACATTCAGACTACTTCTCGCAGTTTCCACCTCGTTCTGGATCTCCGCCAACAATTCTTTTGCACGTTCTTCAACTTTTTTCCTGGGCGAGGAATTGCCTAGGACGGCATGGACGCTGTGGTTTGCCTCTGCGAGAGGTATCGGAGTGAACGAGGTCGGATGGGACGGCGCGCGGTTCTTTTGAAAAGAGGCACGGGAGGAGAAAAACCTCGAAGGCTGCTCAGCAACATTTGCGCCGTCATCGGTCAGGGCCAGAGCAGTGGTCATGTCGGCGATGGCAGTCTGAAAAATACTTAGTCGAACGTTCAAGACAACAAGAGTATCTTACCGCATCTCCCAGCGATAGTGCATCGAATTTGGACAGTAAGCTGTTCTCCGACTGCTAAACGAAGTTACATCAGTATCTCGGCGGGAACAAGCAGCTGGCTATTTTCTTACCGCGCCTGCCGCGCTCGATTCCACCGATTGTGTTTCGTGATTAGTCCGCTGAGATATGGGCACGAGATGCACTCCAGGCCGTAAAGCACAACGGCATTCATAGGTTTTTTCTTTGGGCTTTGGGGGCATTGCAAGAACCAACCAATGATGGCCACCGTAAAACGAGAACTCAAACGATGATGAACACCGCTAAGTGAACCCCTGGGCGCAGGATTGATTGGAACGACGATGAAACCCGTTGAACGAGAACTCGAACGATGATGAACACCGCCAAGCGTATTTTTGTGGGCTGTATTTGAGCGGGGCGGGGCGGTATCGAGAGCCAGATGATGTGGAGCGCTCAAATTGGGCAAGCATTTAAAGACGAGGCGTTTATTGTTCTCTATTGGAAGACAAAAGTACTCGTCCTCAAGGCAGAGTTTACGTAGCTGGCCTTAATGTATACAGCAACGAGGGGGAGCACAAGGAGGTGGCACAGGTTCTATCCCCAAGAATACAAGGACGAGCAGTGCAGACCGGCGGAGTACAAGGGACAAGGCGGCAGTAATAGCAAGATGGAGGAAACCATGGAATTCGAGAGCCGACTCGGAGGCCGTCAAGAACGCGGTGAGGTCAAGTCATTGAACACGCTGAAGTCGTTGAACGCTCCAATGTGATGAACACGATGGAGATGGTGGACTGAGAGGCAGAAGATAGAAAGGCCGTTTGGCACGTGATGGTCCGCCGACGTTCTGCCGTTATCTTATCTGCTACATTTTATGAGAGCGCAGACCAAGTCAGTCCTTCCTTGTTAATATTGTCTATTTTTCATCGGTGTGCAGTCCCCGTTGATCGGTCGTCTTGTCTTCTGCATTGACTCTTCAACTGAACCGCAGTCCGCTCGGGATTTTATCTCAATAGCGCTCGGTGTGCATTGGTTGCCAATATTGATTCTCAAGTAAGCAAGTACAATCAACTATATATGCCGGCCCATATTTATGTAGAAGAAAAGGGACATGGCGATCATGGCGAAGGGGATTCCAAGCAGCGAGACCAGGTTCGCCTTGTTCCAATGTACTTGACGCGTTTGAGCTTCTAGCTCACTGCCCTCGATGTGAAAGGTGCCGTCGAGCCCGTAGATGGCGACCCCTGGGAACTGGTCGTGGACCCAGAGCACCTTGCGAGAATTGACGCTTGCGTACCCGCTAGACACCTCCATCAAGATCTGCTTTTCATTGCACATAATTTATTGACTTACAATTCGCCACCTACCCTACGGGTCTTCAAGATCGCATCATCCGCTCCATGGGACATATAGCTGCATACCAGTCAGGACGTGGCCAATGTTTGACGCTCTAACACTTGACTTACCTTAATCCATTGGGGTGAAAAAAGTCGAGGTAGATGTCAATGAAACTCGCTTCAAAGACATTGGTAGCATGCTCGAGAGGGGAACTGCAGCCGTGGATTTTTTCCTTGGGCTTTGGAGCCATGGCGAGACTCGAACGATGGTGAACACCGTCAAGCGTAGTTTTGTGGACGGCGATCATGAGCTAGAGAGGAACGCTCAAATTGGGCTAGCATTTAAATGGGGTGTTCGTTGATCCCGATTGACAAAACACTCCTCGAGGCCCACTGTGGTGGTGGTTCTCGAGGCACGATTTACGCCAGGAGGCCGACTGTGGTGGTTCTCAAGGCACAATTTACGTAGCTGTCCTTATTGTTATTGTCTGCATAGTGGATGGATACGAGTGCGAGCGGCGGAGAGTGAGATATAATGGGCAAGGGCACGGAGGTGACGGCAAGATGGGGAAATAATACGACAGCAGCTCGAGAGCGTCCGTAATTACAAGAAAAGCGCCTCCGGAAATTTTAGACACAACAGAACAGAAGGCCAATGAGATGGGGGATGAGGAGTTGTCGCCATCCGCCAAGGAAGAGTCCCTCGACGAGAAAGATGATGATCGGAATGGTGAGAGGGATGGTGAAACGAGCGGGCTCTGGAGACAATAGGTGAGGGTCATGTTGTAAGTAGCCCATAGGGAAACTCACGCGGCGGAGGTGCATAGGCAGGGGGTTCGCGAGCCTTTGGTAGCGAATGACACACAGGACACTCGTCGCAGTTCGGGCAAAAATAATGAGTGCCGTCTTCATCGATGTCAGGGACCTCTATGCGGACGGCTTTGAGGGGCTAAAGGAATAGAGTTACAAATGTTCACACCAGAATCGGGAGACGGCCAACGAACCATTGCAAATGAAAGTCGACGAGCTGGACGACAGAAAATAGGGAATAATGGGCTGGGACCTGGAAATGAATCGGAGCGCTGGAGCCTTTTAACAGCGTAGAAGAACGGCAAGACAATAAGAGAGCTGATCTTCCATAGACTATTCTGCCCAAGAAACAATAACACAGAAGGCCCCAGAGACCAAAAGAGAGTGGCGCAGGATTACATGCAATTCGAGAGACGAGGGCCGCGAAGAACACATTGATTAACCCTAGCGTTGGACTCTCCGCCGTGATGAACACGATGAAGGCGTTGGAAGCTCCGCCGTGATGAACACGATGGAGACGGTGGCAAGCTGGAATGCGGGGTTTGTCGTTGTTTACGGAACCGACGTTCTGCCGTCATCTAGATCTGCATCTAGATCTGCCGTCATGTTCTGCGGTCATCTTATCTGCTACGGCAGTGCACTTTCACGCACTTTCACGCGTTGGCTGCATCCCTGTTCATCAGGGTGCACTCCCTCCTTGGGCGCAACCCTCCGCTGTTGCCGACGAACGCCCGCCTCTTTCTTGGCTGGAGCCTCATTTATCGAGGTGCAGTTTTCGACCAATAGAGTTACAGCCCGCTCATCGTTAATCTCAAATGAACACGTTCCCAATATATGTATATATTGTCAAGAAAGTACAACCCAACTATTTCTTATATACATCCGCCCAGCTCATATTCTTGTAGAAAAAACAAAATTGCCCCGATGACAAGGAGAATGTGAAGCATAGACACCACATTCGACCACAAGCCCGGGAGGGCAACACGCTTCTTGTTTGGAATATTCCTCCAAATCATGATTTCGTTGGGCCCGCTGAGCTCTCCCGATCTAGCAGCAAGGACGGTGGACCTGCCATTGATGTCTGCAGTCTGGGTGTCTCATCAGTGCATACAAGACCAGCCCATGCACATTCTTACCGTTACGGTCTGCACCCAGTCGGCCGTACCCATCCCGAGCTCGTCCAAGATCTCCCCAGTCCACCGGTCGAATATATACACGACTCCGTGGTCACTGCCACTGACCACAAACCCACCATCGTTGGCAAAACGGACCTGACGCGGTCGGGGTTCTGGTTGGGTGACTTTGATATTGAAGGTGCTAACTCGATGCTCGTCATCGAGTCGGTATATGGCGACACCTTGGAAGGGGTCGTCGACGCAGAGCAGGCCCTTGCGAGAATTGATGCTTGCGTGCCCACTGTACCTGTTCGTCAAGATCTGCTTTTCATTCCGTCGCGGTTAACTTACATCTTGCCACCGACTCCACGAGTCTTCACGATAACGCCGTCCGCTCCGCGCAGTGTGTGGCTGCGACCAGTCAGGACGTGGCCAGTTCAACCTCGGAAACACTTTACTTACATATTCCCATCGTCCAATCCGAAGACCATGATCTCCCTGTCGGTGTTCTTGTAATCCCCAAATGCAATGGCTTTCAGGACGAAATTATCGATTGTGACAGAGAAGAGAGGTTGGATCCCTGACGACCGGTCGAGTGTATAGGCCTGAATCACTGTGTTGCGGTGACAGAGTACCAGCCGGTTCGATGCCGCGTCAAAGTCAAGGCCAGTCACTTCGGCCGGGTTAACGAGTCGGGCGGTATACATTTCTTCCATCTGTTGCAAGTTCAGCCCCAGACGCAAGTAAGGGAGGGAGGCTTACACTGCCGTTTGTGTGCTTCCAGGCGACGAGGTAACCATTTTGGGTACCGTAGAATACGATATCCGGTTCGTCCCTCCTGCGAACCCACAAAACGCACGATGTGGCACCTCGGCTCCCTGCACCACCGGGCCTCTGAAGCTCTCTCGTGGTATCCAAATTCCACACCCGTGTACCGTCGGCACCTGCAGTCGATGTTATCGCCGTAATGGGACAGCGCAACAGTGAAGACTTACCCCCCGCTCGCAAGTAGCGAGCCGTCTTCAATGACGGCCAAACATTCCACGGGTCCATGATGACCAGCGCAGAATCCGTAGAACGAGAATTTGTTTGTTTTGGATTTTTTGGAGAACGTTGACATGTTCGAAAGATCTTCCGTGATGAACACGGAAAAAGCGAGATGCGCCAAGATGCCCTGGACGCGAGGTACTTATTCCTTTTCCCAACAATAACGTGCTCAAAACAATAACCGTCCTACACGTCACAAGTGTTTATTGTTTTACGTCCGCAGCCTCTCCACCTTTATCTTATATCGACCCAATGCTGTTCCCAATCTTCTCCCACTCGGTCGAAATGAGCGCCATCCCAACTACTTTTTTCGCGGCCGCTTCTCCCCCCTCGCCCCCAGTTACCTTGATGCTATCGAGAACCGATCTAATTCTACCCGTGGCGCACTCCCTCCTGGCGCATTCTAAAATTGCCTCCCCTATTCCAACAATCAAGTCGGACGGAGAGCCGTCCGCGGAACCAAGGCCCACAGCCCTCACTCCTGCTCGTGCAACTTCAGCGGCCAGATCCCTTCGCGCCACCTCGGCGCCCCGATCCCTCCGCTTCGCATCCCTGGCGCGCTCCGTCAGCAGCCCGCTGAGCGACTTCTCTGACGATTCTCGTGGTGCCGAGACCACTCCTGTCGCCCAAAATGCTCTCCCAGCGGCAGGAGCGTCTGCACCAGCGTCCGAATCCTCTCCACCAGTCACGCTCATCGCACGACCTAAAGGCGTACAGCACTCCTTGAAATCCATCAAGACCATTTCCACTTCACGCCAGAAAACTATAATGGTGCATATTTCGAATTTTACGCTACATTTTATTCGTTTTTCTGACTGCATTCTAGGAGCGCATAGCGGTCTTGGCTCCAAAGATGCTCAACGAACGCTCGTCATTCAAGGAGCAAAACCTGCAACGTTATCAGGCTTTTGAGACAAAGGTATAGTTTGTTTCGTTGCTAGTTTGAGTACTCATCCTCCTTGAAGATGCTCGAGGAGTTTCCCGTTCTCAAAGCTCATGTCGGCGCTTGGCCCCTGCAAAATTTCGTCACCTACCATCTCAAAAAACAAGCTCGCAAGCGCAAAGACAGGGTGTTGAAAGAGGTTGTGATTGCCGCCGTCCAGGGCTAGCGCGGTAAGTACCAGTCTTATTGATTTTTTTTCCTTTTCCTGGGACTCAAGGGGCTGTAGACTCCGTCATAATATATTACTTACTTTCTTGTCGAATTCTTTGTAACACAGCTCGAATATTATTTCTTGACGAAACAAACACAGTGTTCGAATGATAAGCATCCAGGTGATGGCCGTGTATCGCCAGATAAGATAGCGGCAATGCACTGCAATTTGGTACTGTTTACGGAACTCCCACTCTTGACTGTAGCCCAACTGCGGCATGCTCTTCAAGTTAACTGCAGCCTAACTCGTCCTTGTGAATCTCTTTGGCTGCAACCCCGTTCATCGGGGTGCAGTTCCCGCAGGCCACTGGAGTCGTCCCTCAGCATTGCAATAATCGACGAAGAAAAAACGAGGCGCTATTGTGGACCGTGGTTCTTTCGGGCCACGTAAAGTTCTTCCTTGGCTGCAGCCTCGTTCATCGGGGTGCAGTTTCCGTGGACCACCGGACTCTTCCCGCAGTATTGGTGCAACGACAGAACAATAACCCACTAAACGTGGCCGACAGCACCGCGTTTCTCAATTCATGGCTTTTACGCCTTTGTAGTGGACCGGCTTCGAATCACCAGGAGGCAGACGGCGACTTGGCTTCCGCCACCGAAAAAACAATAGCAAACCATGCACGTTTTCCCGACACTCCTCAAATCGCCAGGAGGCAGATGGCAACTTCTGGCTTCCGCCACCGAAAACAATACCGTTGGATCGACAGCCAGATTAACAAAAACTTCCTGCCCACGTTTTCCGACCTTCTTCTGCTTCTGCATCGCCAGACAACAATAACCTGGTCCCATATTCCATCCTGAAGAACCTCAGAAATCACTCGCAGAAGTAGCTCGCAGCGGCACATGTACATGACATTATCGATGGGGCGCGCATCGCGGCAGTCGTACACAATGAGCTGATGGCGGGGAGCTGCGTACGCCACGGAAACCTTCTAGACAATAATGGATGACCGACCCCGACCTTCTTTCGACTGAGGCCTTGCAGATCGCGTTAAAATTCGGGCTTTACTTGCCGATTATTCTTTCCAATTGCTGCCCCAATCCGTTACGCCCACCATGGTCAACAACCGGCCATTCCTTCCTGTCGCGCCCGCGGTTGGTTTCCCGCTTTCCCTTGCGACACAACCTCAACTTATGTTCTCTATGCTTTGCAGACCATTGACTGCGTTCTACAGGCGCGCATCTACCTTGCGACTAAAGCCACCCCATCCTCGGTCAAAATACACACGCGGTCCCTCACGACCAACCCTCAGCTTGACCGTTCTCCATCAGTCGAAAGCATCTTGGAATACTCGCAACTACAGCCCTATGTTCACGATGTTTTAATCACCGTGCGACATGGCTCCACTCGTTCCCACTTTCGAGCCTTTTTGAAGCGCCACAAACGCCTGCCAACAAATACAACGCTCGGCATTCAAGGCGATTTGGTCATTATGCGGGTTGCGTCGAAAAACCTGCAGTCAGTCGTTAACATGCGCTCGTCTGACTCGAAGCTCGCCGACTTCGTCGTCAAGAAGTAGTTTTTTCCCTCATCTTTAAGATTTGGATTGACTCTTCTTCTTCAGAATCCTCGCGAGGGTGAAAGCCTTCCAAAGTCCCACTCGGAAGCGCCTGCCGAAGGAATTCAAACTTGTCCGGGCGCGTCGCTAGAGGAGGATCGTACTGGTGTATTTTTTTTTTACTTTTTCTTGGATTCACGATGTGGTCTACAATGCTGTATATTCCATTGTATAATTCATCTTGAACTTTGCCGCAAATCGTTGGAACGCACTAGTACTCCAGGCAACAATTATCGGTTTAGTCCTCAATTGGAATGCAAATAAGAAGATCCACATTAGGACAAAGGAACATCTTGATTGGAATAACAAGATCCATGTTCGGACAAAGGAACGCCTCAATGCAATCTGGCCGTATTTGAACACAATAACAGCAACGTCTCGTAACAATAGCAGCAAGTTCGTTCGGCGGAATGCCTTCGGTGGAATGCCTCGATGCATTCAAGTCGTAGCCCGCAAATTGTTGGAACGCCTCGATGTACGCCTCGCCCAAGATCTGCGAATTCGTAACAATAGCAGGAAGATCTTGAAATTCGTGCGGTGTAACATCTCGATGCCTTCAAGTCGTATCCGAATACAATAGCAGTAACAATAGCAGCAAGTTCATTCGGTGGAATGCCTTCGGTGGAATGCCTCGATGCATCCAAGTCGTAGCCCGCAAATTGCTGGAACGCCTCGATGTACGCCTCGATGGAATCCTGCTGTATTGGAACACAATAGCAGCAAGATCTGTGAATTCGTAACAACAGCAGGAAGATCTTGAAATTCGTGCGGTGTAACATCTCGATGCCTTCAAGTCGTATCCGAATAATACAATAGCAACTAGTTCCAGTTTGGGACACAACAGCGGCGCGAGGGCTATAAATGCTCCCCATGTCTAGCATTTTCGTCTGGGGTTTGCTGGTGTTCATCATCTCAAACATACGCGTTCTTCCTCAAACTATTTGTTGACACTTTCGATTTCTCTGGTGGTGTTGCAAAATGGACGAGGATTCCCTAATGACACTCGCCGATGCGGTGAGGAGCTCGACCGTATTATGTCTGGCATGCCGTAGTAATTTTATACCGGGACAGCCTCAGGGCCAAGCCGATGCCAGTTCCTCAGTGACGGCCACCAATACGGTGAGAACATTGACCGCATCATATCCGTTGTGCAGCAGTAATTTTTGTAAAGGGAGCGCCTCAGGGCCAAGCCGATGCCAGTTCCTCAATGACAGCGACCAATGCGGTGAGAAATTTGACCGCATTATTTCTGCTGTGCAGTAGTAATTTTGGTATAGGGAGCGCCTCACGGCCAAGCCGATACCAGTTCCTCAATGACGGCCACCAATGCGGTGAGAACATTGACTGCATTATTTCTGCTGTGCAGTAGTAATTTTGGTACAGGGAGCGCCTCAGGGCCAAGCCGGCACAATTTCAAAAAAACAAGCAGTTATGGGCCCGTCCCGAGACAAATACGACCTGGTGGGTTCTTTGCTTTCAGAAGCTTATTTCTTGACGCTGATTTTTTTCCAGCTGCGGGAACAGCTTGCGTATTGGAAAACCACAAGTGCGGAGGAAAAAAAGCGTCGGGAACAAGCTGAAGCAGATGCTGTAATGGCAAAAGAGGACGCGCAAGAAGGGGCGAAATTGGAGCTGCACAATTATATTCAGGAATACGAAAAAGAATGTGCGAACCACTACGGAAAAGAGGCCGCCGACCTCCGTCAACAACTCCGAGCCCTCCAAGGACATTCTATGGGGGTGCTGAACGACCTAAACCAGGAAAGGGAGAGAGCGGTACGTTTCTCTGTCTCGTCTTGGAACATTATCTGACCAGTGCTAGGCCGAAGCTATGGAGACGCTGGCCAATGAGCAAGCTGCTCACGAGCGAAACATGGTTCGTCAAGTTCCACGAATCGAGTTGCTCTGTTCAGTAATCCTTTCCGTTTCAGGCCGACAAAACCTCTGAGGTCCTAGCCCTCATGTCCCGAATGAGGGCCACCCGCTCTCATGCGCCAGCCGTTAACCAGCCGCCGTTTCCTGTTTCGCAACCTGCAATGCGGCCAGAGTTCTGCTCCCCAGCAACTCGCGAGCAGCGCTCCATCGAGCGCATGATACGAACATCAAATGGCCGTATTCCGGTCATCCCCCTCCAGCCTCCAAGTCCAGTCCCTGAGTCGGCCGGGCCTTCTATCCCCACAACGATCTTTGATGATAATTCCCCCCGACGCCCGCCGCCAGGCCACCGACTTCATCCGCGAGGTATTGAAGGGCATGAACATCGTGGAGGTCGTCCAAACCGGAAAGGGCAAGAAAGCAAAACGATACGGGACCAAAATGGCGTTGGCTGTCAAGGACCAGCAGGCCAATATGTCGAAGGAGGAAGATTTATCGTATAAGGTTAGAGCTGCCATTAGCAAAAATTGAGCTGACATTGTGCTGTAGTGGGGGCTGCGTGAATTATGGGACTTGTACACCAATACCGTGCACGCGGTAGACTTCCGACACTACGTACCGGTTGAAGCCGACGCAGTAGACCGCTGTAACGAGGGATACGAAGGCCCCTCCGAGAATGAATTCACCCTCGACTTTGGTCAAGGCTTCATGACTTCGTTATGGAACAAAACAATCATCCAAAAGCTGCGCAAAATATTCCTTGAGAAGCGCGCGGAAGGGCTGGGGTGGAACTTGGCAAATGTGACGGAAGAGTATGTCGAAGGCGAACTGTACGGGCAGCTTCAAAGGTCGCAACAAGAGTGGGCGCGATGGCAGCCCAGATTTTTGCCCTTGTTGGGACGGCAGGAGAACGAGGCTGAGATTCGCGCACGCGTGGAGCGGTATCAAGGCCACCGCCAGACACGCGTCAACAGTCGCAGCAATAAATCCCGCGTGAGTTGATTCATTTTATAATTCCCAAAGCGGTAGATTGACTCCTAGCAAAGAAATTGGCAAAGCGACAGAAAACGGTTGCCAAGATGATCGAAATCAAGAGCGTGAATGGTGCGCCAGATCTGGAGTTCTGGCACCTGCTCAAACGCGTGCTGAACTACCTCGATGTGGGCGGACTAGTTTACCGTGGTCGGCCTGTTGTGTCTTTTTGGGGTCAGTCGGTCCTAGGTTTGCGCGGAGCGCCGTTTGCATTTTATCTTGGCCAAAAATGAATATTTTCTTGGAATATGGAGTAACTGCAAGCTAGAGGCCCAGAAGAGAAACGCGACAACGGCCCGATCATCGGACAGCCACTGATTTGATAACCGGAAATCACGGTACCGGTAGGTACCGGTCTTCCGATCTTGATCGCGCCGTTGTGGTGTTTGTTCTTTAACTTCAATTATTCGCTCATTCTAGGTACGCTTTTCAACCCAGCTAACACAGAGCTGATCTTTCTCTCTGAGTGGCTTCAAAACTAGTGAATAACGACACTCTCAGAAGTCAACACCACGTGCTGAAGGATGCTCGTCATCCTGCAGCATTCACTGTCCCAGCAGGCAACAAAGGAACCGCAGCAAGAAGCCGAAGACTGAAGGATGCTCATCATCTGGCAGTGCCTAAACTCATACAGCGTTATCCCTGGTGCTCAAGCGATCATCGTGCTCAAGTCCGAGTTCCCTCAAATGACTCTTTGGCTCGAACGTAAGGAGAAGATTTATCAGCACGAAAATTACATTCAATGGCGCCTCGATGGCTGCCCCTCGCCACCCATTATAGAGGACATATACCCTGGCATCGTCTTTGAGCGCCATCTCAAGATGACAAAGCATCCCACTCTGAAATTGGTTGGCATGTCACGGCTGGTTACGGACTACGGCGCGACGTTGTTCCGCGATGCCTTGGCTCGATACGTTGTTCATTTCAACAATCTAGATTTATCCCCCTTGCAGGTCGAGCAAAATTCTCAGGATCTTTCCTTCGCGTTCAATTCTGTCCCCGTTTGCCACCGGATTAAATAATTTAAATTCACCAGTCAAGACCCCTATTCTGCGCCAGGTGGGCCGGACTCCGTGGTCGATTCCATCCACATTCAACCGCGCAAGACTCTTAAAAATGGGGAAGACCTTCCTGCTCGCTTCGACACCGCACTTGTGAATGGCGGCAACGGTCAGATTACGGGCGTCGCTGGTATGTAATATTGGCATTCGGTCTTCTATCTCGCATTCAACCATTATTTAGGTTATCGGGTGTGGTCTAGGTCCACGTAATATTCTCTATTCAGGCTCGGCATATTCACTCCCCGTTCTCTCGCAGAATCACTCCGCCAAAATATTTGACTTACGTCAAATCGCTTTCTCCTTTCAAGGATCCTGAGGCGGATCACCTCATGTACAAGGTGAATGGGTCAATGAAGGATGGATATTGTATTATCCCGGTGGTCAACATTCGACGCAGCGTGCACCTTCTTCCCAAATTCGGGCCGGTTGCCCCTGCGGACCGGAAATCTAGTAATGTACTGGACAAGTGTTTCTATTTCTTTGTTAACTCACTTACGGACCGCCATATTTATGCTACGTTGTTCTAGCTTAGTGTTCGATTAAATTTTGTTCATCTTGGGATTCCGGCCACTTGTTGAGTGGCCTAGGGGCCTTTTCCGTGTCCCTCATTAGCTTAAATTATCAATCTTGCCTCACATTACTTTCCCTTCCCCCGTTTCTTCCTAATTTACCCCAAGGCACCCGGGACGAAGAAAATTAGCCCTAATTTAGTAAAGGAGTTTTTTTCCTGATGAACAGCGGAGGCGCAACCAGTCGATACAGGCAGCTCAGTCTGAAGGTATATTACTATGTTCCTGCGACTCACATTAACCACTGTGCCTCCATAAGGCCTGTGGTAAGACCCAGCGTATTGCACCGTTGTCGAAGCTCGTTCAGAAACGGGAAGACGTGGAACTGGGATTTGTACCTCGTATTTTACATCTTTCCACCATGCCACTTGTCTTCCCAATCAAGAATTGCCATTGTCCGACTGAATGAGATATTTTCGTGAGGTGGCCAAGTGCGCACGTCCAGATTAAATGCAGATCAATTATTCACGGTCATTCACAATTCATGCAATTTATACAAACATTATGGATAGTGGATTCCGAATAAGGAACTCGCTGACCACAGTAATATTCCTCGCAGCACAAACTGCAGGACGCGACCTGCCAGTGACGCGACGTGACTGCAGCACGAGATCAGCCTCCACGTGGGCGTCACACACAGCCACTGATTGTACTTCACTCTCATCCTGCAGCATTCGGCTCGCAGCATTCGGCTATTTCGCTTCACATCCTCATCCTGCAGCACTCAGCTCAAGACAAGACTGAAACTGAAGGGTGCTCGTCATCCTACAGTCCACAAGACTCTCTCAATCTGAAAACCTGAAGGGTGCTCGTCATCCTGCAGTCCGACTCGCAGCATTCGGCTATCTCGCTTCACATCCTCATCCTGCAGCCCTCAGCTCAGGACAAGACCGAAACTGAAGGTTGCTCGTCATCCTACAGTTTACAAGACTCTCTCAATCTGAAAACCTGAAGGGTGCTCGTCATCCTGCAGTCCGACACTTGATTCGGTCCAAATATGAATTAGGGGTCTAAAAACTCGACAGTAAGTGTACATGGGCTCATTTCGCACCCCACTCTCATGTCCTGAAGCTCAACCAGGGTGCCCCGAATGTCTGGTCGCCCTCGGTACCGGTAAGTTTTCGATTCCAATACGCACGTCTCCCTCTCAATGATCTCTCCAGATGAAAGGCAACCTGCTCGGCGCCGTACGCTCTCATGGCGAATTCTATATGGTGCACCATGGCGACCCGACGAGCCGTGGAATGGTCCCCTCCTTGGCCGTCTGCGTTACACGTTTTCGATCCTACAGATCATAGAATATCCCGAGGGCGGCTGGGGTTTGCAGTCCTCCGTTATTGAAGAATGGCAAGCGTTGGAGTACAACATGCGGGCGGTCAGCGGCGCCATGCTCAATCACTGCTTCGCGCAGACGCCGCGCATTGTCGGCTTCGCATCTCCTTACCGCTTTGGATATGAAAAACGTCGATTTAGCGAGGTCACGGCACGACGCATTGCACTACGCTCAATCTATGGCTTTCTGCCTTTGATTGGGATGCTGTCCATGTACTTCATGCTATTTGATGCGATGGGCGACAGTGACTGGCGTTGCAAAGTCGCAACGTCCGCTGGCGTCGAGATGGCCTGGTTCGACGAGCTCGAGGCCACTTTGGCTTTCCATCGAGATACTCCTCGCATCGGAGGTATTATCGATTTTAGTTATGCCGCGGCGGATGATGATGCGCGGACTAAACTAGACTTGATACTGGGGTCGATTATTAGGCTGGATCTCCCCATCCCCGCTCTACATTCGATACGGCGAAATCACCTCTTCTTCATTGTTCCCTCTGCCCGCCACACTGCGATCTCTGGGCTTCATTCCAGATGAGCGGGAAATAGCGCATCTGACTTCAATTCCTGGCGATGTGGCTTACAGCCCCTGGATGGAGACCAGAACCGTGGCCGACGACTATCCCGGCGTTGCAGTAGCATACAACTTAGGAGCCGTCGCACCGATCCCCCCGTTATTCTGTCGCCCAACACCACATCTCTGGCAACAGGTTCCACATCTCCCGCCGCAGTTCCCTTCTTTGGCACATCGTCTACGCCTCCCCCTCCTGTGATGTTTGCTGTGGAGAAGTTCAGCGGTCAACGTCTGGGGGAGGAGATGTCGGTCTTTTTCGCCCGTCGCAAAGCAGCGAATGACTCGCGTGCTCTATCAGAAAATTTGGAGCAGAGGTCTGCGCGCTTGCAAAGGGAAAAAAAAATGCCGCCAAAGGCCAAGTTCCCGGCAAAAAGCAGCAAGGCTGCTCGAGTTTTTGTCTGGGAGAAGGTGGATGGACACTATATTCGCCAGGCAGCTGGCCGCACAAACTACGAGGACCAATGGGAGGCTTTTGCACCGTCCCAACGCGTGTACGACTCGTTCCGTAACGAGTGGGATCTTTGTGAAACATTCGGTTCTGCAGTGGATTGTGGGTTCATCAACGGAGAGGAGTCTGACGACGGCGACGACAACGACTTCAAGATCCCACTGTTACCCGAGACCGACCACCTGGCGCAGTCCGCACACACTTCATCTAAGGTCGATCTTGACCGAATATATCCTGCCGCTGAGACCTCCGTTGATGAGCCTTACCAATTCGAGACTCTCTCTGCGGAATGTCAAGCACATCTTCGTTTCGGGTACGTGTCCAGTGGCCCTACGACAAGCGCCCCGCCTACTCTGAAGCTTCCTACTCCCGTGGTCGTCGCCAAAAACCCTCGGCAACAAAGATGTTGTCCTCCCCAAAATGACCAACTATTAAGGCTGCAAGTGTTCCTCGCTCAGATGAGAGACGCTTCCCACCTAGACATGAGCTCTAGAGATCTGTTCGACTTTCATTCCGAGACCGGAAGTTTACAACCAAGTATGGAACATGGATATCTCGAGTTTCGAATCGGGTGGCAAGACGTACTACCGTGTCCAGGAGTACGATGTGCCAGGTCGATTCTGCATTATTCTCAGCCGCGCAACAACAGCACTAGAAATCGCTCGGAGCCGGTGGGGCCCCGATCTAGCGAGCGTCGCCCGGCAGCTTCTTTCCCGTGGGATGTCATTCCGGTTGTGCATCACGGACTCCGCCGGCACTTCACGTCTCCCAAATCTGTATCTGCCCAGATATTCCGGCTTAGGGTATCGCTCTCAGGGCTATAAACCAGATAGGTGGGACTATGCATTGTATGTTAGCAACCGCGATAGGTTTCTCATGACAACTCGTGGGCATGCTGCGCTTCGCTATGGCGGTGTTGTCGGGCGGATCGCCCAAGCTGTACTGCTTTCGGAGGATGCGTTGCTGGGGCCGAGCGACGATGTTACAGAACATGGTATATGCTTTCAAAACCGGCGGTCCAACGAACTGTATTGGGATGACGAGCTGATCGCCGAGGAACTGGACTTGATCTGTGGAATCTACCACGTTGCTACAGGTAGCTGTCTTTCATTTGTTGTCACACTTCACTGACCTGAATCAGGGCAACGCGATCACTCTGCACCCGGCAACAGACAGACATCCACTATCTCTTGGTGGCCGCGCCCTATATACTTTGAAAAATCTGGACTGAACGTTGGGTGGTGGAGTCCAGCGTGCAAGGATTTCTATCAAAAGCGTCTGAAACAGATCGCTCGCGGAGATGCGACTCTGCCCACCCAGGGAGAGTGGAAGAACAACATGAAATTTGATAGCAGAGTTCCCGCATATATTGAAAGCGCCGAACGCTGTGCCGCACAGGTCCTCCGAGTCCTGCGCCCAACTTGATTATCACTCGGACCAATATCTTGAAATGTAGCAATATACCTACCTGTCTGTATCTTCTTGTCGTATATTTTGTTGTACCGTCTATATACATATGTATTTGGTATGTAATATATAGAATTTTGAATCAGCTGCAGACCGACTGCCGCCCGACTGCAGAACGTCTGCAGAACGTCTGCAGAGGTACTGCAGACCATCTGCAGAACAATTTCACATGCAGTGAATTTTAAAGCCTCACTTACAATTCCAGTGTGCGGTGAATCTGTAATCGAATTTTATAGTTTCACCGTCGCTGAATCAGTAATTGAATCTACTGTTTTCACACACAAATTCGGGCACGCTGAATCTTTTAGCTTCGCGCTGGTTGAATCTGTTTGTGAAACTTTGCACTTCGTCCACACTTCCAAGTCAGTGGACTTTGTTTCTGAAACTTAAAAATTCAAATGCGCTGAAATCAGAACTGAATCCATAAACTTCGTCTAAAGATTCACATTTTACTAGTCTTTGAAATTAAGTCACATTTTCACTGCAGCAATGAAACCATAAGATTCAGTTACAAACTCACCGTAGGTTAAATTATTCATTTTCCGGTGTGTCAACCGGGACCTCATAGGTACGTTTAGCTATAGGCAAATAATGACGTACCTACGAGGTCCAAACGTAATAAAATACTGTACTATTTCGACCGTAGGTTCACAGCGGGGACTGAACTGAACCTATTTTTTAAGGGTCACAGGTCACCGGAGGTCCTGAACTATGGGCCGAATTGTGCCAAAAATGGCCTGGAAAATCAAATTTTCTTCTCAGCCCCTTTTACTGTGATTTCTGCTTCCTAGAAGCATTTTTTTTTTGCCCCGAGCTTATTAGCAAACGATGAAATATGGGTTTTTGTATATCAGCGCACCGCTCGTTTTTCGTTGTTGTGACGGAAGCGAGTACGTCGAGTTCCGGCACACGAGAGTCAATCAAAAGAACTGGTGTAAGCACTAGATTGACCCTAGAACCTATCCGAATACAGCTCACTATTTATACTACGGAAAAGAGGCGGTGCGGGGATCTGATGAAATATCAGATGAAGAATTCGGGCGGCATGGGTATGGGGCATGGAGATGGCATAATAAAAGCATGGTAAGCATGAGAGCATGGAGGAATAAATTAGAATGCGTCTGAGTGTCACGAAGGCGTGTTTCCGTTACAGTTGTGGAGCTGCCAAATTTTGACAATAGAGGTTATTAGCAACTATCGTTCATTGCTGGTTACCGCCCATCTTCAGTGAAAGCCACCAGCTGCCACTGTCGTTCTCAGCATTTTTATATTATACAAGAGCGCGGCGGGCCGCGACCTCTTCGGTCTAATAGTTCAAATCGTCCCGCTCACTAAAGCCGCGGAACCCACGACTTGACAGAGAAGGTGATGTGGGGACTTTGTGTGGAGCGGCGCAGTCTTCCGAATACGGGCCGTCATTGAGCCGAACGTCTTCAGGTCCACCTTTTCAGTGACGAAGATACCCCAGACAACAATCTTTTATGAAGCTGAGCTCAAGAGGACTCCAGTGGTAAAGTTCAGTTCGTGTGAAGAAGGGGACGGTAGTTTTGGCAAGCAGATCCGAGTTCGGACGTAGCAGAGTTGTCAGAGCTTAAAAAAGCTTCAGACAGACAGACATGCTAATTTTATAAAGAGGGAGAAGCTCCAGGATTTGTAGGAGGAAACGATTCAAGTAATGGATTTGGGTCTATTGAACAATATGGTTGGGGCTTCTGGGTGAGATTTGGATCGCACATGATATTAGGGAGGTTGGGCAAGGGCCGCGTGCAGCTTTTTTGCATTGTGCACAGGTCGTGCGATAAACCAAGGATTTATGAGTGGATTCATGTTCATTTGGATGAAATATGGATATTTTGGGTGCTATCTAGTACATTGAACCACTTACCAAACGTAATGTCATCATGTTTGACATCATTTTTTGGGTTTCGCTAGAGCCGCCATGCAGCTATGGCCCCAGTAGTATTGATAGCAGCATCGTTGGCCACCGAAGAGACGTGGATGAACACACCGGATTTCTGCTTCGCGCCTGGGCCATCTTCTATCTCCACGAGTACGACGTGGATCCACCGTACTTCGCGGTACCGCTGACGGAGTTCTGCGCGTCTCCGGCGGCGATGGGAAAGTGGACTGCGAGTTGCCCACACCGGGAATTGAACTCAGGACCGCGCGGGAACAAAACCTACAAGAAAGCATTGATACCACTACACTAAGCAGACAATACTGGGGTAGGAAACATCATTGGATACACCACGTCATCCACATCAGAAATTTAATTGCAGCCTTTCTTACATTGTAGAGACAGACATTAAATGTGCCGATTCATAGTGTGGACTTGTGGTAATTGGCCAGAATTCACACAGTTTACTTCACTGTGTCATAGAGTGAATTTCACGCAGTTTGTAAACCAAACAATAAAGTATGTGAATGACTAGGTGGAATCCAACCCAGCGAAAATTAATTCACCTTATAACTCTGCGAATTTGGAATTTCACTGTGCAGCTATGGTTTTTTCGCAGAGCTCTTTGGCCACAGTGCTACGCCCCAAACCCTGTCCCGGTATATCGCTTACACATCACAATTCATCGCATCCGGTCCCAAATACCTTTCGGGAGCGCGCCACTTCCTCAAAGATCTTTATCCTGAGTGAGACGAAGTCCGCGGGGATCCCTTGGTTCAAGCGACATCCGCGGCACGAAGAAAGCTCGAGCCGACCCCGTCCATCGAAAGCTTCCATTGCGCCCTTCACACCTCGACGCGTTCCTTCAGCTTGCCGTCTGCAGCGGGTTATATGACGACTTCTTATTTGCGGTACTACTCTCCTGCTGTTTTTACGGATGCCATCGTTCAGGGGAGCTCGTCATCAAGAACGAGAAATCCTTGTTTGACTGGCGAAAGATCATCAAGCGCGCGTCGTTGGTCTTCGTCGGCAAGCGAGCTCAATACCACCTCCCATACCACAAGGGTGATCCGTTCTATCGTGACTCTCGCCACGGCGCACGCGCTGCTCTTTTCTTACGAGAAGACGGTTCTATCCCCACGCGGTCGTGGGTCGACAAGAAATTTTTCGCGCTCTTGGCGCCCCTCCCCACCAGTTGCAAAGTTGGCGTCCTTTCGGCTGCTTCCAGCTATTGCGGCACGCAACAAATGGCCTATTCGTGCCGTGGATTTTTATAGCGCATTTCTCAATGGTGTCCTGGCAGAGGACGAGTCCATTTATCTTGAGCAAACCGCCCGGTTACGCCACAAAGGACCAGAAACATTTTCTGTTGAAATTGCACAAATCCATCTACGGTCTTCGGAAAGGTACTTACCAAGAATTGGTACGACTTCCTTTGTGAAGCTTTCACGATAGCCCCACAAACACCCACACATTTCCCATATCCGCCCGACTTGCGCCCGACGAAAATTTGTGTCCATATCTAGGTACACAAATATTCCGTTCGTCCCTTCTCCGGAAGATCCGGAAAGGGGCTTGGCTGAGGTCGCTGGAATCGGGATTTTCCGACCGCATGGGAAAACGAGTAATTGAAGAGGCCAAGCTCGAAGTGACTCCATTCCGCCGGCTATAACACATTGGCACGGGCATCGTCACGCAAGGCCAGCATTTTCTTCAAGAAAAGAGGGATAGGCGCGACCAGGGACAGAAGGTCAGAATTCTGGTTACAATGGCCAAGTCCGTGCCCAAAAAGGGCGGCACGGGGACCATCATCGTTCAGTCCAGACACGCCCGAGGAAGAAGCCGATTCGGACGATGACAGTGACAACGAGAGTATCGCCACCGATGCATCTTCCGATGATGAAGCGATGATACCGATCCCCTCCCCATGCGGCGTCTTCCTGCCGAGATGCCAACTGCCTAAAATAACCATCAAGCCCTCGGGGAACAGGCGCTCGCACGTACCTTGCTGGGAATTGGAGGATATGGGTGGCAAGTTCAGTGATCTTGCTGAATTTCTCCAGAATAATCGGGGCTCTTTATCTGGGGCCGACCGCGATGCCTTAGTTAAACGATCTGAGCCTCTCGAGAATTCTTGGCGGAGGTACACCGTCAATTTCTTGATGGTAAATCAATCTGTACTAAACAACTTCAGCTCTGGCGGAAAAAATCCCAGAAAAATGCGTGGATTGTAGGGTAGTACTCTACCTGTGCCAGTGCAAGAGGTATTTGGGATTGGGGCTTTTACTGAGGCGCAATTACGGCTGCATCAACCCGTAACCCGTACCCGTAAAATCACGTACGGTAGGTAGGTAGGTAGGTAGGATTACACGGCACGGTCCGAATAACGAACACCGGTTTCCAGGGATTATCCCAGTGTAAAAAGCAAGTAAAATTACACCATCGCCCCTGGACCACTCCCTGCAATCTAAGCCCCAGAACGCAGATCCCACAGGTTTCCCCATGCCCCACGGTAGACTTTAGATGACAGAAAGCAGCAGACTCAG
Organism: Mycena olivaceomarginata; assembly: GCA_029378375.1. NCBI lineage: Eukaryota > Fungi > Basidiomycota > Agaricomycetes > Agaricales > Mycenaceae > Mycena > Mycena olivaceomarginata. Next base: position 205,100 of record JARKIC010000266.1, on the reverse strand, counting down.
TGACCTAGAATTAATTACGGAACGTACGGGTGCATCAAGCCATCAAAGTTGCTCATTTTTCGGACAATCGAGGCCATGTTTCGGGTCAAAATCGTGTACCGAGCGACGGAGATCATTCCGGCGCAGCGTTTGGCACAGGAAACACTCGAAAATTCCCAGAATTGGTGAAATTATGACCGATTTGATCAAATCAAACATCAGTTTACGGGGTAAGCTTACGGGTCTACGGTTAGCAGCCCTAACCGTCACTATCCCTTCTCCTGTGACCTTCTTTGCGTCACCAACCGGGACACAGAAATACTACTCCACTCAATCTTCGAGGCGGAAAGCTCATTTGTTGGGGGCCTCTCCGGAGAGGGCTTCGAAACGGCACCAATCATACGCAACGTACTAATTATATTAGAGAGGTTGTGCAAAAGCCGCATGGGCCGCATGTGGCTTTTGTGCATTGTGCAAAGCCGCACGGAAAAATACCACTTCGCTGACTTGTGTATCTGCATTTCAATGAAATACATATAATTTGGGCACATAGCGGCTGGGTGGGCTGTGTTTTAAATATCTTTCCATCCAAGTTGACCAAACAAAGGAGATCAAGTGCAAACCGCACGTGCGTACAAATCTGACATCATACAAACTGCCGTCAATGCGGGCTTTCCCACACTTGGGTGACCCCAGCATCGCGGGGCACATACTTTGGGCATTTAATACCATGTTCGTGGTACATGGCTAGTATTGAGCAAGGCTTTACAGCGGTTTGCAAAATTGATGACAGTAGCCGGAAAAAAAAAACATCCCACAACATTTCAATGTCCCCTGTTTCCGTTGCCATATCTCGCCCTCTGAACCGATTTCCGCCATTTTCGAAGGCACCAGTGTTGTTTTCAACAATCAAACCATGAGCTCGCGGCTTTAAATCGGCCAAAAACGGATCACGGCAAGTTCGGCCGTTTCAGCGCGCTTCGAATGATGCCACCCAATACGGCTCGCTTCTTTCTCGCTTCCCCGTACCTCCTTCTTTCCTTCTTCTACGATGCCACAGGGCCCGCGCAGCTCTCAATGCACCCGCACAGCTTCGAGTTGTTCAAATACACGGTTTCTCCCACAAAAACCTCGCGGACGCCGTAAACTTCAACACATTGAATCCACCTCTCAAAAACTCATCTGGGACGGACTGCCAGCCAAACTGGGGGAGAAATCCAAGCACCGGGGACAGGGATCTGAAGGGCATTGCAACTGCATGGTACTACGTGGCCTTGGTTTCTTTGCTGTATTCCGATGGCTCTTTCTATCACAACAATATTTCGTGCCCTCAATTCGGACAATAGCTTCTCCTCTTGGCGGTTTTTCGAGGAACCGCTCTAGCCGCAAGCAGGGAGCACGCCGCGGCAGGCCTCGCGCCTGTGACGGCGAGGCCCCCGAACATACCCTCTATTCTATAGTTGTTGCACATCGACGAAGACATATAGGGAGCTCGTAATTTTCTGGGTTATTCAATCATCTGCTCAGTATCGGATCGGTCCTGAGTTTCTGTGCTCTCTGACGCAGGTGTGTACGACTTCCTCTGTCCACATCCAGCCCCTCCCATACAAGTGTTATCCCCAATCTCCGCACACTGGCTTTCGTTGGATATTTCTGCATTAGACACCGATGACGCGCGCAGCTGTCCCGCCATCGTCACCTGCAATCGATCCACAACACCCCGCGAGAGAATCCGTGAGTTTGGCGTGACATGCTCGATTACAGCCACCGAGCGCATTGTTCACGCGCGTGCTCACTATCTACGACAATCGCTGGTGGCGAGATGAGAATGAACGAAAGGGGGGCATGAGCACCGCAGGGAGCCAGCGAATAACGACCGACGATACATTGCGAGATGAAGTTGCCGGTGACGGCGGGCGCGGCGATGGTATCGAACGTGCCAAAACGGTCAGCTGGGGTTGCAGCGGTACCGCGCGAGCGACGTACTAGGGGATGCAGGGCTGGTTTACGGTGCTGGTCGTGGTTCCCGCTGTCAACGAACTGATTGAGAAGATGCGTGAAGGATGGGCAGAAAAGTGGAACACACTGAGCCTCGAGACCGAATATGTTGAAGTGCAGTGCAGCAATCTCTCGGTGGGTAGAGCTTTGGGAACAAGAATGGCCAGCTTATCTACAACAAAACACGATATCTCAGCCTAACGCAGCCTCGTTGACAGCCACTAGGCTGCAGACCGATCTCTAGTTGTAGCATACCCTGAACTCTTGACCTACCACAATGCAGCCCCCAATACGCACGCAGAAAATTAACCCCCGGTGAACCACGTTGTGGAATATCGTCTGAATTTTGTGGCTGTGCACATATTGTATCTCCTCCCGATGCAGAAGTGGAATGACTGTTCGTTTTCTGGAAAAATTACGATCCAGCTAGGTGTTTGCAGCCACAAATACGCCCTCAGAAAATTTAACCCCCCGGCGAATCAAGTTGTCGAATATTTTCTAATTTTTGTGGCTGTGCGCATATTTTATCTCTTCCCGATGCAGAAGTGGAATAAGTGTTCATTTTCTGGTGGAATAATGATCCAGCGAGGCTAATGCAGCACCAACATACGTTCAGAAAATTTAACCCCCAGTGAATCACGTTGTCGAATATTTTCTAATTTTTGTGGCTGTGCGCATATTTTATCTCTTCCCGATGCAGAAGTGGAATGAGTGTTCATTTGCTGGTGGAATAATGGTCCAGTGAGGTTAATGTTGCCGCCACTTCACTTCACTCAAAGTGACTTCGAAGTTTCACTTGGTTTCATGGTTCACTTCACTTCACTTCACTTGGGCATAACCAAGTGACTCAAAGTCACTTGAAGTAGACTCAAGTCGATGAAGTCGGGTTAAATTTTCACAATAGTTCTGGGAGGCAAGGAGCAGGTATATAGCAAGGTGTATATAAGTAAAACTCAGTACAAAGGCTCTGAAACTCATCCATCGGCACGTATCAACCTCAGCGAGCGTTAAGCATCGTTTCCATCAGGCATTTCCACATGCCTATCCGCAAATTCACAACGGTCCGAAATCTCCCGTCTGATGGTTTCTCTCTGTTCCTCAACAGTCCCTGCTAAAATGCGGAGCCAGTCTTCCTCGTCGTCGGGAACCGGGGCTGACTGCCAGTCAGCCATGAAGTTGAGCCGTGATTTCTTGAAGTTGAATTTGAGCATTTGCAAGGCCTCCATCAACGGAGGGCTAATCCTGTTGCGTCGCTTCGTATCAGTTTCAGCTGAAGAGGAAAAGACCCGCTCCGAGGGTACAGAGGTCGCCTGGATAGGAGCATAATCGGCAAACAGGCGGAAAATATTTGGCCAGGTCGTTTTGCCGTGGTGCTGGATAGATGTCAATGAGTGTCTCAACATTCCGAGGTTTATAAAGCAGACCATCCAGTATCCAATCATGTCCGTTGTTTTTCTTGGTGGAATGGTGCTGGTGATGTAGTGATTCACTTCGTCCTCAAGGCTTTGAGCAACTCCTGAGTCTCCACCCCCGGCCGAGAAATCAAGTGATTGGGCAACATTACGATACCTCCCTGCAGCCCGCGCAATTCCAGTCTGTGCGGGTGTAGCTGAGCGGGAGCGATTACGTGAGGGAGGGCGTGATTCAGTGCTGACGCCAGCAGGAGAGCTGGAGCCAGATGCTGCTTCAGCATCAATATTGACTTCCTCGTATGACTGGAGCTTTTTGGTGGTTGGTCAGAATAAGCAGAATGGCAAACAATAGACAGACCTTATCAAGGATAATCCTCTTGGCCTGGCGCTGCTCTTCCTCCGACCAGTTTTTCCTAATCCATTCAAAGCGAATCAATGGGTTGATAACTACCATGTGTCACTCAAGTCGTTTGAGATGTGGCTGAAGCAGAGCACTTACACATTGCAATGATGTACGCATCAGTGTCCCCCATTTTATTATAGTACTTGGTTGCAATCACAAGGCCAGGCTGAATGAATTTCCCAACATTTTCCTGTTGTAAATCAATGTCGGCAAGCATAGCCTGCCAAGCGGACATGAAGAGCTCGAATGAGGGAATAGCACCGGCTAAGACTGGGGTACTCTCGGCGGACATCGTGGTTTGAACAGTATGAGGTTGCTAGAAGGAATATTAGAGAGGCAGTAGACAAATTAGGCAACACAAAAACCTGAAGGATCAACTCCATCAATTCCAACCGATTCCAGTGTTTGGTTTCCAGTTGATGGCGAAAGGAACGAGCATCCTTGTTCACAGCAAGAAACTTGACAACAGGCTAAAAAACCGCATGAGCTTCAGTGTTCTTCGAAGTAAATCAACATGCCTGCTGCAGGTAGCGGAGCCGACGCAACATGTAAAAGACAGAGTCCCACCGTGTTTTCACATCAGGCAAGACAGTGACACATGCCAATGCCACGGTTTCGTGTTCGGTGCTGCTCACTGTCCACTCTGAGTCGGTATTCCCCTGGCTGATGATTTCCAGGAACTGGTCGCGACGTTGACCAGATTTCCGGATGAATGCAACAGTTTTGCGGGCCCGGCGTATGGGACCGGCCTTCTTTGTCACACGTGTTGCCCGCATCGTGGCTGGAGCGGCATCCGAGTCCGAGGTCTCTGTGGCTGGGTCCGTATCTGAATCGGAATACACCACGTCGCCATCGTCCTTCTCCATCACCTTGATGACGGCCTGTGAACACAGGTTAATAACATGGGCGAAACAACGGATGTAATTATTCTTCTCGTCAAAGGTGACATTGAAATCTTGCAGCATCAAGGAAAGATGAAGCATTGTTGAAGCATTGTTTGAGGCATTATCCATGGTGAAATGCCCAATCTGCCCGATATAAGAATAGCACAAAGACACAACAGTTGTCAGCGACTGACCTTGTGAATTATCCCCGCATTGTCCAAGATGAGAAATAAGATCCGTGCCAATCGCTGTCCACTGTGGGCACCACGAACACGTCGAAAAGCTAGCAGGGCTTGACGCAACACAATTTCATGATTTTCACCTCTCGGACCGAGCCAGTGCGCTGTTAAGGCAAGGTACGGATGCAAGCCTTTGCTACTCCAAATATCCGCTGTAAAGCTGATTTTTCCGATGGCAAGCTTGGAACTTTAAGCTACAGTTACTTGGAAAACTGGGGTTGTACTTACGCCTAAGGCAGCCTTCAGTTCAACATAGTATGCCATCCAGGCATCTATAATGAGGCTTCTGAGCTTCGTGCAATGAGGAATGTCCCCGTCATCGAGGGTGGGACGAAGAAGGAGTAACAAATCGCGAAAGTCCGTGTTGTCGATCAAATTGATGGCCTGAATTTTGGTTGTTAGCGAAGCGAACAAGGGAGAGCAAATTGTCACACCAGGTCATTCCCAACGAAGACTTTGATAAGTTGTTCTGTAAAGGCCGCTGGAGAGAAAGCAACCCGATTCATCATTTTTGCTTGCTCATTTTCCAACTCCTTGTGACGCTCCTCCGGAAGCTTAACGGACAACGCATACTTGATGATGATCTCGGCATGGATATCAGAGTGCACGGTTTCAAGGTGTAGTCTGCGCGTGCTACTGCTGGAACCAGACGCATACACCTTACTTGGATGAAGTCAGGATATTGGGGATAGGAATATCAAGCCTCATTGCTTACGAGCAAACACGGCACTTGTGAGTTCGATCTACGGTGCTGCAACCGAAGAAATATTTGCAGTCGGCCGTCTTGTCCTGTTGCATCTCGCGAAGATCCTCAGCCTCGATCCAAGCATACCCCTCTCCATCAACACTACCAGCCACTTGGGGATGCCGCTGACGGCGAGCAACAGCCGGATTGGGTTGGCGGTCCGAAGTCTGGCGTACTGGTTGGCGATGTGTCGGTGGTCCCCTATCTTCTGAGTCGTCATCCGAGTTGAGGAAGAGTTGATTGTCGGCTGTTGTTTGGATAGGAGGTAAACACCTGGTCGTCCGCCGATGCCCAGCTGGAATGAGTGGGAATTCATCCGATCCAGACGAGCTGTCGACATCAGAGCCTGCTTCACGCTCACGCTCCCGGGGACCAGGGCTGGCCACTGCCGTCTGATGTGTGAGCTGATCAGCTAAGCGGCCTGCAAAACTACGAGCCGGAGTCTGAGGTGGAGCAGGATTTCTGGAGGAGCCTGCAACCTGCTAGAAAGTCATTAAAAGCTGTTCGATAGCGATCGAGAAACAGAAATAATATACCGTCCGTCGAGTTTGTTGCGGATTTTGCACAGGGAATAGAGGTTGCCCTATAAAACAATTTGTACCACATACATACGACGGACAGAGACGCACCGCTTGTAGTTGTCTCAGGACGGTGAGAATCAGTTCTCCTGCCCACCGGCTGAGAACCTTTGTGTATGTGAGACATCTGCATATTATCAGACAAGGGGGAGTAACATACCGGATAGCGCGGCAAAGCCTTGAGATTCTGGTCTGGAGCTGCTGGCTCGCCCCGTAGGTGCAGGTTGCGGTGGAGGTGGTGCTGCAGCTATGGGCTGAGCTGAGCGTCTGGTGCGTCTCATAGATTCTTCATCTTGTGAAACTGGCACCAAAGGTGCAGACTCAGTGTTTTTTGTGCGTCGAGTTCTTGGAGGCATGGGGTTTGGCACGTTTGTGTGTGAGGTCGGTGAGGGTCAGTCATCCGAGTATTTGACTGCTATGTCGGTGATTCGGCAACTCACCTGCTATCAGCATGGGAACATTCCCTTGGTCTCCAATGATCAAATTAAATATGATCTGTTCCACCATGACATAGAATATCAACCTAGAAGATATGAAATGACAGATTATCATGGCGTGAATATTGAAACATCATGATACTGAATGTCAAGTTCTCATGCTTGAAATAGTGGCCCGAATCTCATTGGGCAGAGTGAAGATGGCACAAAGCCTGGAACCGTTTTCTGATCAACTGCAGCACACACTGGACGTCTGAAACTGAACTGCTCTGCGGAAATGAACAGTAGTTGGATTCAGAACCACTGTGCAGCATGCAAGCTGTGGAAATGAATGATAGTTGGACTCAGAATCACTGTGAAGCGTCCAATGAATGAAAACGATCAGATAGTTGGATAGTAGAGACCAAGAAATGAACCGGGGTGAGCTGAGGAGTAATTAATCAATATCAGCCAGAAAAAGAATTTCTTTGAAAGAAGGCAACTAGAGCGAGGAAATGAGAATCATGAGAGTCGAACATCTAATGCGGCAGCTCGGCAATTCAATTACCAAGTTGCGTATTAATAGATATATACGTTACAGAGGTATTTCCTGGTCCCAGGGCCTGATATGAGTTTCAATGAGATGTGTGTTCACTCCAACATGAAGTTAAAATTAAAATTGCAGGACCACAACCATTCAGGACTATAAATGAACACGTCTTGCCTCTTCATTGCATCACAGATGACTTTTCAGACCACAATATTCTCCTCAGCCATTGTCACTGACAATGCCATGGCAGTATGTATCACATCTTCCCCCAGATCCATGTAGCTTGCTCATATTCTCGCCTTCAGCAGAATTTCACCAGGTTTTTGATCGGTATACCCCGGAAAACTCCTTTGAGCCGTTGACTGCAGAGGGGTAATGGCCTGCAGATGCATAAATTGCGAACCCTCATATCTGCTGTCAATTCCAACCTCGTCGACGAAATTTGTGTGATTCAGGCAGCGAATGGCAGTTTGTTATTTACGCTAGAGTCTAGTACTCACTCCTTATGGACAAAAGTGATGGACGGTGGGTTTTTTGAGCATATCTCCGCAACCAGTAAACATTTTTGCCTCAAACCGGATATCAAACGAATCCCCCGTCCTAGACGCATATTTCTAGCACACTGATGGAATCAAAGAGTGCTGATCTGCCGTCAACACGGCGTAAAAGCTGAAAACCACAATTTCCAACTCGGCCCATGATTTTTTTTCGGGGAACATTAGAAGGCCAGATTGTAGTCCTTGATGATACGCATCAGTCCGCAACTTAGACCATGATGTGATTTCTTGTCGTTGGCGAGCTATGAGACCTATAAAATGCCCCTTTTTGCTGCTTTTGGCCATTTTTCGGCTATTTTGGCCCATTTTGACGGTTTACGAGCCTTATAGCTCCTGAAATAAAACAGATATGACCATGATATAACTTATGGATTTGTTTTTATTATCGAGGACTACAATCTTGCCTTCTAACATTTCCCGAAAAAAAATTGTGGGCCGAGTTGGAAACTGTGGTTTTTGACTTTCGCACAGTATTCATGGCAAATCAGCAGTCTTTGATTCCATCAATGTGCTTGGAATGCGCGTCTAGGTCGGAGGACGCGTCCCTTATTCAGTTTGAGGCAAAAAGGTTTACTGGTTGCGGAGATATGCTCAAAAAACCCACCGTCCATCACTTTTGTTCATAAGGAGTACGTGTTGGAAATTGCCGCACCAAATTCATACGTCCGAGGTTGATACGCTCTACATCAGCCTCAATCAAAGGCCGAAAATAAATCGGTAGAGCTGCAGGATTGATAGGTTGTGCATTTGCTACCTGTGTGTTCCCACCTGGCCCGGAGAGTTCCGGCCACCTCCAAACCGCCCACTTTCCATTGTCGCGTCGAATAAAATCCGCGTCAGGTCATGCTTTTCAAAATGCCAGCCATTTGAATGCAGCTCTATTGCGTCAGGACATGCTTTCAAAATGCCAGCCATTTGAAATTGAATGCACCTCTATTCCGCCAGGTCATGCTTTTCAATTCCAGCATTTTGAAAAGCATGACCTGGCGGAATAGAGGTGCACTATGGTGGGCTATGACAGGCTATGAATTTCGACACCCCTCCCCCCCCCCACCTTTCTCTCAGAGTGGGCCTTCTGCTATGGCCGCTATTTCGACTATGTCAGGCTATCTGGAGGTATCCAGCAACTTTGGATTTTCCTGATGCTCTTTCTCTAACTTGGCCGAAATGAACCGCGGGAGCACGTTCCCTTCCCGTGTTGCTGCGAACGGTGAAGGCAGGAGAGAACTATCGAGTATGAGGTGGGTTGGCAGGAGCGCACAGAAACATACTGTCGTTACGGTCGTGCGAGCACGGGCCACGCACATACAGCAAGAGTTTGAGATGAGTGCACCCTTTCTGGCGGCTTTAATGGAACGTACGTCGGCGCGTGGAGATATGAGGAGATGGAGAAGTACGGACGTGCAGAAGAAAAGCTCACCTACAAATGCGACGCGGCATGGTCCAGCTCCATTTCAAATCCGTGCGCCCACGTCACCTGCTGTGAATCGTCCTTGTTTTTAGGCGCACAGTTTCGGGGCGTGGCCACTTCCCATCTTGTATCCGTATCTGCAGCGGCGCGCGCAGGTACTTCTTCTTCGAAGACGAAAGGACATTGCCTGGATAGGTTCGTGGCAGTATCAGTGTACTGAATTATTTCATTCAAATTGACAGGGGGGGTGACACGTGACCGGATTTACCTATTCGACATTTCGACAACGGCCGAATTTTTGCGTGACACCCTCCAAAATTTCGACAATCTTACGGAAATTTTGCGCTCTAGGGGGGGGGGAGGAGGATACTCGTGACGGCTTGGAGGTTCAACAAAAGCCTTCGTGACGTGTGACATCGACCAATATTTGACATCGACAGAGGGGTCCGTGATGTGTGACTGTCAAATTGAATGAAATAATTCAGTATCTTGACGAAGGAAGGAAGGAAACGATACGGGTGCACGAGACGAGAAAATATGGAATCACGAAGCAGGATCCGGAAGGGGGACGATTTGACGAAGACAGCAGCAGAGGCGACTGGTTTCCATCGACTTGTGATCTCAACGGATGCACCTCCTCTCAGAATCACCCGCACCATTCCCCGCAATGAAAAAAGACAAAACGAATACTACAAACCTTCCGCTCCCTCGGTTGGAAAGACATGTCCTTGTCACTCTGCTAATCTTCAATCTTGACTTGATCGCGACTAGAATATCCATGGGTGGCGAGCGGTCAGCGGTTGTATGAGAGACGATGCGCCAGTATCTTGCACAGGCACACACACACCAGCGTTCCCGTAGCAAGGAAGGTAAATACAACAAGGGAACGGAGAAGGAACTGAGATACTGAGGCAATTGCCTCCTGTGATGATGAGAACGTCCCAGCAAGCATGGTGAACTGCATTTCGAGGGCCAGAGGGCAGAATGGAAACATTTCCGGTGAATACGAAAACCAGAAATCAATCCGGACGATGTGTCCCGGCGGCATAGCACGCTGGATTGACAGCGCGGGGATGATGTTGTCGAGAGAGAGATCGGCAGTCGCAGTTAGTGCTGCTGCGAGCTGAGTTCGAGGTAGCTCGAGCTGATGGGCCATCAACCTCGGGTCAGCTCGAGGCGCCACAAGCTCACCTCGTGGTCACGCTTTCATCACGGTGGAGCCGCCCCAGCGTCTCCTTGGGCGCCTATCACTCGTGACCGCGTACCTTACATCATCTCTCTTGTCCTCGTACTACGTTTATGCTATCTAGCTTCTGGTTCCCCTGAGCCCGACTGGCTCTCCAACGGAAATCTGAGTCCGGCTTCGCCCGTATCTATACCTTATTATAGCCCTCTGAATTTTACTAACCACTTATTCCCTCCAATCAAGCAAAGGAGGTTGACCAACGCACCTTCTTTGGACATCCAAAAGTCTATGCCTAGATTATTATCATACTTTGCACCACATAAGCCCTGGTCTAGAGACAACGCAATGAAAAGATATGTGAGATCTAGTTATACTCGTTATAGAAAAAAGTGATGGATGCTGGGTTTTGGGGCCATATCTCCATGATGGAGCATTGTTTTGACACAAAACCAAATATAGGGCGGATTTACGGACTGGTGGAACATTTCTACCATCTTGATGGGATCAATTTCTACTGATTTCCCATTAATAACCGCTCAAATCGCAAAATGGTATTTTCTAACTGACTCCAGGAATTTTTTATGGAACATGTGAAAAGGCCAGATTGTAGTGCTCGTTGATGCAAATGAATCCACAAGTTAAATCATCATGAAATTTGCATCTGTTCATGAGCTATGAAGCCTAGCCGTTTTTCACTTTGGCCCTGTTTTGATGGGAAATCAATGCTTTTTGATAGCATCAATATGCTACAAGTCTTCCACCAGCCTAGTAGATCTCCCTCATATCCAGTTCCAACCACCAAAATATCCTTCCATCACAAATACACGTCCTCAAAATCCAGCGTCCATCACTTTTTTCCATAACGAGTAATACGGTGTTGTCATGCTGAGGAAGAGGTGTGCCATTGGGTTGGCAATTCACAGGACCTTCTCTGCAGAAACTTCAACCAAGACTTGCAATATGGGCAGCTGGGGATTCTGCCATTTCATAATGCTCATTGACTTCAGCCTTAATGGCGTGCAGTCCCTGCTGACTGGATGAAGTTTTGAATTGGCAAGTGGAGCACGGTTCGCCGAATGCGTTGTCATATGTCATTTGCACCCTGCTGCGGGTATACCACCTACTCAGTTTTGCCCAACCTTTCTCTTCCTCCATTGCTGACATCTTTACAGATCTTGTATCCCAACGGGGGTACTGCGTCTGTCCTCGTCGCAGCGCGGCAATTGCTCTATGGGTCCCGCCTCCGCCGCAGCCTGGCTCTCGTGCCCGACGGACGAGATAGGACTGTACCTTGCACGAGCGTTGACAGCGCACGAGCTTTGACGACGTACGTGCCGGGTACCTTTTTCCTTCGTGCTCAACATCTTTTCAAGATATTTTTAGGTCTTTCCATGCAAAGACACGGTGCTCCGGACAATCGAAGTCAACAAAAAAACTTGACCCAATTATTTTGACCCTCCACTCAGGAGTTAACTCGTGCTATGCCTTAAACTACGCTAAGCCGTGGGGGATGATCCTGTCCGGCTCCTTGGACTCTGTATTTGATCATAATCTTGGCGATTACCAGTGGCCGCTCATCCTGTATTCCTTCACCAATCCCCGACACTTCAATTCCTGTGGAATTGACAACTTCAACGTGCTTTGTGTTGATGTTGAAGTAGCGCTTTACACCGTGGTGGGGGCAGTTCAACTTTTCACACTGTATTTTACCCAGTGCCTGCGGGGAATGGCGGGGTGGAATGTTCCGCCATTCTTTGATCCACTATTCCGCACTAATAGCGGAACTGGTGGAAAACTTCCTGACATCACCGTTATTGATTAGCGGCAAATCTTCTGGGATTTGATCGTCTTCTGCTACGGCGGCGACATCTTTTCGTCTAAAGGCAAGCTAATTAATCACTTGAACTGGCATAAGGATACTGGAGGCGTCTTCCATGGGACAACAAGTCTGATTCTTCCTCAGGTTGATAATCTGCAATGGAGAGCTAGGATATTCGAGAGGATTGACTTGCTGCCTTGGAAACTTGACATCAGGTTCTGTGAAGAAAAAATAAATGCAACCCACAAGAGACTTCCTTTCAAAGAACGCTGATGATCGATCATCATCATCGGCCACCTCCGCTGTTCCCCACCGACGAAAATGCGGAACAGCTGGAAACGTTTGTGAAATTGATAGGGGCTCGCGCTTCTCGAATCAAAGGTTAGAATGCTGGATATAACGGGTGTCATGTTCGAATCACACTATGTTTACCTTTTTCAAGAATCTGATTTTTTTTTGGATTACATTATTTTTCTCACAAGGGAATGCGGCCCCCTCCCCTGCAAACCCCTCATCCTCTTGCATCCCGCTTCCCATCCTCTCATTTCACATCGCAGCCATAGGCCGTTCTCATATTCATTTACATATCATCTTATATATTGGAACTCTCCATATCGGGCATGGCTGTGCAGGAGTCACAGGTCAGATCAAAACTGTGATATTCTGGCTCGTGGACACTCCACCACACCAATTTGAACCCTGGCTGGGATATTCTGGCTCGCAGTTAAGGTTTGAAGCGGAAAGCTTAAACCGGTCAAGTGCCTGCTTATCCCTGCCAAATATAGCTGTTTCTCATGCCCAGAAAAGCGTGACTTGGTATGGAGAGCGAATCAAATGCTGTGAATTGGCAGATGATGCCCAGCACTGTTCTGAGCGGTTCTGTCTGTTTGAAATCGCCCGTACTGCTCTGATTGTTAAACCAGACCTCCTGGAACTCTCCATATCGGGCATGGCTGTGCAGGAGTCACCGGTGCAAGCAGCACACGAAAGGTGTTTATTGGGATGGGCGCGAACGCAAAGACGTAAAGAAGCGGCACAAGGAATATCTTGCAGAGCTCGAGGCTCTTGACCCCTTCCGAGCCAAATATGCGGAGCCAGATATGGCTGAAATTTTACTCGAGCTCGGCGACGAAGAACTCGAACATGTGATCATCATTTATGATGAGTCCACAGTCCATTCGAACGAGTACCAAAATAACCAGTATTGGCTCAAAGCAGGCGAGCAGGTCCTGAAAAAGAAGGCCGTGATCGCCTGATCATGATCTCGGGTTTTCTGTGCGAGCGATACGGCCTCCTTGATCTGACAGAAGAACTCATGGCCGAAAACGAAAAATCGATTGGGGAACTTCGCCTATGACAAATTTATCTGGTTAAACCCACATAGCTTGCAAAGGCTATTCTTATAGCGCGTCGTCTATTTCCCAAGGCAATCATTCACTGGGTGTTCGATCATTCATCGGCGCACGGCAGTCTCGCAAAGAATGCATTAACTGCCACAAAGATGAACGTTAACCTGGCGGTGCAGTCCCCGCAATGCGGGACACCATTATTACACTCGACAATCCTCATGGCCATGGTGGCCAGCCGCAGAAGATGGTGTTCGATAAGAATCTGCCGCATGATCACCCACATAAGCAGTTTGAAGGCCAGCCGAAAGGCATGAAGTTGATTCTTGCTGAGCGCGGCTACACAACCAACAACAAAGGTAAGCCACTGATCGGTGAATGCAAAGCGTGCAAGGCAGCAAAGGCACGTAAACCACACCTCGACGGTGCTTCTCCCGACAAAGAGCTAGGGATGTACTATGATGATGGTGGTAATAACAGCGATGAGGAGGATGAAAGACGAGTTGATTGTTGCGGCGTTTACTCTCACATCAACCAGATTTTGCGGGGGAGAAATCTCAACTCGAACTGGTTAGCATTTTGATTCTTAAGCTTGGTAAAGGAAGGTAGGATCCGGGTAGATTCAAGGGTGAGGTTATGCCACTGAGGTTCCGTTGAAAACCGAGGGCGCCCGATAAAGGAGGTTTCAGACCTAGCTGTAACGTCTGTACACCTTCCGGAGTTGTGACCTAGACTGTGTGAACTTGTCTGAGAAGGGGTTGCTGGGACCAACCCGGCCGACAATATTCTTGAAAAAAAAAAAAGCCTGGGCGATGGGTGAGAGAGGTTAAATCCAGCCATACCGTCGAACGATCGACTTGCCTTGACATTGCGGCACTTTCCCCACTTGATCCCCACATGGGGGTAATAGAAGAAACAGTTAGGAAGGGACAACTGATAGGCTTAAATACTACGTCGAGACATCGGACTTTCTGAAAACCTCGTGCAAGGACCGTGGAATGACTGTAGCTAAGGACATCACATATTTATATAGTAGGGGATAATAAAAGTGGTGGTCGGTGAGGGAAAGGAGTGATGGAGGTAAATGGTGAGGGGAATACGACGAGTCCGGCTTCAAGAGTGTCATCAGGGAAGAGTAGGATAAGTGAGAGAGATATGTCGACAGAAAAGAAATAATAGCCGAGCACCGTCACAGGTGATGCACCTAAATTTCCGTGTCCGATGAAGTTTTCGTCTCCGAGGACTGTGCGAGCGGCGATGATGATTTACATTTGTGTCCTGGGTTCAAGCCACCGTTGTGGGGATGTCATGTGTGACAGGGCGCAGTACGAGTGAGACCTCATGCCGCTGGGAAGAGTGACGGGAACATCGGGAACGATCAGACCCTTGTCTGGCAGACGCCGAGTGGATACGGACACAGAACTCGATGTCTCGGCGAGGATGGCAGGAGTGGAAAGAGAAATCGGGATGAGTGGTCGCGTCAAGTGAAAAGCTGGGGGTCCCCGCGGACATTGGATCGTGAGACTAGACTGTGGGCCGGGTATATTTGCTCTATCTGATCCAATAGATGGTGATGGTTGAGAGGCTGGGTCAGGAATTTAGTACACAGAAGAATAATATAACTGAAAGAGTTACCTGACCCAGTGATGGTGCTGGCGACGATGCTCAATAGTTTATCAAACGCACCCGAAAGAGACCGTATGTCGGTAGACAGTGACTGATGCAACTGTGTGATGTTCTCCGCTGTAGCCGCTGCAATAGATGAACCTTCGCCGAGGAAGGTTCTATCCGTGTCGGGTTGTGACGTAAGTAACATCCCGCTATAGTTGTCTTCGTATGTATTAAGCTCGTCTAGAAGATATTTGATGAGTGTGTCGCGCTACCCAAAAAAATAGTTGCGGCGGGATTGAAGAGAGTAAAACACCAATGTGCTCCCCCTCGGCCCATCCACCCCACCATCTGACCTGCCGCAGAGTCCACCGCCTTCCAACAACCGCAAACATGAATCTATACTGTGCACCTCCTCGGCGGAAACAGTGGGTCGAGAATGTCCCATTTGCACGAGGCAAATCAGCGCCAGTCGCAAACTCTGTGATCCACTTTTGCACATCCTCGTGGGATATGTGCTCTCCCGTTTGAACAATCCCGTTGGCTCCGGTAGCAGGGAAGATGTAACTGTCCGGCTGAAGCGGATGTCCATAAATATCTTCTTCGAGATACTTCACCCAGCGTATCATCCAGGTGAAAGCATCACAAGCGGGAACATCTGATTGCGCGCATATTTTGAATTTTCCACCTGGGATAAATTGCATCTTAGGTACGTCAAGACCAAGTCAAGACGACTCGATAAAAATGGAACATAATGCGAAGGTCGGCTTCCTTTTGAGTTTTATTAATTCGTTTCTGCCATCCCTTTCGGTTGGTGAGTTTAAGCTCGAAATATGGGGTGCCTAGGCTATAGGTGTCCTCTTTGGACGAAAATAAAATGGATTTGGGTGGTCAATTATTTTCAATCGAGGCTGTCATCCATCTCAATTTGGCTCGTGATCATGATGAATCACAGCCTGGGACATGCAATAGTTACCGATAGGGTGCTGTACGGTGCAGAAAGCTGAAGCACTAATTGTGAAAGCCGAATGGCTCAGATATAGGTGAAGAAAAAGACCTAGACTTGTTTCAGTTCACTATTTACATCTACTTACACATTTACTTACTGTTGCTTGAAGTTACTTGAAGTTACTTAAAGTTACTTGGAAGTAACTTGCTCCGCCAAGTTAGATCAATGCGATCAGACAAAGTAACTTGCGCCATCAGATGGCATCAAATCCTGCCAAGTTCGTCAAGTTATAGTCACAAGAGCGTGAAATGACACTTGTTATGATCCCTAGAGTTGTTAAATTACTCTAGTGTGCTGGTACTTCTTATAACTTGAAGTTACTTGAAGTTACTGACGCGCATGGTAGCACGCTAAGCGTGTAAACTGCGGATCACGATTCTGTCACCTGTCAATCACTGTCAAAACGGTTGATTTACCCGACACGCACACTTACTTCCATCGCCATTTCACCCATCCCGTATCCCCCAAAACACACGCTGCTCTCACCCTATGAATTTACATCACTTCCAGCCACTATCTCCCTGGAACGGATATTTATCTCGGCGGCTGTATCCACTCTGCCAACTTCCCTGACATATCAATCTGCCGGCTGCACTGCGCCACCGATATCCAAATTTACTATTCTCCCTCGCTGTTCCCCTTGGCGTTCATATACCCAAAAACTCTTGATATGTATCTTTTCTGTGACTGCATCCAGTTCCTTGCCGCCCTAGATTTCTACTTTCCTCTCTACCCTGTTTTCCGACTCAACCTCTTCCCTGTTTTTAACCACTTGCCCTCTTCCCTGACTCTCAATTTATTGTTACATTCCCTCAGCTCCTTGTCCCTGCTGAGTCTCATTTCGATTCATCTTACTCCATTCACTCATCTCTTGTGTATAAAAGACTTCGCTTTATTTCTCAATAAAAATCACTTTTACCTTGCCCCAGTTTGTGCAGTTTAAGTCGCTCTCACTCACACTCTCGCCTCCGCTCTCGCTCTCGCTTTCGCTCCCGATCTCCGCCCACGCTTCGCCTACGCACTTCGTCCCAGTCAGCCGCCGGGTGCCTTTTTACGGTTCCTTAGCAAGTTGAAACACTTGCAAATTTTTACTCCTCCTTCTTTCCTTCAGCGAGAGCTCACCTATTGAGTTTTAGCTCGCGCTTGGACGGTCGGCAGGCGTGTCATTACTTACAAGTTACTTAAGTTACTTACAAGTTACTTTTGCTTAATTGTCAAATTCGCTCGGCGTTACAATGTGGGGGCGCACCAAATACTGGCGGAGATGAACCTTGCTCCCAAGTTGTACCACCACTGTTCAGTTCGTGGAGGACTTGTCATGGTCGTCATGGAGAGAGTGGAGGGCATGATGGCCAGTCACTGGGCGTACCACCATCAAGAGACTCCCCTTCCCCACTTCGCGGATGTTCGGCGGGCAATCGAGGTGCTGCACCACCGCAACATCGTCTTCGGAGATCTCCGGCTCCCAAATATCATGGTTTGCCAACATGGTGAGGGTGAGGCTCGCGCAGTCCTTGTCGATTTTGACTGGGCTGCAATTGCGGGTCGAGGAAGATACCCCGCCACGCTGTCTGATCTTAATGTCTGGGCCCCGACAGTCGCACCCTATGGCGTGATGGAGATGGAACATGACATCCATATGCTGAAGGCCATTGCGACAGCAGCATCTCTAGCTTCAAATGTTTTAAATTTATGTAACATGTCGCTGTACATGGCGCGCGGACTATTCTATCTCGGAATGATCAGGAAATGCCATTTGCCATGCAAGTTCGTCATCACCTGATGCCTGGCTAGTGGCGAGCCGTCCCGGGAAGCATGCAGTCAAGTGTACGGCGAAGCGCTGACTGCAGTTAGAATAAGGCTCCAGCTATTTAGCTTCCGTTTGTGGATCTGGGCAAATCATTTACTGGCATTGTAGCAATGTGATACTGTATTATTTCAATCAAATTCGACCTACGGTGTGATTACCTCTGTTGAACCGGAGCTCCTTCCGCGCTGGAAGAAGGTCACGCCTCGCGATTTATAGATCTTGTGCTTCACGAGGTCATAGCATTTGTATGCTTTTGATTGGGTATCCGGGAGATTGTAGTAGCCCAATAAAATGCATTTGACCGCCGTGTCCGCAAGCTTTGGGCCGCCCCTTCACTGGACTGTGCTTTCGGAAATGTACGTCCTGCCCCCTTCATAAATTCTCAGATGTATGACTAATGTTGTCCTTTATTGTAGTACTACTTGGCAAATATATTTTCTCGTCATCACCTTTGCAGTAAGTGCATCGGCGTTTATGTATTTGTACCCGGTGAGTACGGAAACGCCTTCGGTGGTGTCATCCGAGCCCAATGTCGTCTTGAGTTTGACGATGTCGAGAAGAGCTTTGTCGTCAGAGATGCCCAGGTTTTTCTTGGTCGGCAAGTCCCCGGGGTTCTCCTCCGCGAATCGCAGGCGCTTGTCCGTGAACCAGAAGAGCGCGGGGTGGAGTTTAAGTTTTATGGCGACGAGGAAGATGTCTGGGATCACCACGGGAGGACGCGTTAGTATAACCTTCTGTAAGGGGTTAGCTGCCAAAAGCCATTTTTGCGACATGCGTGTCCTACTTACTTGACTTACTTCCACGATACTTTGTATCCTACTTCTAGTTCTCACGACATTGTTCTTACTTTAGGTAGAGTTTGACAATACAGGTGATTCCACCTTTGCGTGTCCGACTAAGTTCTTGGGAAATTGTTCTTATTTTATTTTGGCGATGGCAGGCGCGCATTAGATTGTTTCCTGTTTCTTGGTCACAATTTTTTTGGAGCACTTATTTCTTGATTAACGCTATTCACACTATTAATCTCCATATGAATTGTTTCTTTACTGTATACCGCTATTGTACTAGGCGGAGCTGATGTTTCTATTCTTGTGCCGCTCATAAATAGTCTCAGTGTCCACCTTCCACACAGCAAGGTAGGTGGCCACCTCGCTATTTGGTCCCATCGCTCGCTCCCAGATCGGAGTCTCGTGCACGACCTTCTCGACCAATTCCATGGCGCTGCGCGCCGGGTACATGGGGTTACGAACGAGCGCTTTGCAGAACTCAAGACCTCTCCGCGCCAAGGGCCAATGCACCGCATGTGCGAAAGAGACGCATGTGTGCGACGAGCCTGCGAACGCGATGACGGCGTGAATGCAGAAGGGGGGGACAATAAATGCGCAAGCATCAGTGACATGCATCACCTCTAAGCCCTCCATTGCATCGAGGGCCTCCAAAAGCCGAGATGGATGACCTATCCACGGCTGAGGGTGTTGAATTCCCCACCAGTCAAGGTTTTTGGCAGTGGCTGGTCAGAACAACCAAACCTTCTCGCCGTCGCAATGCACAATGGCCTGAGCGAGACCTGCAAAGTCAACGTGCATGTCGCTGAACCAGCCTGGGGGAGTTCGGACGGACGCCGTCCAGGGCTCTTTACCTCGGCGTTCGAGATACTGGGTCCGCTCAGACTTCGTAACCTTTGGACGCGTCGGTGGAAATACTTTGCCAAGTTCCTCTGGAGTATATTGCCAATGATAGTCCCCGAAAGCGAAACCGGCGCCAAGCGCGCCGACAATAGCCGTCCAGTCCAAACGGCAGCGAAGCATCCCGCTGTCGGTCGCCGCGATGTTGGACATGGAAACAATTCTTTTCCCGGTGCGCCATGGTTGGGTAAGATAACTTTTCAAAAGCATATCGAGCACCGACGACACCGTGTCCATTGGTGTGCTGTTCTGCGCGCAGAGATCGTGGTAATTGATTAGGTCCTGGTCCATCGCGAGGAGGTCTTCGAGGACGAAGGAGCTGGCGGGAAGCTCTTCACAGTCGGGGACGGGAAACGTCGGATGGTGGGGTAACGGTGAGGGCCATTGGGAGAGACGGTGCAAGACCGCAACGGCTTTTCCCGACACTAAGTTGTACAGTCGAACCCCTTGTAACCCATACCCCTCGGTTACATGCCCGGGCTATGGGTTATGAGAGGTCATGGGTTAGTGGAGGTCGAAAAATTTTAGTCAAAAAAAAACATTTTTCGGTATGCGGAGGTATCTACGAGTATTCTAGACTGTTTTCAGTCCCTACGCGGTAAAGTAATTGGTAATTCGCGTATCCACGAGTGATTTTGTTTCCTCCAGCTGTGTTTGACGCCCGAACGATGCCAGAAGGCCATCCAAACGACGCGCAAAGTCATCATTCATCGATGCAGTGTATTTCTGAAGTACGGCAACAGCCTTGAGGGCCACGCGGCGGTTGGGACGCGGCTCGTATTCCATGTCGTCGTCAATATCATCGTCGCCCCCTCGGATCTCGGACTCCTGTTGAGCATTCAGAGACGAATTGACAGCGTGAAAAATCTCAGCGTCAGTAGTCTCCTCAACGAGAACCTTTGGAAGATCGGTGGAATTGTCTTTTTCTTTCCGGGAGTCTTTCCTGCTGGGACAACTACGAGGTGGTCTGGACCTGTATAATGTCACGATTTGCCTTCGAAATTGACGGAATGGTAACATGCCCCTCTCATGGTCGGACACAGTTTCAAGGTCTCTGAGGGCCCATTCCTCATCGGCAATATTGCCTTTGTCATCAAGCCATCTCTCGTCGTCCGATGTTATGCTCTCATTGTTGGCCAAAAAATCCTCCAATGTTTTGCTACGAGGACCGATGTGCTTCTTCAGAGCATCGAAGCCCCGCCTGAGGACTTCCAGCGTGACCGAAGGCATCGAGAAGGCGAAATCTTTCGTAATGACGGTGAAAAATATGCAATCAAGCTGTCAGTCGAAATAATTCATCGCTCCGAGATCTCTGACATGTAAAACTTCGGCCGAAATGTATGGGTTATGCTGCTCAAAGGGGTATGGGTATGGGTTTTGGCGGACCTATGGGTTATCCCTGCAAACGGCGGTGGTTTCACAGAAATTCCATGGGATATGAGGGGTTATGGGTTAATAGAAGCATGGGTTACAAGGGGTTCGACTGTAGTGCGATAGCGGCGGCTCCTGCCATCGCTTCGCAAGCAGCCACATGAATTCATTATTGGGCAACACGCGGTCTAAGATCGAATCAGTCGGCGTAGAACAATCCGTCAACAAGCGCACCGGCAGCAAAACTTTCGCTGGACGCTGGGGCCAGGGTTTCCTCCGAAGACCGAGGGCCACCACCTTGATTTTTGTCGTCCGTGAGAGACTGGTTTCACATTCCCGTCTTGCGTCATTGAGCATTGCCGGTGAATCGGGTCTCGACATCCCACAATCTCTCACAGTCCACCTCTGAGGCCCTGTATGTCACGGATATCCAACGATTGAGAATGAGAGCCGGAGGATGGCTAGAGCGCGGGTGGCAGAATCTTAAGAGGGGGTAAAGAGGGATGCGGCGGGCGAGGCGCAAAGACGTACCTGAGAGTGCCAAAAGATAATCTACGACTGTTGTGCCAGAGAATTGAGTGTTTTCAGGCCGCGAAGATTCGAATGATATTCTATGAGTCAGAGTGAGCCTGCGAAAAGAGCGAGGAATCAGAAGGACGGCTTGACGAGCGTGTGAACTCGCGCCCACTACAAACAGGGATAATCAAATCGCCGTCTTTTTTGCCACCGGGCACAATGTCCATTCCCGAGCTCTCCTCCCATCACCTCACTCCCTCGAAGGTGATGGAGCTGCTTGGGCTCCTTCGATCCGGTTACACGCCGCTCAACCCCTCACAGTGGCGATCCTTAGCCACGTCTTGTCTTGAGGATGCTGACATATACGACGAAGAAACCAGGAGACTTGACGAGATTCAGGGCCAATGTCCTGATCCATTCTCCTACAGATGCATCGCACAATATCAGCACATTAGTGACAAGCTGAAAACGCACGCTGCACGATGCCACAGCTTGTGCTCCCCGATCCGACGTATTCCTCCGGAGATATTTTTGATCATCTTTGAATCGCTATCCCCCGCTTGGCAAGCGTCCCAAAACAGTAATGCTTATTGGGACGCCATACACGGATTGCAGGCATGTTCACAGGTGTGCTGGGGCTGGCATCGGATCGTGATAGGGACGCCGCCGCCCCTTCAAGAACGATCGCAGCATCGATAACCGCTTACTACGCGCTCCCGGAATAAGTGTCCTGAAATAGGTATGTGGCCTCGACCGAATTTAATATAGTAATCAATTAACTAATTCAACTTGGTTTCCGGAATAGTTGAATCCAGCGGACGTTACAGCATTGTGAAGTTGCATGAGGGTCATTCTCGGATGACCCTGAGTTACATATCATATTTCTGAACATGTCCTGACCATTGAAATTGCTCATTCCAATTTTTTGTCTCCGCCGAATTCGTAGTAACTAGGAGTTGTATGTTCAGATGCCGAGGGGCTGAAGTTGTGTTAAAAAATGGGACCTGTTTATTTTTTCAAGGCCGAAGTGAGCAATCTGAAAAAAAAAAAAAAAACCCCACGGCATCCAAAGATCCTTCATCTCTCTCACGCAGTTCTAGCATTGCTATGACAGCATCATTCGGGAGCGCTTTGCAAGTCAGATGAGATATGAACACATATGAGCAGTGGCTAGACGAGGCTGAGCAAGACTGCGCAGTGTCACATACAAAATTTCCAGGGTATTCTCGCGGAATCTGTTGACACTCTTCCCGACGACAGTGACCGATCAAGTTATCAACGGCTGAGAAAACGGAGGGTCAGAAATCTACTACCGACGAAGATAGCCTAAAGATTCGCAGGTTCCCAGGATTCGACAGGTATCTTCGCGTTTGCAGGTACATTGAATCAAAAATGACATGGCCTACACGACATACACCCTCTCCCTCCTCGCCTCTCCCTTCCGCCTCACCCACCCACGCATCACGCATCTATCTCTCCACCTACACCCCCACCCCACGCCCAGTACCATCCCCGCCACGAACGCAAACGCCCCACTTGCCCCCAGTACCATCGCCCACCTCACGCGCCCTTCCTCTCGTTTTGCTCTGCCTTCCCGGCCCTGTCCCTGTGTCGGTATCCTTCGCCCTCGCACCTCTCTTTCCTTGGCCTCTCATCTCCCGCGCCCCTCCCCCGCGCATCTCGGTCGTGGAGCTCCGTTATCGTTATCGTACGCGTCGTCGGCGTCTGCGTCTTCGCTTTCTTCGTGCCCAGGTGCACAGCGAGACGGGGCGGGGACGCGGATTGGGGCTTGGTGGGCTTGGTGGGGATGGTGGTGCAGCTGCTGCTGACGAGGTGTTTGGTGGCGTGCGTGTGCGTGGGGGTCGACGCCGCTCGCGCACCACCAGCGCACGAAATACGCGGCGGCGTCTGCGCGCAGAGTACCCCTGACTTCAGGCCCAGGGGTGGGGAACGGGAAAAGTGCGCGGCGGAGGGCGGAGAGGGTGACGCGCGCGGTGGCAACTACGTTTCGGTGCGTCCGCGCTCCTTCATGGACCAGGGCTTCGCGAGTTTCCACCATCGACCCGAGGTTTCACCGCCTCAGTTGTGAACTACGTCAATGAACGGATGGGGGGGGGCCTCACACCCTCTCAGCTGACCACCTGGTTGCAGTCTGCCCGCAGGCGGAATCATCCCGGAATTCCTGGTAAGTACAGCCTTCTTCTCGGTCCTCTTTTACGCGTCTACATTGAGTCTATTGACCAGGTTCACGCCGTCGCCAACAGCGCCAGATGAGTTGCTCTTTCTTTCTTCCTCCCTCACTCACCTGCATACTTGTGTTCGAAACAGTCCTCTCTCGCAAATTCACTTGCGTCTGGCAGTCACCAGTCAACGACTGAGATGACGACCTCCCAGGAGCCCTCGATTGACTCTGTGAATCTTGTTTCCCGGCGTCCGGCTTCTTGTCTGCCACAAGATGCTTTGTTGGCCAGAGTTCAGGTGCGCCATTCTCAACTTCAAGTTGGAGAGGAACTACGGTTGTAGTTCCTCTCACCTCATGGCTCAGTTTATTGTCCGCCACAAGGGCTTTATGAAGTGCACTCGGGTTTGTCGTCCTCTACCGAAGAGAACACAGTAAGTCATCGACACTTTCATAATTCCGACACATGTACTCCTCCGCGCTTTAGACGATTTCTATCGGGAGTGGGCCTGAAGTCGACTCTGGGATGCTCCCAGCTTCATTGCCCTTCGACGTCAGACATTGATCTCCAGAAGATGATGTCCCCCCAATTTCACAACAATCGCGGCACTCCTTGGCACTGATTACGAGTCCGTGCGAGACAAATTCGATGGACATGTCTTTCGGTGCTCCATCGCAATCCTCCGAGGGGTTGACTCTCAATCCTGAGGGCGGACCGCTTGGCAGTTCTCATGACATCCATGCCGACATGCCGTGGATCGGCGGTCTAGCTGATGACAGCATCCCGAATTTCGGCTCGGTCTTCTCGGGTGCTCCTCAGCAGGCCAGTACGACATGCCGGCTGCCGGCCTGTTGCGGTACGCGACCTTGGCCCCCAAATTCAGGTCTACGACTGTGAGTCGTAAGATACATCGGCTCAGTCAGACCCAAGCTTCATTTCCTCTCAGTTACCTTCTCCTCCCCTTGAAGACATAGATAGTAAGTTTCTCTTTGTTTTTCTCGCTACATCAGCAGACCTTGCGTCAGGAACCCGCTATTCCGGTTCCGGGTCGTGGGGCCGCGTCGGGGAAGTGAGTCCATTAAAAGCCGAGTCTGACGACGAATCTCTGACCTTTCTTTACTCCCTCCTCCCACCGCCATGACACAGTGGACCATCTCTGAGCCCCCTGTCTCGTCATTGCAAGGAAATGTAGTGGAAAACGCTCGCGACGCAGGCACACTTCCAGGTGACGACCTCTCGAGTGCATTTCTAGCTGTCAACAGCTCGGATTATGGTGTGTGTTATTTTTCGGTTGCGGCTTCTTTCACTGATGAAACTCAGAAGAAGTAAATTCGCCACAAACGCAGAGCAGCCAGTGTGCATACATTTTACGAGTTATTACGAATGCTTATGTAATAAGGAGTCGTCCATTCAGAAACCGGGATGAGGATTTTGAGACCAGGTGATAAATCAGTCCGAAATCAGCGTTCTACACTTTTTAGTGGCTGTGTCGATTCCTTTCTAATGGTTTTACTGTTGTTTCATTAGATTGCTTTGTAGCGAATTTAGTGGCAGTGTTTTTCTTGCGTAATATTTTCCCCCTCGTTGATGGTTCGATCCCCGGGCAAACCTGTTGAAATCAAGGTAACCGCGGCCTTGACTCGGGAGATAGCAGAAGACCCTCGCAAACGCGCAGGGGATTCATTCGCAAACTACACAGTAATTATACTACAATCCGCCAGGAACTACTTAAACTAAAGATAGGTGAATTAAACTAACTGGGGAGTATTTTACCAAAGGGAGAGAGAACAACATAGAATAACGTAAATGAATAGGGAAAGGTACAGTACCTGTTGCCTTAATACGCCAGTCAACGGCGTAACAACGGCATCGGAGATAGCGAGCGATGGACTCGGAATTCCAACACACCCCCGCGAGTCCGCTAGCGAGCTATCACCCCCCGCAAACTTTGCATTGCGCACCAAGTTGTGCACCCCCGTGAAGTGGAAAACCACAGTTTGCTTGGCCTTACTATTTGAGTACATCATCAAGATTGAATTACAGACAGCATTCAACGTCAGGTCTGAAGCTCAAGACCGGGTACATAGGCTACCAATGGTCCAATGTTCATACTAATATTATTTGGCAGGCCGATTCCAGGTACAGGAAAGCTAAATGAGGAGGGAAATCTACAAGGGTGGGACAAAGAAAAGGAATCTAGTCTATCGAGCTGTGTGAGTGTAGGTAGAAGATGAGGACGAGGATCTACAAGGATGAAAGAGCATACACACATGTATGCAAGGCCCATCTTGTCTAAAGTTCTGTCTCTTCAGAATTTCCAGTGAGTACTTGAGAAATGGGTGACTTGGCCCGCTCGTCGCCAAGACCCTTCACATGCATTTCAAGCGAGGCCTATATTTATTGATAAAGGAAACCATTCAGTCTCGGCGGCAACTGCTTGTCCGGGATTTTGAATTTCTTGAGGTTCTGGATCTCTGGGACCTGTAATTAGTGTGAGTAATTATAATAAATATGAGTGCATTGGATAAATAAATGGAATGCAGGAGAGCAATTGCGCACTTGGGCGTCAAAGCAGGACGCGGGTCCAAATCCGGCGCCCAATCATGTGATCGAAACGAACCATCGCGACTTGCACCAAATTCCACTTCCAAACGACGGAAAGCGACGGAATCACCAACATCCTGGATGGCATACGTTACTTTCCGTCACGGGATGCCGGATGATCGGATCGCCTTCTAATCATGCATCACTGCGCTGTCGCGAAGACAGTACCCCGATCCTGCACGGAATTTGGTGACAGTCTTCCACTCCCCCACCGAGAAACGGGAGCCATAAAGTGACAGTCGATAAATATTCGGGTGTGCCGAAGCCCTCGGCCATCGTGCCGCGCACCTATTTTAAGCACGGATCTTACCCGACCAGCCAATTCTAAGCCAATTCTAAGGGAATTCTAGTAAGAGTGTGTGGTGTATGTATGCAGGTTCACATGTGCTAAGAGATCTTACTCCTTGCAGATCCAACACAAACCTTGGACCGGGCACTCGATCTTGAATATGAGGTCAATAGACTCGATCTTCGACCCCGCGTGGCAACCAGCGACATATATACGCAACAAGCCACGGGAGAGTAGACGCCCTCTCATTACTATTGAGACTCCCGCAAGCGCCGAGGACAACGCTGAGGAGCACACCGACATTCCCGTACGCGGTGCCGGCCCGATCACCCTACTATCGAGCGGTATTGAGCTGTATCTTTGGCGCTGTCGGTGAATCTCTGCGTGACGTCGGGAAGCCTTCCCAGGCACGGCGTCGAAATCGACGCCTTCGCTTTCACAATCGAATAAATATATTAGAGTGCAGTGATATCCAGCGGGGCCCGTGGACCTTGGAAAAGATGAGGCTCCCTAAAACCCGACACCGCGACACGCTTTGTAATTCCGACACGCAGCAGAAAATCCGACACACCTGGTGGATATCTCCCAAAACCCGACACACTTTCTCAAATTCATTCGTACTTACTTCCAGGTTCAAACCTGCCATTGCGATCCTCGCGGTGATGGGATCACACCTCCTCATATGGTTTATGTGCGGGCCACTCCTTGTTCGAACATGTTCAAATTAATGGACAGAGTTGATTCCCTTGAGATTGTTCAATTTCACTAGTGACCAGCGATGTAGACGAGATTAATAATGAGGAGAAGCAGGACATCACGACCCACCTCAGCGAGATTTACGCGTGGGACAAATCCCGAAGAGTATTATTTGGACCTATCAGATTCGTGAATCATTCCTGCCATTACAACGCTGAAGTGCATTTTCTATTTTTTTAAAGATATAGCTGTCGGTGAACAAATAACCGTCGACTACCGTGCTGAGTGGTTCGAGGGAGGAGAGAAATGTCTATGCGCGAAGTGCGAAGTCCGTATTCCTATCCCAGAGCCTCAGGTTCGCACCGTGGATGATGAGGATGATGAAGTCGCAGAACAACGAGCCATAGCAAAGAAACGGAGACGGAAGGAATACAAGAAAAAGCAGCGTGCCCGGTCCAAACAACAGAGGGCGGAGAATCCTGGCAGGTCATAATGATGAGCAGTGCCGTTCGGAGAAGTTGGTACATATGAACAAATGTACATATCTGAAAATTCGTCGAACCAACTACTATTTTAGGGCCTGATCGTGTGCACCAGAATCGCCTTAGAATCAGCTTAGAATCGCGTTAGAATCGACCGGACGGGTAAGATCCGTGCTTAAAATAGATATGGCCCGCGGGCTTTGGCGACACCCTGAAGGACGCAGCCATTGGTGGGTAATATTGCGGTGAAACAACTTCTACGGAACAGGCATCGATAAATTGTTGCACAGGCCAACCTGAGCGAAACAGCGGTTGGCCTTGAATTCTTGTGGCACATGACCCAATTGGTGCTCCAAACCATGGGCACGCGGTGCTAAATCCCGGCGGGCCACCAAATAGTGTATGGTTACAAGCACTCGGCGAGACCTAGCAAGGAATAATGGGCTGACGCAGATCAACTGGCCAACACTAGGAAGCTAGTAGCACATGTGCTGTCCACCCCGCAAGAAACGAGCACACAGGAGTTTACTAGTAACACCTGAAACCGACTCGAGCAAAGCGCGCAGCAGCACACATGTAAATCATCTAACACCAAAAAGAGCAACACCCCTGCCGGAAATTAGGGTGCACACAGAGCGGTCGCCAGTCGTGACTGGAGTACCTGTGCTGCGGGTATAAAAAATAGAGCGGATGGAATGGGGATATACATGTGTCATGACAGAGCAATTGGCTGCAGAAACGCAAAGGTAAAATACCATAATCCCGGAATGAATGTAGAACAAAGATTCAGGTCGTTGACAAAGCAGAATAGTTCAGCGCTCCAGCGCGAAGAAAGAAGAAACTTCTTGAAGGAAGGGGACGAAATGAAAGAAGGAAATTGTTAGTAAAGGATAGAGTGGTAAGACTCACCAGGGATTCTTTGCAACCAGGGTGTAGTGATGGCATGCAATGTTTGAGGAGGCCTGCCGCGCGAGTCGATATGGCAGAGCCCACGTGTCGGGATTCACAAAATAAATGGTGCGACAGGGACCAGAAGGTAGGCACGTCCGCAGAGCTCACCTGTCGGGATGCACTAAATGACGCCAGTAACCATCGGTATGCGCCGGCAGAGCCCACGTGTCGGGATGCACAAAATAAATGGTGCGACAGGGACCAGTAGGTATGCACGTCCGCAGAGCCCACCTGTAGGGATGCACCAATCGACGCCAGTAACCCGATGGCCCCTGCGGCCTTCTTTCGTGCATCCCGACAAGTGGGCTCTGCTGGCGCATACCGATGCAAGCAAGATATTATGAAAGGCCAGGAGTCGAGACAGATCCAGATGTATACATTATACCCCAAGAGTGATTCCACAAGCGTGAGCGGCAGGTTTCGTTCGGACTCGGACGTCTTGCGACCCACTCGAGTTCAAGCTGAATCAATTGAAAACAGACGCCAGATGCCAGGTCGATCCACAGAGAATCCTCGAGCTGGTAGAACACAAATACACCCAGTTGTCTTTCAACCTGCAGCGCCATGTTTCAAGACACGAAGAGCATGAACTTGTCGACACCACAAAGACCGTTCTTCGACAATTTTGACATCGGTACTAGAACATCCTGAGGAGAGCCAGTACTAGTCTGAGATAATAGGCAAAGTACGCGCCAAAGGTTAGGGATCCGGGATGAGGAAACTTTTTAGTACAAGGTGCTCCTAGTGTGGCAGTGCTAGATAAGAACCTGTAGTGGAGTCACTCGGACCTGGTAAACGACGACGGAGAAGACTTCCAGGCACCCAAATAGCCAGAGATGACTGCTCTGGTCGAACCAAGAAAGGCTCGGAGCATGCAAATAGCCGTTGCCAAGGACACAGAAGGCTGAATTTTGGGTACTTATATTACTGCGCCCAAGAGCCGTCGATTATGGTAGCGGACGGAACTTCGTGACAAGTCCGAAGCCCGATTTGGAAATCACTACTAGTCATTCACTGTTTCCTTAATTTCCAATTGAAGTGTGCGAAAAGCATCACAGGAAGGTCCTTTAGAGTTTCCCCGGGACAAAAGTTGAAAAATATGGGTTTTTCTGACTTCGGATTTCGCGGTTTTGACAGCGGATCAGTGATCCGGTGGCTGTGCTCAGCCATCAAAACCGCCGTCGAGCATGCCCAGGAAGCCCAAAAATTCCTTCCACGGGGCGCTCATGGCGCTACTGCTGGTGAAGAGACTGACATGTACGGCGATGACGGTAACAACACGGTAACAACACGGATGGAGAAGACGAGCGGCGGTTGACTGTTGCATGCGGCGCCTGCTGTCTCTGCAGCCTGATTTTGCGGGCCAGAAGTCGCAATTGGAGCTCGTGAGGTTTTCGTTATGTGCTAAAAGAGTTTAACTCATTAGGTTTAAGCTCATCGAAGGGATGCCAGGCATGGTCTGCCATTTCCTTCCCAAATTCCACCTCGAGATGAATCCCATTGAATACTTCTAGGCATGGATCAAACGGTGGTGCTGGGAACGATCAAACGGAACATGGCAGAAGGCCAAAAACCTTGTTGCATAGGTTCTTCTTCACCTGTGCCCATTGCCAACAATTCGACGGTTTCTTTCGACGTGCCGACCGATATGCGAGCATTTACCGCCTCGGAGCTACCGGAGTGGTCGCCGAGTTTGGTCAAAAAATACCGTAGTCATCGTAGAGTCCGGGCGATGGAATTGGAGGCTGCAACCGAGGAATGGAAGAAAAAAAGGCAAAGATGGGAGCCGTTTAGGGTGTTAAATTTTTTCAGGTTTTGCCCAGAAATTTCGCGGTTTTTTTTCCCACGGTATAATCACCCTCGAAACGAAAATTTTGCCCATAAAGCACAATTTGCTCGTGCTACTCCCTTGATTCCAAGCATGCTTGGGTTAAAGGTGAGCTGATCCGCTACGTACGACTTTGCTCCAACGAAGCAGATTTTCTAAAAATCTGCACAGAGTTTGTAAAACGACTACGCGAACGCGCCAAATCTTCTCGGAATCGGAGTAAAAGTTAGAAGTGGCGGAAGGCACTTGGTGGTCGAGACTCAGGAGAAATTTGGCGTAGCTCTTCAAACCCTTGATATCGCTGGCCGCTTCGACCCAGCTACCAGATAAGAACGCTTCGGATAGCCACTAAGTCGAATGACCCTTGCGTCCTGAAATTGACATCCTCCTGTTCCAAAACTTCTTCAAGCACTATCCATTCGTTGCACTGTATCGCAACCTCATGTTGGTGATACTTGTCATCACAAAAAGTAACCGGAAATGGATTCAAAAGATGCCTTGACAGCAACCAAGATGAATGTCAAACCAGGCGGGATTGTCCCAAAAATGCAGGCAACAGAAATCCCAATGGACAACCCTCATGGTCAAGGTGGGAAATTCCAAAGTATGACCTTCGACGAGAATCTGCCTGATGACCACAAATACAAGGAGTTTGAGGGAAAGCCAAAGGGTATGAAGATAATCCTTGCCGAATGTGGCTATACAACAGACAGCCACGGAAGACCTCTGATCAGGGACTGCAAAGGGTGCAAAGCTGCCAAATCCTGTAAGCCACATCTTGACGGGGCTTCAGCAGATGAAGAACGAGAAATGTGTGGGGAGAATGGGAATGATACTGAGGACGAAAGTGATGAGAGACCTGTTGATTGCTGTATGCCACAGTTGCTCTCCTTGCAGCTAGATTTTGCAGGACAAAAGTCACAACTTGAGCTGGTGGGTTTGAACTCAATCATTTAATTACATACTAATTTGATTTAATTGTAGCTCATTCAAGCTGCACCTGGCATGGTGTGCCATTTTCTGCCCAAGTTCCACCCAGAGATGAACCCAATCAAATATTTTTGGGCCTGGGTGACGTGCTGGTTCCGGGAACGATCCAACGGAACCTGGCAAAAGGCTAAAGCTCTTGTTGAAGATGGACTGACTATCGAAACTAGGAAGATCTGTCGAGCAGTAATGTTGCAGACGTGCACGAGGTGTTGGCACCAGGACCAGGAAGATATGTAATCCGAAAACAAAAGGATTAGGAATAAAGTAGATAGTGGGAAGCGGGAGAGGGAGAGGGAGTAGGCTGTGTCAGCACAAACCGAGAAGCGACAATCAAGAAAAAAGATGTGCAGTGACGCACTTGGGACCAAGTGGCACGCTGCTCACGTTGAGCGGCTCCACATGCCAGGGTGCAACACAACATGCGCTGGTCGATTGCTTCGCCACCGCTGCTGTGGCACATTGAGCCAGGGTGCAGTTGACAATTGAGACAGGTTGATGATGACCGAGGCAAAGAGCTGCCTGATGAGTATAGTAAATGATGAGTGGGAAACATTTGCACCTTGTTCAGCTCGTTGTCGTCGTTGCGGATGGGGAAATGCGCGCTCTTGTTGCGACTCGCGCGGCGATGCCCACGAGCTCAAGCGGACATGGATGTGGGTGATGTTAGGTGAGCAGCCGCCGATCTCCCTTGGCTTTTAATTGCGGCGGTGGTGGTGGGAAAGGAGGAGGAGGAGGGCAGGACGGTGGTGAGGGGAGCAATAGAGATGGATGTTGCTTGTTTGGCATCACGTGGCTGTTTCGGCATTGGCTTGTTGCCCAAGTTCGATGTGCCGTTGGCAGGTGGCAGTACCTTCCCAAAAAGGCTCAGGGCGGAGGCGGTTTGTCTCGAGTGAAAATTGTGGAAGGACGGTTGATGGAGAGAGAAACCAACAGGTACAAAGTGATGAGCAGGATTAATTTACTTGGAGGTATCATTTTGTGCAGTATAGAGGTGGGATGCACCTGCCACTCTAACACTGGACTTAGACATTCATGACTGCTGAGGTGTACTCGCTCGGAAGATGAACACATCATGCTCTGGAATCACTGCGCTCAGACCCTCCCTGCACAGAGGTTTGGTTCAGGTACCTACGCAGACCTCTACAGATCGCTCTGTGTAGGTGGCTGGACAGGCTCTGTGTAGCTCTGTATAGCTCTGGGCAGGTCAGTGTATGTCAGTGCATGTCAGCGTAGGTCAGTGTAGGTCGTGGTAGGTCTGTGTTGCTGATCGATATGCTAGTGTTTACCATCTTGGAGCCGTAGGTCCAGTTGTCGAGTTTGCAGTTATGAAATACCGATCACACCGTGGAGTTCCAGCAAAGGACCTAGCTATTGCAACAACTGAATGGGCGGTGAGGGCAAAAGCAATGGCCAACTGGGGAGGGAAGGCAAAGTTCCAGCTTGCCAAGGGAAAAGCAAAGGCAAAGTAGGGAGGTAGATAGTGCATATAAACTTTTGAATTTTGTAAATTTTGCTCCGAGATTTCGCGCTTTTTTTTCCCACGCTCAACCCCCCTGCCGTTTTTTCTGAAATGAAAATTTTGCCTATAAAACAGCCTATTCTGGTTCTAAATCTCAAATCTTGGAGGAAAACGGCCAAAATTCCGGGTTGTCATGAAGTGATGTCCGCTATCATACAGGGTACATTTTTACAGCACAGACAAGCTTCAGAAACATTGTGCTGACATTTCACAAAATATACAGGTGCGGGTAGGGTATCGGCAGGGTCTGCCGACCCTGCCTCGACTCATCGCGCTATAGCGCGACATAGGTCTGAATGCAGTGATCGGTGCAGAAGTAGAATGACTGTTGAGTTTCTCATGGATTCATGGCCTGGCTGTGGAAATGTATCTGCCAGCACGCACACTGAAAAGTTAACCCCCGGCGAACCACGTTATGGAAGGTTTTTGAATTTTATGACTGTGCACACATTTTATCCCTTCCCGCTTCAGAAGTAGAATGAGTGTTCATTTTCTGGTGGATTCATAGCCCGGTTGGGTGCATGCATCTGCCAGCATGCGAACAGGAAAGTTAACCCCCCGGCGAACCACGCTATGAAATATTTTTGAATTTTATGACTGTGCGCATATTTTATCCCTTCCTAGTGCAGAAGTGGAATGGGCCTTCATTTTCTGGTGGATTTATAGCCCGGCTGGGTGCATGCATCCGCGAACAGAAAATTTAACCTGCAGCGAAACACATTATGGAATATTTTTTAAATTTTGACAGATGGATCTACAGTCATGGACAATCAAACACGGCAAGTCCATTCCCGTGTGATGGATTGAATTCAGGACATTTCCAGTCTCATACCTCAGATTCAGCTCGAAAGAAGACGCTTTTGAGCCCCTAATCAGAATTTTCATGCGATAGGTAGGGAGCATCCAATATTCTGGGTTGGGTCAACGAAATTGTGACTCCCAAACCAGTGGGTGGGCACTGGGGAAGACATAAGGTGGTTATTACCCCGACGTCAAACCCCCAAATCTCGCTCTTCAACCCGCCGAGCTCCATGACAACATTCAAGATGCCATTCCGTTTCTCACAGACTTCCTCGCAGCCCGTGATGCCGCTGTTTGTTGTGCTAAAATCCACTTCATCTCTCTCCTGTTTGCAATCATTACTCGGAATATCCAAGTGTCCCCATGAACATTTGCAGAAAGTCAAAAAAACAAGTTTCTGGGTGACCAAAAGTTTCGCGGGGATGCGCGCTAAAAGTTTCGCGGGGGTCCGACTTTATGTTGCGGAAATCACTGATTTCCCCGCAACATAAACAGAGTGATTAGGAAGTGCGTATTTCGCGGGAATAGTGTAAAAATGGCTACATATTTATGTTGGGGAAGATCAAAAAGTTTCGGGGGATAATAAATGTGCACTTTGACCGCCATAAAAATAACCCATTTTACAATAGAACACTTCGAGATGATTTTGGGCACTTTGCGACGTTTTTTTCTAAGTCCCGACTCTTCATTTGGCGGGCCCACCAAAACATGCGACGAGGCGGCCCAGTCGGTACCCAAGCATACCTTTAATTGTTGTCCATCATGATCTTGCTGATTTCCCGTTGTCTTGGTGCCTTGCGTGATCTTGGCGGCGTGAGCTTGGGTACCGACGGGCTTGCGAGTCTATGCTTTGGCTCGCAGGCTGCTCATCGCACACGCTCATTAGGGGCTGCCTAGTCTCTGTGACAGATACTCTAATTGATGACGAACAAGTAAGTATCAATATAGGGGCTGCCAAATCACTGCTTTTGCTCACTGACGTCATAGTTCCGCATCATTGTTCTTATCACGGATCAGTCATTATCACTGCCGCGTGGACCATGACAGGCCGCGTGTTAGGTGGCGGCCGCGTGACATCTTGGTGACATCGTCGCAACCATTCCCTCAAGTCCCTGCTTTGCCCGTCCTCAAGTTTCAGAATGAGGTCAGTACGGAAGTTACCCCGGACGACCGAAAGTCGCTGAGCCTGTATCAGCCGCAGCCTCGACGTTCGGTTCGCCGCTTTCATCAGTCTAAGCTGCGCTGTAGCCCTGGGGGTACTTGTTGCGTGTACAGCAGACTCTTCACAGGAGTCCAAAAAACTTTACCCGTTGCTGGTGCTAGTCTTTGTGACTACGGCAGTGGCTCAGGTAGTTTTCTGGTCCCCGGTTCGTTGCATGGATTCCTGCGGAAGCAGAGGACTTACTTCTAAATGTGCAGCTTGGAAAAAGAACAACTACTACTATTCGAAAAGTTAAAATGGGTTAGCTCGTTGATGGCCACACTTCGTTACCTTGTTCATCCGTTCCGTGTTTATTTTTGCTGCTCTTGTCGTATGGCTTCATGTCGTTCCTCGCCAGATATAGGACGGTCGATGACTTGACGATGGCAGGAGTGATCTCGGACATGCGCAGCGTGCGCCGCTTGCGAATGCTCGAAGACGCGGTCGCCCCGAGTACAGGCATAGAGAAGATCCTGCACGATTTGAGTCAACACGCCTCCAAGGAGAAATAGAAACACCCAAACGCTTTCGGCGACACCACAGAGTCAGCCCAGCAAACACCTTCGTAGTTCCTCTCGGCCCATTTTCAAGAGTTGGTCGCTGGTCAGCTTCCCTCCTTTCACCTCGCTGCTGGCGGTCTCAGTCGGAGAAGCAGAGAGTGACCGTTGCCGGAAACGTTCATAAAGAGCCTCACGTCTCGAAGAAGGAGTCTTGGGGACTGTTTCTGCAGTGGTTCTCTGCTGGTGGACAGGCGTGGAAGGCTGAACAACCTGGGGTGTGAATTTTGTGCGATAGTGGGGTGGGGGTTTTTAGTGAGCGGATATTTGGGGCAGTGAGTTTCGTGGCTATGTGGGCCTGAGGTGGTGAATATTTTGTTAAATTGTGCAAGGTGGTGTAAAAAAAGTGTAGATGTGTGCACCAAATAATTATGGCCCACTACGGCCATAAGGTTGTGTCAAAAATAATCATGTTACTGTAGAATTAGTATGGGAGTAATACTGGGCCATAATTATGGGAAGTTTTTGCAAAGAAATTCACCACTTGCCTGGCCCACAACAAGAATCACACTGGTCCATCTAAGATAAGAAGATTCACATCCTGTGGTCTGTAGAAATATTCACCGCATGGATTCTGCAAACAACACTCAGGTATTAATTCTCTTTTTTTTTCACACCCCAGTGTGGCGGCGAAAAAAACATACAGCTGGTTTTCTCTGTTATTTTTACCCCCTCATGGACGACCCACGGAAAACAGTACTACCCCGCACTCTGACCGTAGGAAGTGTATATAGCCTGGTACTACTTAGGACCCAGAAAATTGATTGTATATTTACAAATTGAACAGATTTTAAGGCTTTCTACTGCTGGCCAGAAGTCATTATCCCTTCAGATAGGTTAATACCCTTGGCTGCTTAGTTTTATCATGTTTCAGAATTTCGCTTATCAGAGGGCGCTTGTGGTTTATCTGGCCCGCTGATTGGACGATGCACTATTTGGTGCCAGTCAGGCAGTGGTTGTGCAGTGAAAGGTGAATAAGCTTTGAGATTCAACTCGGGATTTTTCACACTCAAAGCTTATTCGGTCTGGCGTGGGGGAGACCTTTGCGAACCCCATTAACTACTCACCACTATCACCTACCATGTTCTCTTGGCCTGCAGATGGGAGATGAATTCAAATAGCGCAATATTTGCTTCGATGTATAATTTATAGCAACACACATAATCATGGTTCTTGAAACCCGTCGAAACGGCCGTCACAGACGAGACGAACGGGACCCGTCCATCCTTGGCCCCCCTATCTTCTTTGGAGGGCACCGGTTTACCCGTCCCGTTTACCCGTGCGGGACAGCCAGGCTACACCACCTTGGTCACGCACCTCAGCCCAGCGTCGAAACCGGCTACGTCGTGGGCCACTTGTTTCTCCGTATACCCGGTCTCTGTTAGTATGTTCCTTCCAAATCTCAAATCTTGGAGGAATCTGATGAAAAATGCGGTGTGACATGAAGTTTTTGCCGCAACAATGTGTTCTGAGACGAGTCAAGTTTTGCGCAGACTAGTGGGCCGCAGGGGGTGGTCCCTCCGACATCGGTGTTAAAGAGCAAAAATGGAGACCCTGCGACTTTTGTGCGGATGTTGAACGGCTGATCAGGGAGTTCGGAGATAGTTCATTATAATACACTACATGGTCAGTTCCATAGTGAGGCACAGGGTTCAAAATTTCCTTGAGGGGCTGTCAAGTGCTCCCTTATCCCTCCCGATCCCAGCTGAATTACATTATAATGCACGGGATGGTCAGTTCCATGGTGAGGCATTGGGTTCAAAATGTCATTGTGAGGCACAGTGTTTGGGGTTCAAAATGGCACTGTGAGGCATGGGAGCAGGAGGGATAAGGGAGCACTTGACATATTTAAGGGCTGAAAGGGCACTGCAAGCAAGGGCAAAAAATATATTGGCATTTTGGGCCCCGTTCGTCAGCCTGAGTCTAAACTGTGATATTCAGCTCCAAGATTGGGTCATCATTTGTTTCTCCATTTCCGGCACGAGAGCTTGCGTTGGGTTATGATTTCCTTAAGTGGAAATCTTGGCCGATTTCACCACCTGACGCCAAGGATTTCGTTG
Source organism: Mycena olivaceomarginata (assembly GCA_029378375.1). NCBI lineage: Eukaryota > Fungi > Basidiomycota > Agaricomycetes > Agaricales > Mycenaceae > Mycena > Mycena olivaceomarginata. The sequence continues at coordinate 167,420 of JARKIC010000266.1, read as the reverse complement.
CTGGCAATGGCCTAGTAATATTTATTCAAATTATATAATATCCGGGGTCCTGTCATTTCAAACTCCGACGCCGCGTGGTTTATCTCGCCGAGGCTTCCTTCCTTGCACATCCCCTTCTACGTCTCGCCCACTATACAAGTACCGGCCACAATTCACGCTTGCCCTCGTTCATTGACTTCGGCGTCAGTCACACATGGCCTCTTCCCGTCCTGAGTCGATGCTGACCTCCCCCAGAATTCAACGACAACACGATTTCATGACCACCAGGCTCCCTCCCGATTTGGAGAGAGGCATATTTGAAGTAACTGCGTTCTTGCAACCTCCAAGCCTCCTCATCTATCCAGATGGCACAGATGTCACCAACTCAGAAGCAACATTTTGAATGAAGTTGGCATTGGTGAAACCAATAGTAGCGTGTTCCCAAGCGCGGATGCCGAAAAATTATGTACAATCTGGAGCTCGTCGCACGCATGTTACAGCAATTTTTATTCCTTGCTTTGATTCCTCGGAGTCAAGACAGCTAGTGGCTATTGCATGCATCCTGAACAGGGAAAGTCATATGACAGCATCTGTGGACAAGTAGTCACTATGTTCCCTGGCCCGCTAGGCTGAGCCTATGGCTAGGCAGAGAACTCTGGCTAGTCTGCCTTAGTCCCTTCAGAGTGGTCCAGTTGTAATCAGAAGTGCCAGTCAAGAGGAAGAACCCATTGAAGATGAATCGAGAATATGATATTGAGTACGGAGATAATTGAATATAGTGTGAAATACTGTCTACAGTTGACTCTGTCTTAACCCATACCCCCTCGGTCACACAAAAAAGTATGGTGTGCTGCAGAGTTATGGGTTTCCTCCACCAAAAGTTGACAAAAATCCCTGGAAAATGTATGGCTTACTCCAGAGTATGGGTTATGACATGTATGGGTTAAGACAGAGGTGACTGTAGAATAATTGACATTCACTGTAATTAGCTTACCACGTATATAAAGTACACTTTTGGTTAATTGGAATGTCCGTTAGGCAGATGTGGCCACCAAGGGAGGTGGAAAAACAGTGTACTATATGTGACTGGCTAGTTGGCCACCTTAGCCTTTCTGGCCCATGCCCAGAACGTGAAGCCAACACAACCGGTCCGGGTGTGTTCTAGGACAAAGTCACGCATCTTAGGAATGTGTTAAACATTTTTGGACGAATTTATGAGGTTTTGATGCCTGCGTGAATTTATTTTCAGCGGCATGCCGAAAAAGGCAAGGACGGGCTAGTTGGCCACCCGCCCGAAGATATTGCTACGGCTCAAAATGTGGGTACTGGTGTATCTCTAGGCATAGTAGAGGTAGTAAGGTATCATTGTGTATAGGTAAGCTGTGCATCCAAGCTGTAGAGGAGGTATTAAAAAATCCTTCTGGGAGGGAGCTATATTGGCGGGATGGGGGCCACGAGAAAACCGAGTGAGGAGCAATGGATAGAGTGCTCGGTGACCAAAAAGAAGCTATGGTTGGCTTCATAGGAAGGATAGAGACGTACCTGAGCGCAAGTTTCGTCCTCTTGATACCTGCAGCTCCTCCAAAAAATCCAATTTTCTAGACCACCTAATTTGGGTGATTTGGCATATCAGGCACCAGTGCGGGAGGAATCAGACGCATATAATATATGCGTACGTGGTAAACCCAAGCCCCACCTACCATAAGGGACCGTGCGAGGTTTCAGGCTTGTCCCGTCCACGGGTGGTTTGCTTTGCGTCAGGCGAGCTTTCACCACTGCAGATCAAAATAAAGCCTACATCGACAGTTCAGCCCAGCGCAGTCCCAGGGTACACGCCTTCGTATAATTGAAGTTGACGCCCTGAGTCAGGGGAACAGAATGAGCCCCCAAACTTGTGGATTGACGGAGAATTGGTGGAGAAAGAGGCGTAACGGGCTGCCGGGCGTTAAGAAAATGATGTTCTCATGTGTCCGCCGGTGATCAAACGGTCGACAACTTTGGATCAACCCATCACTTTGACTCGAAATTTGGCATGGACTGGCCTCACAGGTCCCACTCCCTCCCCCGAGTGCGAAGTCTCCATATAGTTGAGCCTACAGTCATTTATTCATCAAGTGGCCAACTAGCTAGAGTGGCCAACTAGGCAGTCCGCAATAGTATTTCGGCCAGGTTCAGCAGGGGTAAGGAGTACTTGACTTATTTCAGGTTTGAATAGATGCCCTGCATTCAGGATTTGAATGCCCCACAAGAAAGGGCAAAAAATGTATTTCGGCTGTCCTCCGGAGGGACAAGGGACTTATTCTGAACACCGTGCCTCACAATGACATTTTTAACCCTGTGCCCCACAATGGAGCCGACCATCCGGTGCATTATGACATTGGATTAGGCCTCTTCGAGGCGGGTGCTGAACCTTTAGGAATCTTAGACATCATTTCATTCCCTTGTCCTTCCTAAAAAATACTTGAAAGGAGCAATATACAGTGTAGTTGAAGTCCACCGTCTCCGTCCGACTCCCTACGGGTGTGGTCTCAACACCGAGTCGACAGGATGGGACAGCATGCCGTTGACAGCTGAAAACAGGTTTAATACATATGCTTTCTTCCCAAGTTCTTCTGTTGTGTAAAAGTGCTGGTAGTCGTTAATCAGTCATTCATAACAATTCTCTGAGGCAGTTAATGCAGAGATGCGCCCAAACGTCGCTCTATTCGGGGCCGAAAATTTCCTTGTAGCCGCAACTGCTCTGCATCACGTTGATTGAGTTTCAACCAGCTTGCATCTGCTTTGGTTCCCCAAGTAGGTGCAGAACAACAGTCGTGTAGGTTATAACTGACTCATGGGAAGAATTAAACCCCACACAACGAAATTTCAGGTTCAAACACGCCATGATACGCAGCCAGTACTTCTGAGAGCGCGATGGAACCAAAACCAAACCAGCTGTGCTGCTCCGACAGAAGCCGAATGACACGTATTGTGCGGGTCGGTCAAGCCATGTTGGGTGCTCAATGGAGAGGGGATATGCATGTAGAGGGAGTGAAGGAGGAGATATCAAGATGTGGCGTGAGGACGGGAACGATGACGGGACAGATCTGATGTGGATGACAAGGGACCGGGGCGAAAGCGAGCAAGATCAACGACGAGGATACAACATGGTTATTCTCTGGAGAATACAGGAAAGGATTAGGAGACAGTATAAATGGTAGAAACATGCAAAATCCGTGGTGAATATTTGGAACAGTGTGTGCAAAACGTATGGAGACTATGAAGACTGTGCAAGGTCAAAGCAACCATAGAAATCATCGTGAGAACGCATCGGAGAATCTGCGGGAAGCTGTATGTCGTGTGGAATCGAAAGAAGTACGGCGCGTGGTGTTACGTTTGATTCGAAGGCTGATCGGAATGGAACGGTGATCGGATTGATTCGGAGCTCAGGCTCATTGGCTGTGGTGTCGTGTGTGAATCGGAGGCTGATCGGAACGCCTCGGAACGTGAAGGTCTCACGTCAACGGATACTGGCCCGAACATCAAGCAGAAATGACTAATGACCAAACTTGAACTGAGAGCATTCCTTTGCCTTCTCTGAATGAAACGGGCCGGCAAACGAATACTTTTACAAGTAAAAGGTGAAGCAATTATAAAGCGGGTAGGGCCGGCGAGCGGCAGTGCCCGCTACCGTGAATTTGCTTAAAAATTAAAATGAATTGTATTGTTAAAAGTTACGAATGGTACTGGGAAGAAATGAATGTGGCTAGTAAAAGAATGTACCAGTTTGCGAGACAATTTTGCAAAGTAGTGTAAAAAACGATGACTTGAGCGAGGTCAACTTAGGACCTGCGAGTTTTTTTGACAGGTGAGACTGAATTGAAGACATCGAATGACTTGTCAGCCTCGCCGTCACGTTCGGCGCGGGCGTGTTTCCTCGGGGTGCTCGGGTCAGCCGAGGGCAAGAGGGGAATGAGGGGATTCCATGCTTCCCTGAAGCCCTTATTGTGGCCGCTGCGACCATTTCCCTCGACTCAGATTTCTCCCAGAGGCACTATTGTGTCAGGTCATGCTTTTCAAAATGGCAGCCATTTGAAATTGAATGCATCTCTATTGTGCCAGGTCATGCTTTTCAAAATGCTGGCCAATTGAAATTGAATGGGGAGCAGTGGGTGGCAACAGTTTTTATTTCAATGTACTGGGTCCAACGAGGTCAAACACGAAAAAGAACTTCAAAAAGGCAAAAATGAGAGAGAGATTGAGGAATTCAGTCAAAACATTCGGAGACCCAGTTAATAACATTTCGAAAGAGTGTAGAATAAATTGTGACACCGACACCTCACAACAATGGTATCGAACCACATTTCAACTTGCCAAAAATGTGCACTGTCTCCCTTTGTCCACCCCTCTGCAATGCGCCCCGCATTTTCGGCAAGGTACAGTGCCGGGAAATGAATCAATTTCCAATACAGAAGGGTTTCAACTCGGGCTTTGCAGGTCATTTCTGAAGCAGTAGCCCTGCTCATTACGAAACTGGCTGTGCACTAGATTTGATGTCAAAACAGAAGGCTTTGCAGGCCATTTATGATGCAGATCTTTGCAGAATTGGATAGCCCTGCTGCTGTGCCCTAGATTGTCGTCAGAGCCTGTTGACTGGATGCTGAGGTGTCAAAGAACAAACGGGGAACCTTGCGTGAACTATCAAGCAATGGGGGAGCTTTTCGTTTTCTGGTCCCAAGAGACAACATGCACTGTTGAATTTCAGTGGATGGAAGCAAAGGCAGACTTAATCCAGCCAGTAACATAGCTTCGGACCTCAATATAAGACAAGCTTCTGAACATCGATGAACCAGAAATTCCCAGCGTAAGGTATCAGCACCTTTCCACATTTCATTGGACTCCCTTGCAGACACATGTTGGTAATGCGCAGTCATCTTCCTCAAAGCAGGACGAGCAATTTGTTGATCAACAATAAGGAAACGTACAATAGGAATTTTTTCTTGCAGAGATACACAAACGGATCATGGTCATTTATAATCAAATCACTACTCAACTTCAATATTGGCTGCTCCAGAGGGGAAAGCTAAGCAAAGTGAATATGCCCGAGCCGAAGGAAAATTACTCTACCCTGCACTTGGATTCACCACAAATGAACCGCTACCTGGTTCATACAACACCCCGTCCATTGCAGCAACACACCCTGCCAGCCATGAACTCAATTTAAATGACAAATTCGCAGTTAATTGAATGCTAACCTCGATTTTACACTTTCATAGTGGCACAACCAATACAGAATGAATTGAACCCCGCCGAGGGAACGGCCCAAACGGGATCGTCCGAAAGTCTCACCTCAACGGATACTGGCCCGAACATAAAGCATAAATGACTAATAACCAAAATTGAAGTTAGAGAATATCTTCGCCTTCGGTGAATGAAACGGGGTGGCACACAGGCATTTAAATCAGTAAGAAGGTCGAAGAAATATATGCGCATTTTGATTGCTTATTTTCCTCCTTCCGTACTTGCTTTCGAATTTTTCCTGCGATGACCAATTTTGCATGACGAAATGGTGTTGGCCGAAATCCATCTTCTCCTGGGTAGCCAAACCTAAAGGTTCAGCAATAAAAAGGCGCAGAAGGAATAAGCAAATATCCCACCTTGCCATTCGAATTGAAGGTCAATCCTTCTACGGAACAATCTTTCATTCTGATGAAAACAGTTCGCTCATCGCCCCCACAGGCATCCCAAGAAAGGGCAGAAACGGCTGCATGGACTCGAAATGAATGGATGTGGCGGCTAACGCAGAGTGCGAAGATTTTTCACCTTTCATCCTGGAAAGTGTCTCAAACAACTGCATTTTGTCCAGGGATTGAAATGATAACGCATTCACGACCACTGAGGAACGGAAGGTTGAGTTTGAAAAGAGGGGTTTCTTGGGATGGGTTCACTGTACATGTCAGGGAGGAGTTCGGGCCCGAATGCCGGCGAGAATCTTCCGTAGCGGAGTTTTAAACCATCGGCCATTTCTGGGGCTCGGGTCAACGGCACCAAGATCATCTTGGCGCCAGGTAGCACCAGTGTGAGCAGTAACCCTAGCATAGAGGAGACATGAAGATTCTCATTGAACGCTTCTGACGAAGTCAACAAAGATGTATGTTACCGAGAGGGTAATTCGAAAGAGTTCCGATTCGCTCAACATGCAAGGGGACATTACTAGTAAAAACACCGAGGCTGACATTGAGACCATCGTACATGGACTACACTTAGATTCGGAGATGCAGGCCAGTGCCTGCGTGCTATTCGAACTCTATGTACTCAATGGGTAGGCCTTGAAACCATTTGCGCTATGCCAATCGCCCATCAGGTCGCCGGTGCAGGTCTCAGTCCTGACTCGATAGGTGAGCTCCACGCTCAGAAGGCACTGGTGGGGACGCTTACGAGTAGCTCTCCAGTTTGTATTTCTCCGAAACCGCCATGCCCGTAACCTGGCCCATGGAATAGCCATAGTTTCCGAGGAATTCGACGATCTCGGTGTGTGTGTAGCACTTGTACGCTTCGCAGGGCATGTCGAGGGTTCTGAACTCGCGTTCAATCAAGCCGGGCTTGCGGAAGCTGATCGAGAACGTAAACGTAATTGTCCAGCGCTGTTCCATGGTGAGGTTGGGACACCAGGAAATGATAACTTCGCATACCGTGGCGAGCCCATTGTGCGTAACCGGCTCGTCGTTGAACGTGGTAGTTCCGGCGTGTCCCACGTCGGCAGGGGCAGCAGCGGCCATCGCAAAAAGGGTGAGAGCGGAGAGGACGAATTTGGAGAAGCGCATGGTCGAGTGGGGTCTGGCTTTGCAAACTGGAGAGCAGGTCGAAAAGCAGGCGCTTTTATGGAAAAATCGAACGCAGTGCAAACACGTCGTTCTGAGAAGTGTGCGGACCCAAAGTGGCACGGGGATTTCTTGCACCCGTGACGCATGACGTACGACGATGAACTCGCATACATAGTTAGCGCGGAGAAGTTACTGTAAATGAGTCACGGCCCATATCGAATAGAGCAGTGGAAGTACGAAGTCGGACAAAAATCGGATTCCCTTCCATCGGTGCTAGACGTACTGTGAACGCGTGGCGTGAGCCCAGGGATATCTGCGAGGATTCTGTGCGAATCCGAAGAAGCATCCTGACTGCGGGAACAGTCGCGGAAAATCGAAGTTAATAGCTGGCAAAGTCTTCGAGTCGGACACACATCCGAAGGTCATGCGGCAATCCGCGCGGAGGATGTGTAGGTGACCGACATCGCATGCGCATTGGGTCTAGGCTGCATGACAAATCGGCGGATTCCGAACACTCGTCGCGTTTGGGAACCGAAAACAACATGACATCCTGGGCTGAGTGCATGAGCTGAGTGCCTGAGCAGGTGAAATGGCCTCACCACGCTCGGCGATCACAGGGCAGGGTAGGGGGAAATCGTGTGATCGCGACCACGACGCAGAGAAGCCTCGCGCCCAGGATTTGAGCGTTTTTAGCGCCGGGTGTAGCTGAGGGTATTTTGCTTCCGCGAGCTGTTCCCGCACAGGCCAAAGAAGCAAGCACAAGGTTCGGGCTCAAAAATACACCGAGGGTGAAGAAGGCGACTGGGCGAGCAGTTACATCGTGTTCAGATCCAACAAGGTTTCATCGGGCGACCAGGTGAGGACAGAGAAGCCCCGTGTATGAAAATGTCGCTCACGATTTAGCGTTTTTGGTGTCGGCCGTAGCTGAGGGCATTCTGCGATCGTCCACGCGTGAGTCGAAGAAGCAAGCGCAGTTTGAAGTGCAGGATCCGGCCTCAAAAGTCCAGGGTTAACGCCTTGAAGGCGAAGAACGCGACTATGTAGCCGAGCAGGTGCATCGCAGTGGCCATGTTTGACCTCCAGAAGGGCATGATTCGGAGATGATGACTTCGCGGCTCGAAAAATTCCTTCGCGGCACAAGAAGGGCTTGATACGACATCCAAACCAGAATGCGTGCACTCCGCGGTCCGGAGGAACCAGGCAAGGACGGGCAATAGGGAACTCGGAGCGAGCAAGACTAACACTAGTACTTACAGTATCGGTTGTAGATAAGAGACAATAAGGCTGTCGAGGATTGCAGCACAGGGCAGGAAAGCTGCATATGCATAATGTTGTCCAATTTGTCAGTTCGTGCTCCGGCTCCGCAGTCGGGTTTCACATAGCGGCGTTACTTGCACGGAGCCCAGTGGTGGTGTGCCTGCCTCCCATATCCAATACCGCTCGTTTAGGTGTTTCGGCCGTCAGATCCTCCGGTCCCAACGCGCTCTCAACCTCATACGTGTATCTAACATTGCGCGGTAAGGAGAGAGAGGGCACACTAGGTAACCGAGATTGGACTTTACCGTGGGTTAACCATGATGAGATCCACTGAGCATAATGGTAGAGACGTCAGGCCATTATTGGTTCCATCGTGGTGGAATAGACACACCCGTATTCGATGTACCCAGCGTCTCGGGTGTGTCGGTTGGGTCGACTTCCTGGCCGATGTATTGAAGTCTGGACACAAGAAGTCTGTCTGCAAACAGCAACTGGATACAAGCCACTGCCCACTCACCGGAAGCATCAGGAAAAAACCTCCTTCGCTAATTTAGGGGAAATTTGGTTCCCGCCCGCCAAATTAGGGTAATAAGAGCGAATTACCCCAATGCGGGGCAAGTTTGGTAGATTATCTTGCTTACCACGATTCCCGTGATTGCCTGGAAGGTTGGAGTTTAGAGGAGCTCGCATTGTAGTAAGTCCCAGCTGAACACATATAAATCCGCAAAAAATGCTTGCGGTATTTTACTCCAATGCTTTTTATCTTACAGGTCCCTTGTGCGCGAGTTCGAACCACCAAGGTCTCGTTTTTCCGGGTACATAGGTAAATTGTCGGTTGCTACAGCAGCCAGGTATTAGATAGTCGCGTCTAGGGCAGAGATGATAAGCGAATCACGTTACTCCCCCCCAGGGGGATCAAATATTGATGCTATTCTCACCTTCATGCGAAATTTATACCCTTCACAGATATACGGAAAAGAACTCTGATACATCTGCTTAAAACCAACCCAATGGAAGGGAATTATGACGCAAATGCATTCCGACCTTACACCCCCCCAAAATGCATCTACGTCACTCAAATAATTATTGAAAAGGTGTAGGAAAATTAGAATAATGTAGCGTAGATATGATGGTCAGTCATCGAATTAACAAAAAAAAATGGGAGCATTCATCCAGGACATTACTGGACTTCCACTCAGCTGGAGCTACGGGGCCGAACTTTGGTAAAAGGTGGATGCTGCGTCGAATGTTGGTCAAAGGGATGACGCTAGCAATGCGATCACCGTCCTTCAAGGACTGATTCACCTTGTACATCATGTGATTCGGCTCTGGCTCTGTGAATGGCGAGAACCATTCAACGTACGCCAGATATTTCGGCGGGGAGACACCAGAGGGAAAGAGGGTGGAAACATGACGAGGAGGGGTTGAAAAAACAACACGGACTTGAGCGACTCGATAACCTATGCGACAGTGTCGAATTGGTTCAACAGTTCACAAAATCCTCGAAATAGCGATAAACTCAAAAATAAATTTGTGCGTGTGGTCGGGTATCGTCAAGACCAGACTTTAGCCATTTCCGTCATTTTCTGTGTCTACGTCGTGTCTACGGCGCTAAAAGACCCTTCCAAGTCAGTTTTTCGACCTCAAATCTACGCCAGGTGAGAAATAAAGATAGAAATCTAGAGAGTCGTCTAGCACAAAACCCGACATTCGTGCAATGCGTTGGGGTTCATTCCTAACCAAACGGCAATCATTCACGCGTTCAGACCCTCCCTGCACAGGCTTGGTTCAGGTACCTACGCAGACCTCTACAGATCGCTCTGTGTAGGTGGCTGGACAGGCTCTGTGTAGCTCTGTATAGCTCTGGGCAGGTCAGTGTATGTCAGTGCATGTCAGTGTAGGTCAGTGTAGGTCGTGGTAGGTCTGTGTAGTCATCTCCACAGGATTAAGATACTGTAACAACAACCGCTGCGGATGTTGAGCTGGCAAGAGAACTCTAGTCTGTGCAGCTCTGTGGATGTACCTACCCTCACTACACTGACATATACAGACTCTGCATAGTTGTCTACGCTTCGGCTACACCCAGCTACCCAGACACTGTGTGTAGTCGTCTAAAAGGGATCTGTGTGGCCGACTAAACATGTCTACACATATCTAAACTCAACTACCCAGACTGTGTTTAGGCCACCCTTGAACATAGTGATTCAGAGGGATGTCGAATTTCTCGGTGCCCGTCACGCGAGGTTGCGGGGTTTGTCGAAATGTCGAATTGGTTCAACTGGGTCACGCCTCACACCCCTGACCCCATGTCAATTTGAACGAAAAAGTACAGTACAAGGCATGCCAAGGGATATTGAAGAGACACTCATTGAGGCAGAGCATGTCCTCCTTTGGGATGACAAAAAAACCAGAGTTGCACATGAAACTATGATTAGGGGGTTTCAGAATTAAAACTTTGTGCCCAACTTGTGCCCCAAATCCGACCCCAACTTGACCTCAACTTGAGCAAAGTTGAGGCACAGTTTGAGGCCTTGTTTGTGAAACACCCAGGCGGATGTTTTCTGCCCCAACTTCGAAAATCGGGGTTTCGCGTATCAAAAAAGATGTGATACAGGCCCGAGATCCAGATTAGCCGAAGTAGGGCATGATGTTGAGGAACGAAGTAGGAGTACAAGTCGGAGAGCTCTTATGCCCGATTTCACGTCCAACTCCAGTTTCGTGCCTCAACTTGGGCCTCAAATTTTAATTGTGAAACCCCCTATTCTGAACATTACTGAGATGAAAAACAAATCCTGGATATCCCGGCAGAAACGAAGCATGGATCTATGGAATTTGCAGTCATACCTTGCACAGGGACCTGGACGAGCACTTTGGTGATATTTTTTTGATTACATCTTGAAAAAATTCCTAGAGACGAGCTACTTTACAATATCCGAGCTGATTTTTACAGTAACGTGGTAGAAAAATTATGTAAAAATTATCCACCCATCCTTTTGCAAATCCGTTCTGGGGCTCTCATCGATCATCCCCCGAACCTCCAGCCATGTATTCCGATTAGTACCACCTGCCCAATTGCCCCGACACTGGCGGCTTGAGCCAAACTTGGAGGCTGTCCGTGAAATCCACGGATTTCATGACGGTGCAGGATTAATACGCCGATAACATTCGCAATAACCCCTGCAGGGATGGGGAGAAAGACTTCCATCCACAGGATCATCCTGCCTGTGGTTTCGGCGCTGCGCGCGCACATTGCAACAAGGATCGCCGAGAACACGAACACTCCCGCCATGAAGATGGGGGCGCCATATAATGGAGTGAATGCTGCTGAGGATAAGGTTGGAACGTATGTGGGTGGATGAGCAATGGCGAGGATTCCGTGACCAACTATGTTGGCGACGATAGTATGGGCTGTGCCATAGGCGACCGCCAAAAGAACGCCGCAGACGACGATGCAGGCCTCCATTTGACGTGGCGAGTTGGAATGTGAAACCAAATGAGCTGTTTGAGACCTCTCTTCTCATGTTTATTTTCAGACGACGACGGCGATCAACATTTGGCTCCAAATTCTACGTGCCGCCTATTCCGAGCAAACACGGGACCAACTATCGCGCGCTCAAGGCCCGCTCAAAAGGAACACTCGTCTATCCTTGCTGCGCTTCATCCCATCATCTCGACACTGTCCTCTCTCATCCACACAATGCTGAACAGCCCTCCTCAGATAAATCAAGCGCGCGGCCAAAGCTTTGAGAATCATCAAGCCCTTTCGCCGTCGTCTTCGACTCAATAAGCCCCTGAATGGCCGTCCTCGACCGAGTCAAGCCCTGAACAAGATATGGCAAGAAGCAAATCAATGCTTAAGCCGTGCTCACTCTCACTCCGCTCGAAACCTGGCATCGCTCCGCTCTTCTCTGGCATATTTGTGAACGGGCGAACGTCTGTCTTCGCGTCAACAGCGCATCCATGACTGCGCCGACTGTCAAGAATCAACGACACGTAACTCTGCGTCAAGGCTCCGCCTGCATCCAACGTTTGGGATACATCTTAAGACTTGGCTGGATAGCAAGACGTGTCGGACTTTGGAGCAACGGCTCATGCAACGTTACAGGACGCGCAAGGCCTCCCGATTATTCAACTTTGGGCCCTTCCAGCCGTAGCGCTGCGTACCTCCGTTCTGGACAACGAAGGTGGCACCAGGCGAAGTTCACTCGATTTCTGTCTGTTATTTCCTGTGTTCCCTTCGCCAGCTTCCCATTCGACTCTGTTGACCTTTCCACATCTCTATTCTCATTATTCGGAAGGAACATATTGCTACGCAACGTTGAATTGCTGCCATCGCGGTTCACTCTGCCCCCTTCCACTTCCCGTACCGCCCAGTTTGACTGACACATGCGGGCCGATGCTTTCAAGGGTCCGTTATGTCGATTCAAGGTTTTCAAAAATCCAGCGATGTTCCCAGTGAGTCATCTCGATTTTCCCTCGCCCTCATACTGTTTGCCGAGCCATAGGCCTGAAGCTATCCTCCTTCCACCAGGGACCAATGCTCACGATCACCTCTCGCACGGTCTCACTGTCCGCCGCCAGGGAACTTTCAATCCAATCTTCGCGCTTCCAGTATGTATGCTGCCCAAAATTTAGTCGCTCCTCTGACCGGTGCTCATACACGCTCAGCGCGTTGCGAGGTGACGAGTGGTTGATTCGATTTTTTGAGGTCCCGTGTACTAGACGGTTCACAACGATGAGTTCTTTATCAATGTTGGATTTTGACTACCCTGTGAGTACTCAGTCGTCCCACGTCCATCAAGCTCCGCATCTGCGCCAAACACAATGGTGTCGCTATATCGATTACGTTTGTTGACTCAGGCGAACCCACCAGTCTTGCACTACAGATCTCGTCGACAAGCTCCTTCAGTCGCCGGTGGTTCAGCGGGAAACCGCGGTTTGCAAGCTCGATGGCGTATCCAATCACCACCTCGACCTCGGCAGACAGAAGCCAGCCCTTCTCCTCGTTTGAAAGACTTTTGGATTGGCCGCCATTCGCAAGACGGAGGAGCGTGTGGTGGCTCAGAGAGACCCTTTTCCCCTTTTCTACCTCGTATTCACCCTCAATCTGTTTGCACACTGCGCGGGCTCATCCTTTTTTGCCCAGGTGCAAGGTCTTTGTCTCGTTCGTGAAGATACAGCACGACGGGGCGGGCCATCAATGTGTCTTTGGCTTCGCGGGCTAGCTGGATGACCCGTGTCTGCGATTTGGCGCGCGCCATTATGTCGTCTATACAGGATAGGAGATAATGGAATTTTATTGCCTGATTCCCTTTATTGGAACTCAACTGGTGTGACAAGTGTGATTGATCGCCGAATCACTCAGGAACTCTCACTTGTCTTTTAACGCAAAGCGCTGGTATAACTTCGCATTCCATGCGGCCAATAATGTGTATGGATGTAATGTGGAACTACTTGCGCTTCAAAACATTTTTTTTGAGTCGGTACATAGCACGGGAAGCCGTTCAAATTCGGAATTCTGGCCACAGAGTGAAGATGAAAATCGACAGCACCACTTACATTGCCCATCGCCCCCGGCACATCATGAAAGCATTATATACACCGAATGTATTCTCAGAAAAAAATAAGAGGACCATTACATGCAATCTGATGCCATGCGGGCTGTTTGTCTCATTGGCCCGTCTGTCTCATTGACCCGTGAAAAACTGTACAGAACTTGGTTCAACTTCAGTAATGTTCGTGCACTGCAAATTTTCCTTGGAATAACCTGAGTTATTTGTATTTCGGCTTGATGGAGCAGGTCAGGGCTTTTGAGCTATTTCCCGCAACATTTCACCCAGTATTGAGGTTGTAGGATGTGTTTGATGGAGGGACGATCTTTATTCGCATTGTGATTGGTTGATCAGCCTCCGATCCGGGGCCGGCCCGTCACCAACCTGACTTTTCCTGTACATTTCGCACCACGGCAGAGTCATTTAAACATTAAATATTATCATTTTTGAATATCTAGACACTAGTTAGGTATATTTTTTGTGGTCAGCGAAAGAAATTATCTTGCGGAAGCTGCGGAGTCGAATGCGGAGCCTGCGGATGCGGAGGTGGAGGCGGATGCAGATGCAGATGCCGTGGAGGTTTAAATTTCGAGGGTCACAATGGGTTCATTTAGGTTGTAAATACTCCATGGTATGTATTGAATCACCAACAGGCACTGATCAGATTATACAAGGCTAAATGGCCGAAAATGTGAGTGTCTGGTTGAAATATCATATGAACACTCTCCCGCAATAACACATACACCAAATCAAGCCTTCACTTTGGCATTGAATCAACTTACCAGAATTCGAATTGAATTTATGGGCCAGGGAAGGTCAAAGATATGAACAAGCGGGTTGATTGAGTTTACGAACCTGAGCAGTGAATGTACAAACCTGCTTTGCACTTGCCTTCCTGCCTGCGGTCGAGCTTTGATTTCGATCTCAGGCGTTGCCTTGGATCCGGTTTGGCAGTAACCTGCAGCCCAAAATGTGAGGATACGGATGCGGATACGGATACGGATGCCGCCAAAATTGTAACCACTGGAATGATTACTGGTCGCATGGCAGAGGTGAACAAGTTGGACATTCAATTTCATCGCAATCTTACCTTGAACCTGATTTGACAATAACTGGGCTAAAAAAATGTGGTGATGCGGATACGGATATGGATACAGAGTAGGGATATAGCATATGGATATGACTTGGGTTCAAGACTTCAACCTTCACAAGCATTTCAATGTGCTGGTACCCACCAGGGTGCCTCTTTAACAGGAAGGAATTCTGTACATGTCAAAGGCACATCAGTTGCGGAGGCGCAGGAAGCAATAAAACTGGTACTGCATATAATGTTGTTATGACAGGGTGTAGAGTAGTGCAGAACATTGTTTTCTGGCCAGCCTTAGTCTAAGAATGTGCTGGTAGCCTGCATCAGTGCCTAAAATTTCAGTTGCGGAGGCGCAGCATGAAGATTAATCCAACTGGTACCACATATACAACGGCAAATAATTTCTGTTGCGGAGGCGCAGCATACTGATTGGAAAAACTAGTATTGGATCGACAACTGCTCAGTATATAGTGAGGGAAATTTGAAATGGAATAAAATCAACGAAATTCATTGACTGCATGCATGGAACAGCACCAGAGCTGCAGGACCATTTGATGAACCCAAATGCGGAGGCGGATCCAAGACGGATCCAAAGTGGTGACTGACGCGTGTTGAGGCAATAAAAAATGCATTTATATCCAAATAACAATACAAAGTAAATTTCAAACAGAGATAGGTGTTATTCTCCCCGAAAAGGGGGAAAAATCACGCTCCTTTATCCGTTTGCCTACGTACCACCACTGTCTGTACTTACTAGGCCGGACATCCTTCTGGTTGCTACCCGGTAATACGCCTACGGCGCGGCTGCAAGCGGAGCTACAACTAAAACAAATGCGTCGGGGAGTGCGGGCAGTGGTGCCGCTCGAAGGGCCGTAAGAGGTAGGTGATGTGCGAGGGTTTCCTACTAAGGTTCAGTACTTCTTCTCGCAGGATGAAAACGCAAGAATGGAGTATAAACGATGAGGTATGGCGATGCGAAGTGCGATGGACGACGAGGGACACAAGGGCGAGAGCGAGAGCGAGAGCGAGAGCGAGAGCGAGGTTTAAAAATGCGAACAGAAGAGGGAAAACTTCGTTGTTTTTATTGTAAAAGTATCTAGGTTTATATAGTAGTGGGGAAACAGAAAAGGATAAATAGAGTGCTAATAAAAAGGGGATACAACCACTGTAGACGTCTAGCAACCAGCCGTGATCTCAATTAACCTGAACAATTCAATCTTAACACGGCTGTTTTGGTCCAAAAGACTCCTCGTAGGTTTCAACCCATCTAATAATCCGCTCTTCCAGGGCATCGAGGTCAATGTACTTGATCGTGAACAATATGCAGCATTTGATGATTTCAGCGAGCTCGCAGGAATGGGCATGATATTTCGGATTAGAAAAGCGGCCCTTGAGAAGCCCAGGTGCCATGAAAACGAACCAAAAACACCACGACTCGGCCGTAAATTTGCTGACACCACCAGCAAGGGAACGGCAGAAATCCAAGGGAATGTCCTTGGTAGCTTCGGCCGTCTCCTCCCATATTTCACCCATACCTCGTCCGAAATCTCGTAGTCTTCTCGTCCGGTATCAAGACCCTTGAACTTTCCGCTCTAGAGCTTGACCAGGTTCGGGATAATGTTTTCGAAAAAAAAGATGCATGCAGTCCCATGGGTATGAACGTGCACTGATGCCCGGGTTACTGACTACGAATGAAAGACAAACTGACCTCCCCTTGCAATTTTGGATGCTTTGAATGCATTGAAGGGAATTAGAGAGTTTGCGGTAGGCAAACGCTGTCAACGTCGCATGATCGGCGTGACGCCAATGACTTGACTTTACTCGCTATTTCATTTGAAATTTTGTGGCCTCAGTTTTACTGTCCTCTAACAAGTCTGCTCTCCTAGAAAGATTTCAATTTAAATCAAGACTGAGTGAGCTGAGAAAATAGTTCTGGGTGGATTTGGCCACATGCGGGTGAAAAAATTACAAATTTAAGCGGGCATGCCAAAATTTTTCTCCGGCCAATTGAGCCCCTGAAGTTTGGTGGCAGCTGGTGATGTGCATAGCAAAATTTAAAACTATTACAACCATTCCGACGTACCTATCTAAGGACTAAGAACCGCTGACTTCGTCAGCAACGACCTGGCTTGCCAGATCTAAAGGAAGATCTCAAAAAGTACTTTTGAATTTACTTTGGCATTGGGATTTGGGGACACCTGCTTGCGCCATAGAATATTTTGCAGTGATTCGAGATCTCTGCATGATGTGTGCCCTGAGGCATTTCCCTCAGTCATCGACACCATGGTACATACAAATTATGTCTCTACATTCGTCCCACTGATTTTCTTATCTGTTTTGTCATGCAAACACCTGTAAATCCAGGATTTTTACATTTTTGAATTTGTGTAATGGGGGGGCCGGCAAGCGGTCCCCCGAGCGCTTTAAGGCATCAGACAGGCGTGATGGCAAAAAAGAATTGCCGGCATTGTGTGGCCCGTTCGCCAAATCACTTCAATTAGAATTTTGAAATTTTCATGAATTTCTTAAGGATTTGATGGCTTTAGCCCCTTTACTTGCATCATTATTGCCTCGCAACAAAAGAAAGTTTCTCTGAAAACTCGACCACACGATATAGCAAAATTTAAAAACCTATTTTCATTAGGGGTATCTACAAAACACAAGATTGCACTGCACGGCCCTAAACCTCATTGATACCACTGTACATCTCCCTTTGCATAGTAAATTAAGTTATATCTCTCTGTCCGTCCGACTGATCTAATTATTTGTTTTCTGAAGGTTTTTTTCGCATTTCTGATCAATAAAGGGGGAGGGCGGTCCCCCGAGCGCTTGTTGGGAGAAAAGAACGGACTACATAAATCAGAGTTGGGAAGTATGTAGACCAATTACAGAACGATCGCAGATGTAACGACAAAGTACTTGTAGTGGATCTCATATTTGTCAGGAGTTGCTGTTGAAGGGATCCTCAAGTGGTGGCAAGGCCTATAATTCAGACTGAGTCAAATGTTAGGCAATAACATATGTACGATGCTCACATCAGAACTTTCATTGTCGCTGTGGTATTCCGGATCCGATCCGGAGTCAGATCCGGATTCGTGGGGAGCTTGTGGATGATTGGTATTTGGTAAAGCGAAAGATTCTGACATTGAATGATCGTCAATTCTGGCTGGAGGCTGAGACATGGAAAATATACTTGTCCAGTCATGCGCTGACAACCGCGAGCTTGATATTCGAGGAAAGTCTGTAACGTGAAAGGCTTAGTCGTCGTTTCTAGAGACGATGGATTGCATCATACATTATAATTGGTCGCCATCGAGGATAATTACAGTCACGAATGTGAAAGTCTTGGAACCTCAAAAGCATGAATGCAAGGTGTACGACATGCAATGGTGAAGTGTTGGGGATGGATAAGCCCCCTGCGTACTGGACGAGAGTTGGATTGTTGGAACCAACAATGTTGACTGCCCCCACCCCGACAAAGAGGACGGGAGTGTTTTTTTAAATGGCGAATAGTTGTGAGAGCACTCGGTGTGGTACACGGCGGACTTAGGCTATTAAGAAATTGAATCCTGGGGAACGGATAAGAGGGGGGAAATGAACCACAATCATTGACAGCAAGGCTTCCATTCCCTGAGTGATGCCGGTATCCCAGGTAGCATTAATTACTTTGAGCATCGATTGACGTGCTTCGTTCCAGGAGTGCACAGCGCCGAGACCTTCCTCAGGTGCATCAGGTAATTTTTGAGCTGAAAGGACATGTGAAGTGGTCAGTGGCAGATGAATAATTATTGAGGTCAATGACATGCCCCGTCGTGCAAGGGGCCTGAAGCACAGTCAATAGGTGTGTGCAAATGTCGATTCAGCCATGATCCGGAATGGTATGGGGTCGAATCATTTTTATACATGTCCTGGGTATTGGAATAAGTTGATAGAGAGGCTTCTCATGTCAAAGAAAGATAAAACTCAGGAACACGGAGCATGGAGAAAGAACAAAAGGGTGAGAGAGTATCAAGGGGTGGCCAGAATCACGCATCAATTAATGGAGAGGGCTTAACCCTTGAAGCCACTGTCCGTTTATTATTTACTGGGGATTAAAAGCTGTTATGCTCTAGTGTAAAGGAGCCGAGAGAGAGGTTTCATGTCGATCAAGCAGAGAGAGCAAAGGGGCGCAAGTATTTCAAAGGGTGGAGCTTGCAAGAGCGCGCCAATTTCTGGAGGTGGTGTTGCCATAGATGGACGGCCCATTTCTTATTGGTTGCGGATTCAGAGTTGTTGCGGTCCAGACTATTGGAAAGTAAATTTCCCAGAATGAAAAAACTTCCGAGATGTTTCAAGGAACAAAGGGCGGCGAATTCCATGGGAGTTGGAGCCCAGGGACACCAAGCTGGAAGGCGGAAAAAAGAAACAAAAGAGCCAGAACTTCGGGTTGATGGAACAAATATGAACAATGCGATTAGGGGCATCCGAGTAAATGGTTAATATAATATACGAGTAATAATCAACCGCTTTCTTCAAAACATTAGGTTTAAAATCAATTTAATTCATACACAGGTAAAAGGGCGTCGAAGATTCTGCCATGACCACTCCCGCACTCACCCAGCATGACGAACAAAACGGTCCTGTGTTCACCATCTTTCAATCCTCTATGAAACCATAAACTCAATTTTTCAGAAAACCACAAATTATTTTATTACGCAACAACCATGCGCATAAGATATGGGTTAAACTGTGGCTAGACTCATGAATCGACGAAAGTTCGTACTGACAATTTGAAACAATTCCACCCAGAAATGAGCTCAAACGAGCCCAAATGGCCGCGGCCATTTCTTTTTGCCGCCACTGTATAATACACCGGATGGTCGGTTCCATAGTGAGACACGGGGTTTAAAATGGCATTGTGAGGCACGGGATTGAAATTGCCATTGTGGGGCACGGGGGTCATTATGTCATTGTGGGCCATGGGGTTCAAAATGTCATTGTGAGGCACAGGGTTCAGAATAGCGTACGGGATTCTTATTATTTTCGCACTGCTCACCAACATCGTGTAGAGAGACGGCAACTTGTCAACCTGCGCATTTGTATCATCGAATCTGGGCAGCTGCGCAGCTTTTGAACACCGCACTGCGGACGGTGTCGCATCGATTATTATTGATTTTTTCCGGGATCAACCCGCCTCGCGCCCATCCCAACTTCGATGCTCCGGAAACTCTCTGTGCAGCTCCGAGGTATTACGCGTTCCAAGGCTGTGCAGCTTCAGGAAGACGACGGTGGGCCGTCCCTTCTTATTTTCTGTCGTGCATAATTCATGCAGTCAGTTGCACCTCCATCTATGACTCTCGGCACACGCCATGGGTCGCGCCGTGGGGGCGTGACAGATGGCCGGGGTTCCTTGCCACTATCCCATTCCAATTTCCGACAGCGTCGTAAACGTCAATATGAAACTCTCGAAAATTTCCTTCACTATTCACTGACTCTCAAATTCTTGCTTTTTTGCGCATTCACCTCCACATTCGACCCATTCCTCAATATCTTTTTTCCTCTGCTGCGGGGCCTCTGCTATATTCAACAATGAAATCCATTCTTTTCCAAGCTCCTATGCCTGCTTAATGTATGCCGAACCCAAACACATGAATAGCGTTGCTTTCAATGTCTGTGTCTGCTCGCACCATGCAACAGTTTTTGTTTCGCCTTCTCAATACTCGTTATGCCGTTCGAGAGCATAATAACGGTGCTTCTCTCCTCATTGGGAAGCCCTGCGATTTCTTATCTGCACCCCCAGACGATCTATTCGCTCGGATTTCGATGTTTTTGGGTGTCGAAGTGCAGAACACGTCCCCCGCTATCAATAGTGCTTAGAAAGACCTAGATTTTCGATATGATGTACCTTTAGATATTCCGGAGGGCCCCAACCACCGGGATAGTGAATGTTTGGAGTAGTAATTAAATTCACTCTCCCGGTGGTTTAAACGGTGGTGCTCGATTTGTGGTACCAACAAGCATATTTATTTTGGGAGGAAATCTGTATTCAAAAGAAAGTATTTGGAAGTACACAGTACGAAGGAAAACTTTGGGAAACTAGTCGGATTTAGGAGTCATGACGTCGTAGAGTGGACTCAAATGGAGACACATCAGGAAACCATTGCTAACCTCGAGAATGTTCTGAACATTCGAGATTATCCTGAACACTAGGAATAACTCGCCAAGCTAAAGCATCTGGAAAAATGTCTGGATAATCGAAGGGGTGAGAGATTTGGCGCCAATCAAAAGTCGATTCAGCCTCGGCCGGGGGAATATATTTTGGATAAATCGCCCAGGGTTCGCTCAAACTAGGGATTGGACCTGAAACGCCGTAGTCGATGGGGGAGGTCCAACCAGATAGCGCGCTTTCAACAACTCTGAGTCGTCGATCAAGATTGAGAAGTGACGGATTCATCGTGGCTGTGGTGAGTGATAGATGTTAGAAAAAATAGGCCATTATTGTATTGCATACCCGGCATCTGTTCAAAAGCTGGAGTTCCTTCAATCTAGAAGATCTCGTCCGAGAGTTGGCTTTGGGATAGGTACACTGGGTGTTTCTTCTCCTACAAAAGATGAAATACCATTCCTCATAAAGTTTATCGCTTACGTGCAGTGTTCGCATGAAGGAGCACGATCACATCGTATCTTCTTCTCCCAACATCTCAAGCAAGCCTATCTCATATTTAATGATGCAATATGTTGAGTTTGAGGCACATACTGGTGTCCGCCGGCACTGAACTTTGGGCATGATCAGAGGAGCTGTAAAACCGGGACAGTATACTGTCCCATTTATACTACCAGTGCAGGTTTGTGCATTTTACACTGCCCACAACCGGGGCCGAGGCAGACTGTGGATCCGCCTTTTGCCTTCGGCTTCCTGGGTTTATGTACTTTAGACCGCCAATCACCCGAGTCGAAAGGAAATGGTGGATCCGGGCTTCGTGGAGCTTACAGTATTTGTGGAAAGTTGGCAAGGCTTGCTTTGCATCCCTCGCTGTCGGAGAGCGCAAAAACAACAAAAAACGGAGGCACAAACACCGTAAATTCCAAATATCCTCCACGGCAGTGTACTCGCGTCTACCTGCCGACGTCCCGACCAATTCAATATTTGGGACCATATTTGTAGAATTATTTGTGGATTGAACGTCGCTCGGAAGCCGAAGCGTTTCCAAAGCACACACAGCACGAGCTCCACATGCCGATCCACAAATACCAACAATACCTGGTCCGTGGATGCTTTTATCAGTGTGCCAGCAAATCCGTTGTATCGGAAGGGTTCGCAATGTAAGTGCGACGCGACCGGCGCTGAGCTCCAACAGGACAGAAGGTGAACAAAATGATCCAGACGCAGCTCGTGGGTTGCAAATGGGGCTGTGCTGGAATTTTGGATAGTATTTGTGGAGGAAAAATCTGAATTGTGGCGTGGATTTGTTGGAGCCGTGGATCTCGTCTACACAACAAACTTCGCTCCGTCCCACAGATATTGTCCACAAATCAAATTCGCAAATGCTTTTCCCGGGTTCCTATCCGTCAAATGTCGTAAATCCACAAATGCTGTTCCAGGGCCTTCCAAATCGACAATCCAAATACAGTACCTCCACGCGTTGTTTGGACATATACTGACTTGTTGGGGCTGGATTGAACGGCCTTTATGAGGACCTGAGAAGCATAACTTCTTGGAATGTGAATCTCTCTCCAGAAGCGGAAGGTTCTCTGGAATGGAGAGTTGTACACACTATGTGGCCTTGCGCGCAATGGGAGTGGTGGGGACGTGGGAGGAGGGATAAAGGGGTGGGGACGGACAGACCTCACAATGAATCATGCAGAAGGTGCAAAATGGAAAACGGCGTCTCTTTAGAACACCGAACCACAAAAGGTCCGTGCCCTTGTGGGTGTGTGCCGGGGGTTGCCGAATCATGTCAATGCAATCTGTGCGTGATTTGACCATAGGTACGCTGTAGCCGGTCCGAGTTCCAGGGATCTTCCCAGTGTATAAGCAAGTGTAAATACTGTTGGCGCTAGTATATGCCTGGAATAAATGTGTATGGAACGACAGCAAGGCGAGACGAGTACACATAACATTTGTAGCGCGCTTTGCGGCAGAGCTCACTAGGTAAAGGAAGCACTTGACTGATTTAAGCTTTTTTGACACCCAGAATTCTAATTAGCGCCCTGCAGAGTGGTAATTTTCCTGAATTGATTAAGGATAATTACAGCTGCTTGCGGAACTCAGGGCACGGGCCGATTTTTCTTTTTTTTTGTAACATTTTGCTTAGAACACTCACTACGACCTCAATTCTGGTCAGAATTCTTTAGGAGTAAGTGCGTTCGACTTGCACTGAAAATCTGCAGGTGATGAAGTACCGGCTTTTTTGATGTAATTAGACAGGTTGTGCAAAGCTGCACAGAGCCGCATGCAGCTTTTGTGCATTGCGCAAAGCCGCATGCGGCACCGTGCGGCTTTCATTTCCCTATCCATTATGTATCCAAACCTTGCATACAGTGCTTTAAAAGCTGTCGGTGTTGATCCCGGCATTAGGTGGGAGGAGGAAGTGTGGAAAATGGCCTGTTTCGGCGAGCGCGTGTCGATCCGTTACTCCGTGTGGTCTCCAGAACCCAGTTCGTGGCAAGATTGTTTGTGTCACGAAGATCCTGAGAGGAGACAAGAAACTTCAACTCTCCATCCGGCCAGAAATCCCAAAAGAAAGGGCTTTGTGGAATTGATTTGTGAGCTGTTCGGTTCTGCACCGCTGGAACTGGGTCAGGATGGTGAGAAAGTCGGATAGGCAGCGAAAAAAAAAAAAACACTTACCCAATGTCGGAGAGGTAGAATGGACTGGGCCAGAGGAAGTGTGAGCGTCTTGGTCTGATATTATCGACCCGGATCTCGAGCGGGGCCGATTTGCACTCGCACCAGTCCGATCAAACGCCCTGAATCAAGTCCGTGATGAGCTTTGGGCTAAGCGAGACCCTGAAACATACCCTGTTCGTCGAAATACAGAATCAATTGCGGTTCTCGAGGCCTACACAAGTATTCCCAAATCCAGCGAGATGTCACGAGCAGTCTGTTCAGATTGGTGGCGAAGAGACAGAGAACAAGTTTGAGGGTGAGGATGTCCATGAGAATGATAGAGAAAGAAGCCCGGGGCAAGCAAGTGTAATGCGGATCCCATCAGTGAATCGTGATTGATGATGTTGACTGCCCGACAGAGGCTCCCTAAAACCCGACACAGCGACACGGTGGCAGACCTTCAGCAAATCTGACACAGCTCAATAAGTACGACACATTCACCGTATTTTCATTAGTTCCGACACATGCCAAGCTTTCCACTCCGGCGTTGTTCCCTCTTACGCTCTCCAAGTCGAACTGATGGGATAATTGATTGCTGATGCAATGATCTCCGAGTTGGCCGAGCGTGGTTCGTTGGAGCACCGGAAGGGAACAACTCGAAAGCGGACAGTGAGAGATAGAAGCCGATGACATTTTGTGACTTTGATATGGGCGGACTGTCCGCTAACATCAGGGTAACAAAGCGTCATAGTTGCTTCAAACCCAAACCTGATTATATGATGTGTGGAGATTATAATAGCACGACCCCAAATCCAACGGGTGTCCTCGCATGAGAATCCTTAACAAAGCCGGTGTGCAGGTTAGATCATCTGCTTGATTGTGGTTGCATAGATTATGACTCACCTTTTCACCGTTAGACATATATAAACATGGGAACCATTCAGTCTAACTTTTTTTCTACGCGAGATTATGTAATCTGGCTTGATGCAAGTAGCATTGGAAATTGAACAAAAGCAGTTTTAGGTTGACTTCCCAAATTGGACAACTTCTGATCTGTCGGATTGCGTGTGCAAGGGATCCATCAGCCAAGGTATTCTGAGCCGTTAAAAGGCTATTTTAGATGCCCAAGGATCTCTTCAAGCCATAATATTCATACCCAGGACTCACGAAACCAATGCAAGCCCACCCTCAATTTATACCTGTTTGCAGCACTGATGGTGGTCAAAATAGATTTGTATGTGCAAGGGACTCACCAGCTAAGATATTCTATCTGTGCGACAATTGTGCCTTTTAATATCTTTGATGTCGAGATTGCCGACAAATGACACTGACGTGACATGTCAATGGATTCTTCAGTATTCAGATGATACTGCGGATAAATGAATTGCAGTATCACATGGTGGGACAAGGAAAGGACCACTGTGATTTCAGAAGGCTTTGACAAAAGATCCAATCTGGACCTGTCAATTTCCTTGTCATTATCAAGTGCTCGGATCAAATTGGTTCATTCACAAGAACTTTTGAGCCTCTTGTCGATGCTCCCAGATGGTCTGGCAGATACAGATCTCATCCAAAGCAAACTACCACTTGAAAATATTCTTAAATGCAAAACAGCACTAAAATCTACTGCTCTGGCCTACACCGCCAAAGTGCCATCAGGCCGTCTCCAGGTGAGATCGTCAACTGGATCCCAGAAAACACATCAGCTGTTACCAGCTGTAAGGGAGATGGAATCCAGCTGGATGGTCCAGGCCGAATTCCCAGCTGGCGAGAACACGGAAAATCAGCTGGAAGTTGAATTTCTCGTGCAGTGAAAGTAAAAAAAATTAAACTACTGCATCAGTGAAACATCAGGTTGGCTTTCACGTCTTCCATCTTTCAGAGACGTCTTTCCCTGTCTTTGTTTTTCGGAACAGGTCTTTCATCTTTGACTGAGCATCTTACAGTATCTTTGTCTTGCAGAGCCACGTCTTGGTCTTTTGTGACCATCTTTCAAATTCATGCCATCTGCGAATAAGATTTGTCCTATGTAGATATAATAACCAGCTTGAGTATGTACTGCGACGAGTCGACGAGGACAAGTGATGGTGCTGAAACCCTGAAAACTGACAAGTCCCCCATCGGCCTTGGCATGAGCTGCAGAAGGTCCGTGCGCCATCACATGTTTCGCGTGGCGGGTTGACTTTTGATGGCACTTCTTTCCCTCTCCCACCCTTGCTCCCACCATCTTTGACGCCTCCGCAACACCTCTGTCCTCCCGCGCCTGCGGCCGTGGTCGCAGATCTGTGCAACTCAGATGCTCTAGTCCCCCTATACCAGATGCTCTAGTTTCCTGAATCTCAAGATCATGGTTGACCTACCGCACCTGCACTGTCAAGAGCCGACTTACCTACCATAATCTCCGGTTCTTCCGTTGGTCCAGCACTTCCAGGAGGTCGTCCCTTGGTTCACAGCTGTCGTCTCAAGTCCATCTCAAGCCGTCTCAAGCATCAAGCCCGTTGTTTCAAGTCCAAATCTGTCGCCTCAAGCTCCAAGTCCATCGCTTCAAGTTTCAAGTCTGACTCAAGCTTCAAGACCACTTCATTCAATGTCCTTGGAACCAGTCAATATCCAGTTTACATTGAGGACTCGGCGCCAAGATTCTGGGATTCCCTCGATGCCGACCTCCGCAAGATCTGCAACCGTGCCAGCGGAAATGCTCGCAAGCTTAACAAGTACGTCGACTGATTGATCTATCCTCTCAACTGACTGCGCCACCCACCCACGGTGTCGACTACAGCATCCCCAGCGACATCGTTGATGAAGTCCAGCACGAAGTTGATGCCACTATCAGTGCTGCTGCCACCGACAAAGCGGCCACCATGCCCGTCGCTACGGAAATGGGGGACCCTGACGAGGACTAACACTAGCGCTCAATAGTTTTTACCGTCAATATATTAAATATTTCGTGCTGTTAATTATTTGAGTGATTACATGAACTGTCCGATAATCTCCATGTTGGCTTGCAGCACGCACCCAGCCTGACTCGTCAGCTAGTCTCCAGGAAAGCTGGGTCCACCATGGATCCATTTACTCCTTCAGCCGATATCCAGCCGACAGGAGGGTAGGTACCAGCCGGTCCTCGCACATGGTGCACATGACCGCTTCAGCTGATGGCTACATGACCGACCATTGGCGGTGTACAGTGTAGTCAATGAGTTTACTGATTTTCTAGGCCTGTTAATGCTTCTCCAAGCTCATGTAGAGGTTTGATCTGAGGATGTTTAAAATCATTAATCTTCAAGGATTCATCTGATCATTAATCCAGCTTTATTGGTTCAGAGTATTCAACTCGTTTAAAGCTGTTTACAGCCGTTTGCAAAATTGATGACAGTCGCGTCAAAATAAAACATTTCAAAACATTTTGAAGTCTCTGCTTTCTGAGCTTATTCCCCTTCCTCTGAACGCTTTTCCGACATTTTTGATGGTACAGAACATGTTTTCATAAGGTAAAGTACCCTACAGTGCACTTGCATTAGGGAAAACGGTTCGTAGAGGATCAGCCGTTTTGGCGCCGCATCAGACGGGTTCGTTACATACGTGCGAACATCGTTCGGTTCATTCTCGCTTCCAAGCTTTTCTCTAGCGCCCACATCTGTCCACCCACCCTCTTCAAGAGCTCCAAAGCCCAGTGGACGGGGTGTTACTGGGAGTCAGTAGGTAGCGCCTGCAAAATCTAAGAAGACATCTGTAAAATCATGATGATCTCCAACCATCATTGCAAGCACGGTGAGCTTGAGGAAGAGGAGTAGGCGGAGGATGGCGCCGCAACAATCCTCAACGTATTCAGTGACTCTCCCTCCCTCCCTCTCTTTCTATTTCTTTTATCTCATCTCACAATATCAAGCCAAAGAACTCGAAGAAGACACGGCTTTGTGAGAACACCATAATCTCTCCCTCTCCCTAAGTGAACTTGAAGACAGCGAATATGGAACGGTATGTTGCACCTGGTAGACAAGAGAATCATGATACACAGGTCCGTTGCGTTCCATTTTGGGAACGACTTGATAAGACCGGTCACACCCTCGATGCGGTGAATCTGCATCAATTGGCGGGCGAGGGATGGGCCCAGATAAACAATCCACTGGTAAACGGCGATGAAGGCTCAGCAGATTTGAGCCTGTGTGGCACGTGAACAAATGTCGTAGATGTGTAGCTCGGTCAATAGCTCGGGCGCGGATATGCTGACGTCCGATACACACGCAAGTGTGAGGCTCGCAAGCTGGGGGCTCCATTTGATGTCGTCGGCCAGTGGAAGCTCGAATAGCATGTGCGTGCTTAGCTCGTTGTTGCGCTGTATCTGGTCTAAAACCTTCGAGGCCAAAGACTGCGGAGGCAGGTTGCCTGTACGATACTCGGACATCTTCCGGAGGGCATTCGGACCATCCTCTAGAGTCCTCCGTGTATTCCTTCACCAAATCGGCTGCCATCCTGATCAATGTATTATCAACCTGACGATATTGCGGTCAGAGAGGGAAAAGAAGCTCACTGGAGCTCGTCTTCGTCCAGCCACATGTCATCATCGGAGCCATAACCTGTCCACCGTACAAGGTACTCGGTTCTTTGTCCCTGTGGGCGCACATTAATATCATGAGTTACAAACAACACGGAAATGCAAGACGTGCCTGACGTCGTGAGCCTACAATCGAATGTACTTCGAAATCATCCTCCAAGTCTGAGCGGACATCTGCTTGGTGTTTGCGTTTCCGCCTGCCGCTCTCATGAAACGGGGTTTCGTGCATGGGATTCAGGACAGAACTTGACGCTCCCAATGGTGTTTCAGGCACCGGATTGACGCCAGAAGATAGTGCATCATCTACGACGGATTGCTGCAGGTTGGAAACCGCTGCCTCGGGCAAAGACCGGCTGGATACTCCATCTGCGGCTCAAGGGTCGCCACAAGACTGCTGTAGTGCCAAACCAGCGTCAGTGGGCAAAGGCCAGGCGTCGCATCTACTGCGGAGGGGCCGTCTGCGGCTGGGGTGTCCCCAGACTCCCTCTCTGAGTCTGTGAACTCGGGAGTGGAACATCTTTGCTCTTTTTTGCGTTTTTGCTTGCCGTGCGTAGCACGCTTTCCGGTCTCAGGTGTGTTTTTGAGCTTGGAGCGCGCCTGATCGCGGGGAGGTGGGCCGGTCCCCCGGCGCTTCAGATGTTCAGCAATCATGTTTGAATTAGACTGGTCTCGCAGCCTGAGATTAATGCTGCAATTAGAACCAAGGTCACAACAAAATAAATGTGCGGATACCAGACTGATCCTTCTGGAAGGCTGGTGATTTCGGTGCTGCCTTCCATCACCACAGTCAAAAACCCCTGAACATATTCAGAATCCACTCGGAAGCATTATTGCCCTCCCCAGCGGCCAATCAGAGCTTTACATTGTCAAATGCATGACCCTATTCAAATATTAACACAATCTTATTGCCCTCGCCACCACCCTTTGCATTTTCAACCGCGTGACTCCATTATAAGATTGACATAATCTTTTAGATTTACCAACACGTGAGACTATTGCATTCACCACAATCCTTTGCATTCTCAAACACGTTCAATGCCCACGCCGTCCCAGAGCCATTTTTTGAAGCGTCGACCCGCAATGGATAGCCCTGACCATTCCGGTCATTTTCAGCTATTCAGATTCCTCTGGGATGAATTATTGACCTCACCAGCGACCAATCAATGCTTTACATTTTCAAACGTGTGGACCTATTGCCCTCGCCACAATCCTTTGCATTTTCAAACATATAAATTCATTATAATGTTGACACAATCCTTTACATTCACAAACGCGTGACCCTATTTGTTAACACAATCCTTTGTATTTTCTAACACTTGACCTCTTTCCCTCGCCACAATTCTTTGCATTTTCAAACACCTTTAATTCCAGTGCCGTCCCAGAGCCATTTTTTTGAGGCGTTGCCCCGCAATGGTTGACCATTGCGGTCATTTTCTGCTATTCAGATTATCCTCAGAAGCGTATCCCATTCTACTCGCACTCAAAATCCGCAGTCGCAAGCCTTTTTGGTTTTTCTTTGTGGTCCCAAAATGGAAATTTTGACTGAAAAAAAAAAAAAAAAAAATCGTCCACGCCCTAAGTTCTGCAAAGAGCTGTAATTTTCTCCAGTGCACAGGCATGACGTGCCACTGCATTTCCAGCATGCAGCTGGACCTTTATAAGAAAAGCTATGTGCTTTATAATCCGGATCGGGGCAATAGATTGAAGCCGCTGTATTGCGGAACTCGCCCGCGCCGGGGGCTCAGGACAATAGTTTGATGGGAAAGGAAATACAATAGGTGTTTCCTTTTATAACCCTGATCAGGGCAATAGATCAAAGCCGCTGTATTGCGGAACTCGCTCGCGGGGGGGCTCAGGACAATAATTTTGATGGGAAAAGCTCAAATACAGATAATTCTATAAGGTATACAAGCGGCTGCTCGGCCGCTTCGCGGCCTCGCATCCCCTTCTGAAGCTCCTAAGAGAGCAAAATTTTGTCGTGAAAGTCTAATGAAGCAGTGAGGAAAGCGGACAAATAAGTGTTTGAGGAGGTAATTAGGAAGTAAAGGTTAACCCGCGCAGCAGGTGAATGGAATAATGGGGAGTAGGATTTTATTTAATGCCGTTTGATGCAATCACGGCCCGCAACGGCCGCGTGCAGAACGTTTCGTCACCACTGTAGTAGAATTAGAATGAACAGAAAACAAGCCCAGAGGAACGAGAGAGGAAGAAAGCGTCAAAGTCATCGTGAGTACATAGAGCAACTTGAGAGGAAAAGCGCCTCGAGACAAGCACACACAGAACCTCATGCCTTAGCCTTTGCTTTTCTCAGGGCAGAGCGTCGCGCGCAAGAGCAGGCTTTGAAGAAGTCGTCCCACTCTCAGGCTTCGAGGGACGAGTGCTCCCAATGCAGCCGCGACGGCACCAAGTAAGACGGAACGGGAGGAGCGGAGGGGTCCCGATCTCTTTGCGTTTCCCATCGACCCTCGCAGGAAGTCTACGAGCAGCAGAGGCGGTTCGCTGACGTACGTGCGGGGAGATGTAGTGGGTCGACTATTCGAGAACGAAATACCAATCGTTCCTGCGTGTATGTAGGCAACCGTCGGAGGGGTTGGCAACCGTCGGTCACTCTTACAACGCGTTGTCTCGCACTCTTCCGCGCCGTCGACGCCGCAGCAGTATGACTCGGCGCTTCACAGGATTATGTGGGTGGAAGAATTCATCTTGAGTCGGGGCAAGATTATTCTGAAGCAGGACGATTACAGCAGTTTGCAAAGTTAATGACAGTTGCCGGATTTAGTAAATAAGATCAAACTGCCGACTTCCTCTTTTCTTGCGCTCGTTGTGAGCTCAATCCTTGGCCGTTCTCCTTGAAAATAGGTGCGTTCGAAAGCGTTTCCACCGCGCTTTTTAATTGATGTGGTCTGTACGCCTATTTGCGACTTTTTTTCTCGACCTTATTCGGCTCCCGCACCGTGCAGCGCCCCTCTTACATCCGTTCTTTCTCGCTCAATTCCGCGTCGATTTAGCTCGGAGTAGGCGCGTTCAAACGGAACTCTCGGCAGCTTTTTCTTTAGTCTACAGTTTTTACCCGCCAAAACCTTGCCTTCACAGACCTTTCTCCGTGCCTGTACTCCGCATTCTCTGGCTCTTTCTTGCTTGACCGGGTGCGTTTGGAAGGAGATGGTGTCTCCAACTGACTATAGCTCTCTGTATTCAGCGCCTGGCCAGCATGGGCAATCGCTCCATTAGTCGTGATGTCAAGATCGCCGCTATCAACTTGTACGAACAAGGACATCTGTCTCTACAGCAAATCCTAGCCTGTGTGGGCTTCTCGGAAAGCATTTTCTATCGTGTTCTACGTCTTTGGCGCACGACCGGCGACGTCATTCGTCCGCGCAATCGTCCCGGCCGCCGCCGCATTCTTCATCATGACGATCCCCAGTACCTCTTGCGTTTGGTCCGTCACCATCCAGGCTATTTCCTCGACGAACCCCTAGACCTCGTAAAACATAATCGGTTCATTTCACTACTATTCACCGAGAACTCGAGCGGGCGGGAATGTCCTACACTATCCTTAAAGAAATTGCGATGGAACGCAACGAGCCTTGCCGCATGGACTTTGTTCGAGAAGCAGCACAGTATCCGGCTCACTACCTTGGATTTCTTGACGAAACATCCCAGAATGACAAAACTCCTGGTCGTCGTTATGGAAGGGGGAAGAAGGGCAATCGGGCAGTTAAACGGCGCAAGATAGTTCGCGGGAGGCGTCTCACAGCCAAGAGTCTGCTCACATGCAATGGAATGTTGGCTAGCACTGTCGTTGAAGGCTCAATGCATCGCGAACAGTACCTTGATTTTCTGGAACATCAGGTGGTAAGGATTTATTTCGTATTCTTACCACATTATTGATTTTCGTCTAGCTCCCTGTCTGCTCACCTTAACCTGGCCCGCTTATGGATAATGCACACATTCATCACGGCGGGGAGGTGCGCAAACTTTGTGAGCGGTTTGGTATGTGTAATCAATGCTCGAAGTCCACGCCTCTCATTTCCTCTGTAGGTGTGCGTATATTGTATCTCCCCCAGCGAGAGTGGTGTCAGGGAGGCAGGTTGCAGCGTCGCCCGAGGTGGTGGCCACATCTGTGGTGCCGCTGGCCGGGTAGGTGATTTGGAGTTAGGGTTTACCTTCCCTCTTGTAGTCGCAAAATTGAGACGAATGCAGAGTTTCAGCCTGTTCCCACATCAGAGAGAGGGGATTATCCTTGTAAACTGGTAATCCTATAAATGCATGATCCTGCTCTCGTGGGCCGATCACCACATAAGCCTTCAACGTCCGTAAGTGCGACGCATTGACCGCAGGGCTCTCGGAAATTCCTGAAAGAGGTTCTATGGTGTGTTCACCACGGTCACCGTCAACAGGCTTGCAATGAATGTCATCAGATGTTTCAGGCTTATCGCTCAGTCTTGAATTGTGCCCTTGGGATCAACTAAGAAAAGTATATGGCAGAAATATAATTAATTATTTGGTATGTTAGATTTTGTTAGGAATTGACGGTAGAGGATGTTAATGACTAAAAACTGGAGCTCCTAGAGGTCCTATGATTGTACTGTACATATGACGTGGACCTCGGAACATACACAGGGAGTTGATTTTCGAGTCGCGTGTGCCTTCGTTCGTAGGTGCCCGCACCCGGGTTTGGGGAGTTTATCCATCCTCAATAACTCCTTATTCTGCCCCGAGCTTGACAGATCGCCAGGTAGCGGCGGAAGACTAGACGTGGGTACAGGTGCACCAAGAAGGTTAAAGGTACCGCTGGGGGACGAGAGCACAAACTCCGCAGCTGAATACAGGTCCGCGAGCTGATATGGATCATCAGGGTAGACTTCCGGGTGCTTGATATGGAGGCGGAGAGTGACCTCGCGATTAAAGGCGGTGTGGAGGGGTCGGATGGCCAGCGTGTGGAAATCCATCCACGCGCTGGTATCGACTTTACAGTAGTTTTATTTTTACCATCAGTCACAGCATTGTTTGTAACGTAAATATTGCCAACTCATCATCTTTTGACCACGAACCACCATCACGCGACCAGTGCAAGGCCAAGCGCCTAGAGGTAGCATCGTAGCTCCTCGCCCCTTACCCCCGTAAAGTCGCCAGTGGGCAGTATCGCCACCCAAATCCCTCAAATCACGATTTACGACGCTGCTGTCTTTACACGGCATTCTCCCCAAAATCATACTCTGTTTTACCACCGTTTTCGCACCCTAAGGCTCGAGACCAGTTCCTTATATTTATCCCTCGCGTTCACTCTACGGTTACACGGACTACCGACCCATTTCCTGAACCTACAGGCCGGGTAAAACCCCCTTCTTCAGTGGCGTGCTGAAGTGCACAAAGGAAAACACGGCTCTGATCTTCTTCAGAGAGGCTCTTCTTCAACACAAGATAGGCGGTGATACGGAGGAATGGTATCATTGTTAACCGAGGAGCGATCGAATAAAAATTCGAGGTCGGAGAAGTAGTGGCGCAACTCCTGCTGTTTACGCGAGTCGAATTGTGGCGCATTACGGTCACTGCGAGCGGGCATGGTGACTGCAGCTGTCGCAGACATTGGTGGTATAAATGTGGGTGGGGATAATGTCAATGGGGATGGTGGGTTGTTGAATAACCAAGTGAGCGATGGAGAGCTCGGTGAATGCGGGGAAAGATTGTTGTGTTGGGCTAAATGGGCGGGGAGGAGATCAAAGAGTTAGTTGGATGGAATATATGGGGTAGTGTCGAGGAGGTTGGAAGGGTTTTGGAATGCGGCGATGAATTCGAGACGTAGGTTTTGATGTTGGGCAGCGTCCGAGTTAAGCTGCAGGTTACGAGAGGAACCAGAAGCTATATTGAAACCCTTGCGGTGGGCTCCAAAATGACGTGCCTGCTAACCGTACAAGCGCAGGCAAAACACCTAAACTAGGTGTGCGTGCACTAAGCAGGAAAGCAGGAACAAATAAATGCAAGTGTTCCAATAAAGTCCAGGTTCCGTGACTGGCTACCAGCGGCTAAACGGACTGAGTTCGAGTGAGCGAGGATGACGAAGGACCGAAGGTACAGTTTATCACCGGTCAATGACACAAACAATAAGATTCACTTGTCTACTCTTTGAGGACCACTGGTGACAATTCAAAGTTAGCCAATAATTGACAATATGCTTCTAGAATGACATGATAAAGTTTGGGATTTTTGTGAGGGGGGATAGTGGTCAAACAAAATATAAATTGTTGTATCATTGACCGGTGGACCCAAAATCAGAGCCAAACAATGACCAAACAATCACTTTCTTCTTCTTATTTGAGTATGTATTGACCCAAATTACATCCAGTACTTGTTTTATATACTCGTGATGGCACAAAGTGATGGTCACGCGTGATCAAACCAAACTTGCACGTGTCATAACTTGATTATATCCAACCACCACACCGTTTTCTGCTCGTTTTTTCATATGCCACCCGATCGAGAATACCACTATCATGACCCAGAGACCAAAAACCAGTTTATTGGGGCAATGATCACAGAAGAAAACATAAAAAAACACGCAGCCACCTTTGACATACCCTACGAGACGGCGCGAAAAATTTGGAAAAAATACCGAGACACCGGGTCTGTCGAAAATCGACCTCGCAGCGGCAGACCCAAGGTCATCACCCCCCGGATGGAGCACACAGTCCATAGAAAGGTGTTGGCAAATCGGCGGAGGCCGCTCGCTGACATCGGTAACGACATCGAGCCGCCCATCAGCAGGAAGTCGGTCGCGAAGGTGCTAGATGGGTACGGGTTGCACAGGCGGGTCAGGAGGAAGGTCCCCTTCCTCAAGAAAGCCCAGAAGACAGCAAGGCTGGCGTGGGCGTGCGAGATGAGGAACATGAATGAGGAGGGGTTGGATGGATGTGATCTGGTCCGACGAGTCCTACGTGCATTTAGACGACAAAAAACGGCCGGGTCTACGTGACACGCACCGCAGACGAGGAATACAAGGATGAATGTCTCATTCCGACGTTCAAACCAACATCCGGCTCATGGTGTGGGGATGCGTCGCACATGGGTGGAAAGGGCCACTTGCGATTTTGGAGTACCCTGGCGGCAAGGGAGGTGGGGATGACGGGCGCAGCGATACCAAGAGCAGGTCCTTGACGGGGTGCTGGAGGATGCTCTACTTGATATCCGGGCGAAACGACCTGGAATTCGCTTTCAGCAAGACGGTGCATCATGCCATAAGGCCAAGAGCACGCACCGATGGTTTTCAGACAGGAAAATTCCCCTCTTCCCTCATCCAGCCAACTCTCCCGACCTCAGCCCAATAGACCCGTCTGGCACGAGCTCAAGAAGCGCATCCGGGAGCACCGACCCATCCCAAACGACGTTCGAGAGCCTCAAGAAGGTGGTGATGGAGGAATGGGAGAAGCTTGATGGTTGCTGATATAAACAAGCACACATCGAAGATGGTCGAGTGGGTAGATGCTAGGCCACCGTGGACAAGCGTGATCTGTAACTTCAAATGGTTCGTCTTGGTTCTGCTGCCCAGGTCGGGGCGGTTTATAGAATTAACCAGAAAAATCAGACATATCAGAAAGTTCTATGTTCCTTCAACGGCGCATTTGTTACGACCGGCAGGGTCGAGGCTAGGAGGTAATCGAAGGAGCATCATACCAACCGATAGCAGATAAGAGTAGAAGATAAGATGGTGAAAGACGGATCAGTCAAATAAATGCAAAAGGAAGAGCACCGCAAAATGCCCATATATAGGTAAAAATGAATAGGACGTGGTCCTGAACCCTTTGTGTGGCGGAGGCTATGCAACACAGCCCCAAGACTCCCATTGGCTATCACAACCACCGCCACATCAATAGCCATTTAAGGCAAGCAATGTATAGCAAACAAAACGGTGTAAGGAACCAAACCTAAAGGTTCGGCAATTAATTTAGTGGTGACGTAAACAAGGCGGACGGAGCTGGTTCGAATCTGTCGGGTCGAACCTTTTTTTTTTTTTCATATCCTTCGCCAGGCAGTCATCGCTGGGTGGTCAGCATTTATATAAGAGTCACAAGCGGTTGGTAGCCCGCTTCGCGGGCTGCCTCCCCTTTTATTTGTGGTTCAATTTCATATTATACTATGTACATCTACCAAAAGGAGCTCTTCCCAAACGATATTTGTTGTCAAGGTCAATGGTCATTTCACAAAAAGCACTGAAATTCGGCCAAAAAAATTTCAAAGTGCAATTGCAGTTGCGTGCCGGTACTCAGTGTTGCTGGCTCCATCTGCTGAATGCAATAAATACTTTCCTGTGTACAATTTAACCTGTAAAATCCGTTCACGCGGTCCGGTTTGGGTTCGGCCGGCTGTCGGACTCGGCGATTTTGTCTCCGAGATTGCCACGTCTCCTGATCAATTGCCGTGTCTCTGCGATCAATTGCCACGCAGATTCGGATGTGAACGCCGGCGACCTTGCAGCGACCACTGACAAGGGTAGTCCGGCATTCAAAAAAACGATCTAGGGTCGTTTTTTTTTTCGAGACCACGACCTTGAACTAACTAACTAATATGCATCCCCGTAGGGTAATTTCCCACGCCATTTAGTTGTCGGTCTGTGTCTAGACCAAGTCAAGACGACGCAAGGCATGATGAGCGGTCAGAAACTGTAATTTACATGCATAGAATAGTAACTAGCACATTGAGAGCCTCATGAACTATTTCTCTACTGCCAAGGAAAAACGTCGAGAATTGAGCCTACGTCGATTTTATGTCTTGAAAACTGACCAAAAACAGAAAAAAACAGCCACATCCTAAGTTCCGCAAATAGGGGTGCTCCATTCTTAGCCCGTCCGCCCGTCCCGTGAAAAATAATTGAATATTTGGCTGGAACAAACAAAGATTTCAAACTCCGCTAAGCCAGAAACCTGCACCAGCGCTCCTATGCACCAAATTTGACGGATCGAGAAGGTTTTAGTGAAGTATAATGCCTCTCAGATATGCTGCGCACATTTATGGGCAAAGGAAAATTTGGCTCACAACATTGTGTCGTGCTTTTGACTCGCTCTCGTTTTGTATCGCTCCAGTGAGGGCATATATTTTTTCTGGAGCCAAATCTTGTGCCCGAGGCGTCCGTCAGTATGTGTGATAATTTTGATATACGAATCTAAGCAGCCTAGCAGTCTTAGAGAGAGTAATATTGCACCAGAGTCCGGCGGAGTTTGAAATCTTTGTTTGTTCTGGCCAAATATTCAATTATTTTTCACGGGACGGGCGGACGGGCTAAGAATTGAGCACCCCTAATGGCTGGAATCAAAGTTGTTAAGAACCTATAGATCTGTGTTATGGTCGGAAGAATTTATCTAATTCCAAATACTGCCTGAGAAAACATAAAATTCATCCACCAAAAAGCCCCATTTGTGCTTTGTTTCGAGCTCTAATCTTCGAATCGGAAAAAATTCTTCTGGCCATAACACAGATCTGTATACTGAGAGAAAATTTCATCAGTTGAGTCTGGAGAAAGCTGGCATTTTGCGGCCGGAAAACATGTTGCAGGACCCAAATTTACACTTGTTTGGAGTCAACTAATTGTCGTACACGGCCGCAGAGAGAGTTTTGACTCCACATTATTGTCTTAGCTGTCATCTATTAGTGCTCAGAAGGTATGTGAAATTTTCTCGGTAGGCACAGGCTAGGCAACCTATTCACCCGTCCGGAGAAGGCCCTCGGCCCTGACTGTACGGAACGGGTCTTACGGGTTAGAGCCCTATACAGTAGCTCATATGACTTTGCGCAAACTCTCTAATAATTTTAGTTTTTTTGAGTCTGACTACGGGAGACTACCTTAGTGTACTTATTTATGTCATTTCATTAGTTGCCGCGGCTCAGCTCGGCTCGGCTAGCCGATTGGAGTCGACGATAAATAGTGATAACTTATCTTGAAGGTTTCCCTTTCTTTTGTATTCAATCTTACAGTGACTTAGCTCGCCACTGAGAAGTATTTCACTCATATGTAGAGTTCATAAAATGTAGTCCGCAGCTGAACACAGCGAGAGGTCTGCACTCAGCACTTCCATCTCAATGCATTGAGGTAGAAGGATAAATTTTCAGGACACGCTACAGGAAGCCCGCCGTACCCGAGATCATTTTGAGCTGATGTACAGTGGCGGCAAAAACAAAAGAATTATAAATCACGTGTTCAATTGCCGCCAGCACAAATTCGACCAAGGAAAAAACAATCAGGTACCAAATTCAGTCACCACGGGCAGCGAGTTTGGTCCAATCTGATATCGGGAGATTGGGCATGAGAGTAGGCGGTGCGTATCTTATACTGAGAGCTTGCCTGTAGCAGAAGAACAATAAGGACAGCATTGCGAGAATAAAGATAGGCATCACACCCGAATATTAGTCGCATCGGTCGCGGCACCCGTTTTCGAGCCCTTGGTAGACGCGGTGAGTCCCCCTTCATCGTCTCCCTCGCTGGCTCCATCGTCAAGTCCATGTTCGTCCCCCACGCCACCAGCGGGATCGACCCGCGTCAGTTGTGGCGTCGGGCTCGGAAGTCGCGAGTGGCGAGCTGTCCCCAGCGGATTGCGCGCAGCGTCCGCCGCTTCTGTTGCATGGCTGTCCTGCGGGTAGAGGCGCTGGATGCGACGTGGGGTTGTAAACCGATGAAAGGGAAAGGAATACATGCCCTTCGAGGCGGCGTTTGCACTGCGTTGGGACTGATTGAAACCCAGACGGGTTTGTATACAATAAATTCGGCCAGACATTCTTGCAAGTAATCTACTTGATGAACGATGATTCCACCTGTTTTACAGCTGTTTACGGAACTTAAGGCGCGGCCCGTTTTTTTTCGAATTTTGCGTCGGATGGCTCTCCTGAGATCAATTCTCAACCGTTTTCCTTGAGAATATGCTCATTGTGGTAGCATTGAAAATCCGGAGGGCATGGCATCTTACAGTTTTTTATTAGTCCCCCGAGATGACCTAATAGCTCAGATTCGACTGTTTTTCAGTAGGATGGTTCGCATGCCAGATATAATAGTCCAAATGATCCAGTTTTTTGATATGTTGTATCTGAGAGTATTCTAGAGGACAGGAGATACCGGAATCTTTTTTATGACTTGTACTTCTCCCAGAGATTTGGTGGGAGGGAATTGTGTTTATCATCATGTACAATATATCAAAAGTGAAGGTCATATGAAAAATAGGCTCGTTGACGAGAGACCAAGCACCCAATCACAACCTTGATTTAAGTTCCCTCAGGTGTAATTTGGATGAAAAACAGGTAAAAATATGTCCAGCGGTAAATCATTCTTGCGCAATTCTTCCAAGTGACCCCCCCATGTTTAACTCATGCGAAACTGTCTATCTCTAATGTTTCAAAGTCCGACTCCATCATTCAAACGAAGAAGCACGGCATCTGTCACCAAGCCGCCCAGAATAATCTGGCCTACCAGAGGTGGTGCCTAGGAACAGCTCTTTGCAGTCAACGGGGCGGTCAACATCGGTTTGCAATAACGCTCTAATTAGCATGAAATCTTTACATATTACTTTATGCAGATGACATTTCGACTAATGTCTGATCCGGATTCATGAATTGGGGGCGGATGGATCGTTTGCTGATGAAATATTTTTATGGAGTGAAGACGGACAGACAGCCATCATATATGTATGTGCTGGAGCGGGTAGAGATAAAGTAAATAGACGAGTTGCGCAGGCAGCCACCAGATGGCTGGTGGCTGCCATTTTTGGCAGTTTTCGCTATCATCTAGGGCCTGACTTTGGATATGCATTCCCATCATTTGGATGATTTCCCACGCTCGCCATCGGTAAATCCTCCACCACAATAGACCGGATAAATTTCTAGTGTCTACTGATCACCTTCGAGACACTGAAAGATTGTTTCCCATCTTTGCCCGAAGGAATTTGAGTGAGCAATGTACATATAATATCGTGGGAAATCATCCAATGGATATCCAAGTCAGGCCCTACTAGTATCATCTGCGCAAGTTTTTCCGACTTTAAACGTACCAAATTAACACTCAAGTGGGCGTCTAGGCGCAGGAAAAACGCCAGTACTGAGTTTGCCGCACGGAGCAAAAACGGAAGCCATCTGGTGGCTCAGGTGGGTGCTGCGCAACCCGTATAATTTAAGAGATAAAGGCGGTAAAGTAAAGGTTTGTTCAAATCCAAATATGGGGCACCAGGAGTAATCTGGGTTCAAAGCCAACCAACTTGTGCTTTCCTGAAATTTTGCCGTTAGTTGCTCTGTGAGAAATGTGAGGACTCCGACCAAACTACTTATACCTACAGTTGGTAACGAGGGTACTGACTTGACGATGCGGTATACCCAGAGAACAACTATTCAGTGCGAATTCCACGAGACGCGTATTGGGCCGGGGTACAGCCCTTACGTTGTTCTTAGATCTCAGTCAGTGATTCAATTCAACACTCTCTTTCCTGAATTTCACTTCACAGTCCAAACACAATTCCAACATTCCTGAAGCCTCCACTGTGCCACACAAAACACCACTACGACTGACATCTAATTTCAATCAAACACTGTGTTTAGCTCAACAGACTCGCCGATAATCTGCAGGGATTTGTGCGTAAAATTTTGCCCCACATACCGAGCTGCTCCATCTGCCCCTAATTTATTGTACGGGTAGCACTGAACGGTCTAATGCAGGCAATTTCATTGCGTAGTATTTGACTTGCATTAGTGAACCCTACAAATAAATTGGGTTTGAACCTTCTCACATTTCATCCCTCGGCCAATTGAGACAACCTTTGAACACAAACAACTTTCTTGAACTCATCGCCGGAGCGAATCGCCGACACGCCTTGTTCAAACCCGAGAAATTAGCTCTCCATACAAATCACGTTGTGAGGCCTAGACCGACGGACCGGCAGGAATCCGGTATTTGGCCACCGCATTTTTGGAGCTTCTCCAACTAAAATTTCCCTCTGGCCGGCTTGGCCGCCGTACAAGGGTGGCGGCGACTAAGTCGTTAGCACCATACTTGTCCCGAGTATACACATACGATTGCATTGTTTTTCTTGGATAGGTGGTTGGGTGTTGGATTTGGTATAGACTTTCGTCTATCCCATTTTTGATATTGATTACCCGTCTATACCCCACGTCGCCGACACCGGTGGATATATTCTTTTACTCTCAGCGAAAAAAAGTAATTGCGCGTGGTGGTTCTCACTATTCCGGCCACCAAACAACTCCAAACAACTTATGGAGTGAAAATATCAGTTGATATTTGATTACGCGTCATTGGGTAGCATTTTTTTTGGCTGCGAGTATGTGCCGGAGGGAATCTAAGGACCGGTTTGCAGGGATTTAGCCCGGAAATAGTTGTAGCTAAACAACCTACCCATCAATTTGATCGTTTTCGAGCCGGTCAAAGCGAAAAATCGCTGCCCCATCGCCGACAGCCCGGTTTCACAACGTCGCAATTTACGAGGCAACTATTTGATTGACTGCGTACACACATTAGGACGGCAAGTAGAGTAACATGTTCAGCACGAGATAAGTACCAATAGAACGAGACGTATGAATGCGGGCGAGAAGGAGTGTAAGTACGAGCGGGCAATGTCCAAGGACGAGAAAGATTCAATGTTCAGATCTAGGCGACCGTACTGTACCATTCGACAAACCCTCACCACATTTCCCGTGGTTGATGGAGCAGAAGTGGCCGATTAGGACGGGTAAGGGTTCGCGAAACCGGGGGTTCTCAATCTGGTGGGAGGCGGCGCTGTGAAACCGTATTGCGTCTGTCCAGCCGTCCAAATGTGACATTTTATGGAGACCTATTTTCTCGAGTTTGAATCCGAAGTGATAGCCAGCGCGATTCTAAGTAAAACTGGTCAACTCTCGCTCGACTGTTACTCACTATCTCGG
This sequence comes from Mycena olivaceomarginata, assembly GCA_029378375.1. NCBI lineage: Eukaryota > Fungi > Basidiomycota > Agaricomycetes > Agaricales > Mycenaceae > Mycena > Mycena olivaceomarginata. The sequence continues at coordinate 125,476 of JARKIC010000266.1, read as the reverse complement.
CCTGGACAGCAAGAAGGTATCCACAACCGGTACCTTTACTTGCTGATGTTAGAGTCAATTCTGATGACGTTCAGGTGTTTGCACTGCGGACAAGATTACTCCTCGCGTAATTCAAGCTACACTGACTGACATAAAAATTGCATCTTGGTCAACGAAACAAGGGCTCTTCCGCACATGTAAAGATCTAATCTTGGCAAATGGAGATGCATGTGCTCCCGGCTCATTTACCATCGTGCAATTGCCGGATAGACTCGGGGAAACAATTGTGGTGCGCGTTGAAAAAATGATCCAACAACTCGGTCTATGGCCACCATGACTTCGCAGCCGGATGCTGTCTTTGTTCAGAAGGCAACTGTTCTGCGTGGTCGAGTTCTGTACGGAATGCCAACGATCTTGATGAGTGGAGAATGGGCCATCTACCAAGCAGCGGGTAACAATTTACAATCACAATTTAATAGCCACCTGAGCTGACTGTCGGCAGGATTTTCTGTGCACCGTCAATGTCCAGCACAATTGTATCGAAAATAAATGCGGACCTACAGGCACGCGGCCCATTTATCGAGAGCGCCAAAGAGTCGCAGATCAGACAGCAGCCAAATTGCACATTCGGGACCCACTGACGATCTGGTGCTGAACACAGCGCAGATGCAAGACGCGGTGCATGTCCAGCCCTTCCGGATCCGGTCCCCTGTCCTGGATCTCGATGACATCGACAGAATTGTTCATGCCAGTGCGGCCCAAAGAAGTTGACGCCAAACGCACATCGGGCACACTTACCCAACCAGCCCGATGTGCACGACCCAGTACTCCTCCTGTGGCCGGAGAATCAGCCTCTGGTCTCCCAGTACCCCCATCCATGTATGCCCCGATATTTACACCAATATTATTTATGTGTGACGCTTCCTGTGCAAGAGATTTAATTTGTGGTGGCCTCTCTGTTTGCCTCCTGCATGCGCTGGACTTGGCTACCGAAGGTCCTGGGCCTATGATGGGGGGTGTCATCCTCTGGATCCGGTGATTTTCAAATGATGTTTCATGGCTTGAACTTGCCTCATTCCATCTAGTCTCTTATAAACAGACGCTATAACACAATCAACTCGTACCTCGTTTGTTATACATTCAATCGTAGCTGGTGCAGATCCCGTACTCAGTAACAACTCAGGAGACTCCTGTGCTGGTCTCGGAACTCGTCAGTTATCCTTATCCCTGATGAAATTTGCTGAACCGTTGAAACTTTGTCTGGGACCCGGAATTTCCTCTATTAGGTCGTCCTCGTGGAATCTTTCCTTTCTTGTAACGCCCATCGTTGCGTAGCAAGTCCCAGTCGAGCTGAAGGTCGTTCATCTTTGTCCTTTTCCATTGGCAATCCACTCAGGCATAACAAAATGCGTGCATGCACAAAGCGCTATGGTTTTCTTCAGTCCCTGACTCGCACATTATGATTGTGGCTCACCGCACGGGCATGTAAAAGGTTTCCAAGCACCTACAGCACGAGAGTCGTTGATTCGCGGCTCAGAAACAATGAATTTCAGAATAAATTCGCTGACGGATTGGGCTAAAATGCACCTTTGATTGCGTCTTCGCTGGGCTTAGTGCTGCTCGTATCACTCCAGTCCCCTTCATGCTCCTTCAAGTACGTCCAGTAGTCGAGGTCCGCGGGTTTGGCTTGAGACCCGATCTCAGTGTCGATGGGATACCAATTTGTACGCTAGGGTTAGGGGGGTGAAACTAATGCCGGTTCATTCGATGCTGAGGGTCGGATTTGGGATTGCAAAAGTATTTATGTACCCACTCCTTAATCCAACGCAGCTTTGTGCGATTGCTGCAGGGGAGTGGGTCACTAACAGTATCGTCTGTAATCCATAAACCTCTGCACATCACTGACGTGCATAGATTAAAATCCAGTGCACTGAAAGATATCCAAGCTGGTATTTAACCTGCAGAAGAGCTTCTCGAGATGGCGGTGCGTTGTAAGAAATTTTGACATCGTGTTTCAATGACTCGAGACGCAGTCAGACATATCCTAACAAAAAAACATCCTGATAGGTTTCCTGTGGGACGAAGTTTAACAAGCATAGATGAATTGGCAACGCAATGTTCGGTGATGTAGGGTGGGCCATCAAAGCCTTAAAATGTCCCAGTGTGGTGCTGACGAAGGCGGGGTACATCCAATTTTCCTGGTATGATAACTATTGTACAAATCAATGATTGAGGACACGACACCGGCAGCAGTTCCGATAAGTTTGTTGAGTAAATCGTCTGGGCTGCTGGTAAAGTCGTTCGCGACGCAGGTGATCATGGTAATGGATACTGATCTCCGAATCCGCTCACCCGATATGGCGCCTACGAAATGAGCGAATAATTCGAGGCGAAGAACAAGTACGGCTCAAGAGCTTTAGCCAAGTCACTAGTAATTAAGACCTGGAGTGACACGTTAGAGAACGAAGACAGACTCCCTGATGACTGGACCAGGGAGACCGGAGTTTTGGTGGGTGTCGGTTAATGGGTAAGGATGGATCAGTTGGGCTGATCCTGAACCTCTTATCGACAGCTGCAGAAAGAATGCTCGTGTACAACCTATCGAGTTCGTCATGCTGTTTGGTCGACCCAGAGACCATTCCTAACACCGTCTGCAAGCGAGAACTGGAATTCCCGCGATCCTGGCATGTTTTGCAAGCCGTTCCACGTCGTTGGGTGATGGGGTTGGAGAAATGGATCCAAGCGCCTCGGTGAGATACCTTCTTGATGTCCGCTTCCACGATCGATTCCTCGATGTCGTGCAGATGTAGTACAGAACGCGAGTATCCTGGCGTCAACATCTTCTCGCGAATCGCAGGCTCCGGTCGACTTGTGAGGAAGAACTTGATGGGCAGGTCTACTGCGAGCTTCAGCAGTGTTTCAAGAAACTGCTGCGATGCGTCGCCATCATCGCACTCGTCCAACGCGTCGATCACAACGATCACGCTTTCTGGCATCTCGGATTTCACCGCTTGCATGGGCTCCTGCAAGAGCATCTCGAACTGCCATTTGACGTCTAGCTTGCTGGCCTCTGGCTTCTCTTCTAGGACTTTTCACAGTTGATCGAAATGCGGCGGAGTAAGTATCGTGCGAGTTGGTATGCGAGTGTGGGAACTATGTTGTTCACGTCGCGGCATGAAGGAGAGATATGCGAGCAGTATTGACCCACGGGAGACTATCAACGAGTGTCACCAGTTTTTCAGCTTTCGCCGCGACCTCTGAGTTCCGAGAAAGAAGGTCCTGGTTCTTCCGTTGCTCCGCGGCGAGGAGGTCGAGAATGTGCCGTCGACAGGGAGTTATTGGACTTCCCAGGACATTTCCGTGCAATCCCGCATTGGAAAAGCCATTTTACGTGAGATTTCCTTTTGGGCCCTGCTTCGGGCCATATAAAAGCGAAACGACGCGTCTGGTGAGTTGGGGAGACACTAGGCTCGTGAACATCCGCTTCGAACACGTGGCTGCGCTTTTCACGGTTGCGAAGCGGCTGGGATCACTGGTTGCCGATTTGGCTGATTACCGCAAAATGTGGTTTTGGACTTAGAAAATTTGCACCGTTTGACCTGAAAAAAAGTGCCCATATTGATATAGTAAAAGTGTGTTAGTTTTGAAATCTAAGACGAATGAACCCACCTTGTTTTTTGGGATGATGTAAGGTCCACTTCTTAGCACTGCTAATGCACAATCCCAGCGGGCGGGCACCCTCATCCAAGGATACACATGAGGTGGACGAAAAAGGAATGAGGTGGATGTCATTACGGAACCAGCTCAGAGTTGGTTCCCTAAACTACTCACGGATATACTTATATACAGAGGCGGCGACAAGAGTTGCCCCGCCCGCCTCCTGTCTTGTGAATATGCTTGGTGAGAACCACTTTGATCCGGTTAAGTGGTCTCTCGTAGGCAGACGCTTCACCAAAACGAAGGCTTGTTCCTCGCTGGTTGAACGGTTAAGTAGCCCATGACAGTTGAAATCATGGAGAGTGATTCAAGACAGGAGCTCAGAATGAAATCGAGGCAAGAACTAGGGTTGAAATCGAGGGAGCATGAGCTCAGAGGCGGAGACTGCGCCGTGAACACAAGTTGAGTAAGGATCGGCACCCCCGAGACCCGGCTTTCGAATAGTTAATTCAGCTGCCGACTCATGTTTGCCCAAATTAAAACCTTACGGAATTTTCACGTGTCAATAGAAGTTAGTAGACTCGTGACCAATCTGCCTACGCCATTCTAACAAGGTGAGCTTGTTGCCGTAGGCAGACTGGTACTTCTCGGAGCTATCAATTGAGCTGGGGCTGAGTTTCAATTTTTGGGCGGTGCATCACTGTGGCTGTGTATTCTCATCAATTGCCCATTAAATTTGACCATCCCATACGCATTTATCAGGCACCCAATAAAAATTCTGAAGAGACATAATTTGAGAATGGAGGTATCTGACTTGAACTGAGCTTTTGAGTTTTTGGATCTGAGTTGAATTGAGCCCGGAGCGAGGGAAAAGGAAAAGAATTGAAACTCCGCCCCAGCTCAATTGATAGCTCCGAGAAGTCCCAGTCTGCCTACGGCAACAAGCTCGCCTTGTTAGAACGGCGTAGGCAGACTGGTTACGAGTCTAGTAGACACGGCATGGTCAAACAATAAATTCAAAATACGGCACATAACAGTCCTCCCACTGAGACACAACTCCATCCGAATGCGAACGTCTCGGTAGAGAAATACACCGTTCCCCGTAGTCTTGCAGGCATTTCGCCTCAGATTTCCGCTGGCCTTCCAACGCACACGACGTGCCAAAATCTGTTCAGTTTCCAGTCCACTGCACACTGAAAAAGGTCAATTGTACGTTAGATTCACCCCATTTGGGCATTTGATCCAGCAGCCTGCCGATACACTGTTCGCCATGGTATTGCAGGCATTTCGACTCGGATTTCCGCTTGCCCTTCCAATGCACACGACCTGCCAAAATCTATTCAGTTTCCGATCCGCTGCGCACCGAAAAAGTTCAATTGTGCACTAGATTCACCCCATTTGGGCATTGATCCAGCAGCCTGCCGAGCCCGCCCTTCAAATAATGTGTTCAATTGCTGGCGCACCATTCAAACAGGGATGACAATATTTCGGGCTGCGTGGAGGTCCTGGAGAGCTGGTGGCACATCTAAGAGGCCCTTCATTGGAGAAGTAGTCATCCGCTAGTTCGGGCGAATGGGGCGGAGACAAGCCGGGCGGAGCAATTCCGGCAACAACGTGTCCGCCTTGCCGCGGCCGAGCGCGGCAGACCCGAGGGGGACGTGGTCCGCCGCGGGTGGCCTCCCTAGGTCTACCTGATGTGCAATCGCCGGGCGCGCAGTTAGGGCGCCTGGTGCTGGATAGTGATGTCCGCGGCCCGGCCTGAGGGCGCTGAGGCCCGCCAGGCCGGGCCCTGGCAGGCCCGAGCCGGGCCAGGCCCTACACAGGGCTTGAGCGGGCCCAGGGCCTGGGCTTGAGATTTTGAAGCCCAAGCCGGGCCCGAAAGCCCGGGCTTGGCATAGCCAAACAAACAATGATGCGCCTTTGATGACAGTGATTGAACGATAACTTGTTTCGATCCACGTCTCTCGCCTCCAACATTTAACAGCAGCAACCTGTGCAGTTCCAAATTTGAGCCTACTATAAAAGGGTGAGAAACGTGACTTGTCGTGTAATTTTCTTAAATTCTTTCGACCTGCTTGTCATAATGTCGGGCAACCCAATCTGAAGTATTCTTGTTTTTGGGGCGCTCTTGAAGAAGCGGTTGCCAAGGTCGATGAATATTATCAGAAGACATCGACCTCAGATGCATATACTTTTGCGATGGGTACGTATTTGGTTACTTCCATTTGTTCTCATCTAACGCTATCAAGTTCTCGATCCGCGGAAGAAAGAAGAAATTAACATATCTCAAGAAACACTGGTCGGTTGACCTGGTAGACCAGGCGTCTGCGAATATGGAAGAGACGGTCCGTTTTCTCTTTTACTCCGTATCTAAATTCACGAAAACTGTATAGTTCAAAAAGCGGTATCTAGAAATCCATTCCAACCTCGCCGCCCAGAAATCACCAACTGTTGGGCCAAAGTCCCACGCGACAGCGAACAGTGGACTACGTGAACTGACCCCAGACGATGACGATGATGAACCCAACCTTTCCGAGACTCACATTGACCCAACTAAGCCTTGGCGTGACGAGTTCAAGGTTACTTGAACTGTGTTGAGGCTGTTCCCGAAGGGATGTCGACGATCGAGTGGTGGGGTGTATGTCTTCCACGATTTATTTCCCTGTTCTGATTGACTCATGGTCTTTCAAAGCGAAACGCTCATCGCTATCCCGTCTGGGCATCGTTGGCTCGCGATTACCTCGCAATCATGGCGTCATCGGTATCGTCCGAGCGTGCATTTTCATCCGCCGGGATCACAATTTAGTAAACGTCGCAATCGTTTGAAGGGTTGAGATCGTCGAAGCACTGCAGTGTTTGAAGTGTTGATTAACCGTCATCTATTGTTCCGCGAGCCTGAACTGATAGATGATAACAAGGAGGAGGAACTGGGGGCGGCAGAAGACAACTGAGGAGGGGTTGGGACTGTTTTATGGATGATGATGTGGGTAACTACGAATCTGATATAGAAATGGATGATTAGAGGTTATTGGCAACTGATATAAAAAATTTCACCGATGAATTTGGCTGGAGGTTTAATATGAAATGTCCGAAAATCTGAGAAATCCATGACGCAAGCATCAAAATTTGGGTGAAACCTCCGTATATTTAGCCGAGGCGTGCGCCATTACGGGACAAAAGCCCCGGCCTGGGCCCAAGCCGAGCCAGGCCAGGCCCTACCCCAGGGCTTGGGCTTGGGCTTCGAAAAATTGGAAGCCCAGGCCCTCCAAGCCGGGCCCAAGCCGGGGCTTTGAGGCCGGGCCGGGCCCTGTCTGGAGGTTGATCGTCGGAGCCTTCTTCGTCCGGCCATTCATCGTCATCATCGTCCTTGTCGTCCTCATCCTGCTCTGCATCATCTGACTCCCCTCCATCTCGGTCCATCGGCGCACAACTAGCGACACGCCGGATGTTGCGCCGCGAGCCTATTCTCACTCTCGGAGCCTGGGTCGGTAACGGGATCCACCAAGTCAGCACATACATGGACATGCAACCTGAAGAAAATCGATGACTCCCTGGCCCAAAGGGAACTGGGACACCCAACAATAGAAGGGCGCCGCCTCATAATCCTCATGGTGGTCGGAGGAATGACCCAGTACCTCGCGAAGGTACAAGGTATGCCACTCGAGGTCAAAATCAAATCAAGAGGCGAGTATAGTAGCGGGCACTTCTCCATGTCAAGCCGCAGTTTTGACCCGATCGTTCCAATTTCTCGGATTCAGAAGGAACATGGGACTGTTATGGTGAGAAAAAAATTATATTAGGGGTCACGGGGTTAACCCTACGTTAGGTTAAAAAGCGCGAAATCTGGGAGCAAAAATCACAAAAGTGTACCTCTAAATGGCGACTCTAAATTAGAGAGGTTGTGGTAGCCACCAGATGAAACTGGTGGCTTTCACCATGGACGAATGCGGAGGCAGCTCCTTCTCATCCAGCCACTATTTTATACTCTCCCTCAGAGCTACAAACAGTGGCTGACTTGGTCTGACAGCATTGCCACTGTCCAGGAAAATTAGCCAAAAATTAGCCACCAGTCTGATCTGGTGGCTACCACAAGCTCTCTATTTCCGGAAAATATCTCGGCATAGAAGGTTGACTCATCATGGGTGACAAGGATGAGTCGAAATGGTTGGCCCTGCAACTTTCCCTCAAGTGCCATGTTTGTGGGTTCCTTCTCACGGTTTTCATCTTTGATCTCGTCTTGTGTTAGAATCAAAATACAAACCGGTGGTCAGGCAGGCGAAGGTGAACCTTGGACTTGTGGTCTGCAACACTTCCAGGACCAATATGAGTATTTCTACGAAAAGAAAAAATCCTCACAGCCGACCAGTGCTGTCGGGGGGTGAGCTCACCTTTTCGAGTCAAATGCAAACCAGTGGTCAGGCGGGCGGAAGTAACCTTGGACTCGTGGTCGGCAACACTTCTAGGACTGGTATGAGTATTTCTACAAAGAGAAAAAATACTCACAGCCGACCAGTGGTGTCGGGGCTTGAGCTCACCTTGCGAGTCACAATGCAAACAAGGTCAGGCAGGCGGAAGTAACCTTGGACTCGTGGTCTGCAAAAACTTCTAGGACCAATATGAGTATTTCTACAAAGATAAAAAATCCTCACAACCCGACCAGTGCTGTCGGGGGTTGATCTCACCTTTTCGAGTCAAAATGTAAACCGGTGATCAGGCGGGCGAATGTAACCTTGGACTCATGGTTTGCAACACTTCTAGGACCAATATGAGTATTTCTACAGTGAGAGAGAAAAAATCCTCACAGCTGACCATTGCTGTCGGATATCTGTCGTTACCCCACCCAATGTACAAAATTTTAGTCCCGGTTGCCCCTTGGATGGAGCGGACGCTTGTTTACAAAGTGATTAAAACCAAACAACCCATTCCCACCGGCTGCTGCTATGTCATTTCGCCCACCTTTCGCTCGGGGATCTGAGCAGCTTCGCAACTCCTCTAACTGGGATTCTCTGCTGCTTGTTTCCCTGGTACTGTCTTGTTTCTACTGCGCAGTGCTGTGCTGTGCAATTCTCGTGGTCTATCTACTGTATCTTTCCCTTCAAATCGGTGGTTGAACGTCACGCAGATGAGGGCAAGGCCGGATTGGACAGGACTGGATGCCACAATATGCAACTTATGTAAACTCAATTGGCGTAGTCAAACTCTTTATAAAAGCATACGGGTTTCTTGGCTTTCCTTTTGGGGGAAGTGCACTCTTGCTCGGTTTCCTGTCACATCCTCTATCTTTCGATCGACATTTGACTGTCACGCTGTTTCGATCATTTCTGGGTTCGAACGCATGGCCTCCAAAAAGCACGACCTTGACTGTGGGGTAATAACTACCACTGCGCCACCAAGCCTTGGAAAATGTACAAAAAATCCACCCCCGGACCCACATTTTGTCCAACACGGGAAACCTGGCATTTTCGCCCCCGACTCCTCATTTTTGTCCGAACCGGACCTAGGTTTGAGAGCTCAAATTCCAAAATTTTGTCCGACACGGACCCTGGCCTACCGAGGCATAAATCGGGGTCCTCGGTTTGCCCAACTCACTGCGTTGAACGGCCTTCTAAAACGGGCCAATTCTAGGCCCTCCCAGCCGAAGGCTATGCGCGTCAATCTCCGTGGAGACGCATCTAGACGTCTCCACTCAGCTAATTCCGGTCGCCTCCACACGGGCGGAGTTGAGGCCCGCTTACCTCCACGACGACACTCGAGACTTGCGAAGTCTAGGAGGTCCAATACGCCTCGCCATCGTCATCCTAGCTCGCCGGTTTCTGTCGAGCCATGACGAGGCGCTGCCGTGCGCCTAGAGCGGCACGTGGTGACTTAGATGGGGCACCCAGAGCTCAAATTTTGATTCTGAGCTCCCCGCGAGCAAGTCATCCAATTGATGCGGCACCTGACTCGGTGCCGGGCCATATACATTGTTTGGGCCGTGTTCTGTGTTCCTTTCGGGGTATATTGACCATTGTAATTAAATTTTCAGAACAAAATGGCTCACTTCTACACCTAGGAATTATTCTGGGAAGAGGATCGTCTAGATCCTGCCAATTTCTATCTTGGTAAGTTCTTGCCGAAGGAGTTTGCTGGATGTATAAATATACCGTACGGGTCAAAGTTTGCTGCTTCGTGTGCGAGAGCGGCATTTCCTTCAAGCACTTTTGTGCAGGGATCGCATTGGTCTCGACGGAGGTATGAGCCGCCCAGAAATGCTCCGCCTTCATCCCGGTTGTCTGATGATCATCTCAAAGCGATCATCTGGGTCATGAAATAGTGCGGAACTCCTGAGGTTCTATTTTTCTATGGGTCGCGTAAAACGCAAGCCAAATTGACGAAGGACGTTTGAATAAAGCCAGAACGTCACGCCTCATCCCTGGGGAACCAATTCTATATGAATCATCCAAATGATTTGATACGCCTCGTCAGTTGTTCAAGTAATTTCCGCTATCCCGGGAACCCGTTATGTGACTCTTCGGCCGTGGTTACCCATGGGGGAATGCGCGCGAGCATTAATTACTGCTGTATTCCTTTCTGCTTCCTGTCAATCCGTAGTGCTCCCTGCCTGCTTCTTGTCATACTTTTTTCTTCCTCAACGCTCATCGTCTCTGCTCCCCGCGCTCTTTACATCCTCCTCACTATCTTATTTCTTGTCATACGGGCCTAGCGTCGATTTATCTCGGAAGTTGCTGTTCTGAAATAACCTTCGCATCAATTCGATTGTTTCGAGCCGGTCAAAGCGAGAAATCCCTAGCTGCCACTTACAGTGGTTGGTATATTATTTTATGAGCAAGAACCCATCTCACCATGCTCTGAAATTGACTGAAGTTGCTGTGCTGAAATGTCCTTCGCGTCACCCGGTCAAACTCAGGGAACAGCGCCCGCAAAATGGCCATTTTGCCGGATTTTGCCGAAATTTGATCAAAAGTGCTCAAGATGGCCACTTTGCGCGCGCTATAGCGCTCGAATGCCTGTATATTTTTGCATAGTTCAACTTGTGAAAGTGAAGGGGAAATCCTAAACTCCAATCCCGCTATACAGAATGTTCTGAAAAGAATCGCTGCTCATGCTGAAAAAATGCTAAAACAGTACGGCTTATGGGGCTACACGGGGTTTTTTCCCACTCCAAAGGAACCGGTCGCGCATCCGGATAAGGTTTTCTTCGACCTCCTTAGGCATTCCTTGAACCCGTGTGAGATACTGTGTTCTACCTCCGATGATCATGTTGATGATATGTCTTCGTCCTTCGAGTGTAGGGTTTTTTGAATCCCATCGGGTGAGGTCCCTCCAGTCATTTCTGGCCATGGAGTTATATAATTTATGTTGTTTTCGATCCAAGCGCCCAAGAAGCGGCAGCTTTGCTTGTCAGGGACCATTGTGAGTTCGTCACTATCTTCACTGAATTTTGGCCAAATTTCCTCTCTTTTAGAATCTTTGCTCTATGTTGTGCCAAACCAAAGGGCAGTACTATTGTTTTCTTCGTATTGAATTTGGCCGTAGAAGCAGTACACCAAAGGTCGAGTATACGCCACAGGTCGTTCCAGCTGTCTGCTTGTGACAAGAAAATGGTTGTGTCGTCAGCGAAAAGGGACACGAGTAGATTGCAATCAGTTCCGGGTACGTGAATTCCTTTCAGTTCCGATCTGCGCAGCATGCACGCGGGTGGTTCAATGGCCAAATTTTAGGAATAGCAGGCGTGATAGGAGGTCCCCTTGGTGCACCCCGCGTACGACAAGGAAGAGGCTGCTCATTTCGCCGTTTATCATCACATGTGTTTGGGCATCGGTGTACAGTGTCTTGACTAGATTGATAAATTTTTCAGGCAATCTCATTTGACGCATGACGGAGGAGAGGTATTCGTGATCTACCTTGTCATAGGATTTCTCTTGGTCAAGAGCTACGACAATTCCGTTTTCTTCAAAGGCATCTGCATATTCAAGTAAATGTTTTAGTTGTTTCACCTGGTCCTCGATCTTACGGCCCTTCATGAAACCAGCTTGGTCTCGGTGAATGATGTCGGGGCTTACTTCTGCGATTCATAGAGAGTAAGCTTTCGTTAACAGTTTGTGGTCCACATTGAGAAGAGTAACAGGTCGATAGTTTGCGACTACAGCATGATCACCTTTTTATAAATAGGGCACATCCAACCGGTGTTGAAATTTTGTTCCTGGGGCAATGCCGTACTTTTCGATTCTTCAAACAGTGCTTCAAGGAAGGCAAGAAGATCCCAAGAGTCGTCCTCATTGTTAGAACTGGTTTTTTGTTCAATCTCTAACCATTTTTAGAATTCATAGGGAAGACCATCTATTCCCGGGCCAGAGCCATTCCTTGACAATTTCAAGGCAGAGCTCAGCTCATGTGCTTGCAACGGTTGATTCGTCGAGTCGTATTGGCTTTCGGATAGGTGTGCATTACATTTTTCGAGGACCATCGAAGTGGCCAGAACTTTCCCGTATGGGTCCGGCATATCTTGAAACTCACCAGTGGCTCAAAGAGCCCCCAGTTAGTACCGAAGGCGGCCTTCCACTCGTCGCCTTTGCGGATCCGGACGTTGTTGAAGCCCCACCGAACATCGAGTTTCATGAAGAGCTGAGCTCCCTTCAACCAATTAATGAGGTCATTGATCAAAGGGAGTTATAGCTACCCCCGCTGCCCATCTACGGCACCGGCGCTCCCTCGCTCTCCCCTCTTACGTCTCCCCGTGCCCGCCGCTGTGCTGCCCCGCATCCGCACGGTAGAGCAAATGAAAGAATAAGTCAAAAGCGGGATAGATATAGACGACAACGTATGAATATTGCTGCTATGCATTCAGTGCGTAGTGTGGCCACACACCTGTGCATGAAATGAGATGGGACGCATATAATGGAATACACACCATAAAATGAGCAGAGTGGCATTCCGGCAACTAAAGCGTGGGAACCGATTCCGGCTCTCGGCAATTGCCCTACCGTATCTCTTGCGCATCGCCACGTCACATTGCGCTTCGTGTTTTCTTCAGAATCTACGATCGTCAACGACGGCCAGGCCGTGCTGTCGCTCTAAACATCGTCCCACTTGTCAGGATTGGCGTAGTTGATTCTCGTGACTCTCCAGTGCTCAAAAATCAAGCTGAATCCGAGTTATACCACGCTCCACTTGAGTTCCGCAGACGGGCAGTGGACTGCCATGGGCAACGGTTTATCGGCACCATCATCATCAGTGCCCCGCATTTATTCTGCGAACGTTATCTTTGTGCTCGCCAGTTCTGGAAACCTCTTGTTCAAGAACAGAATCACAATCAACGTGGACGGTAGACGTGATGCGACACCTCACGCACAATCATATACAAATTACAACTTCAATAATAATACGACGTCTGTATTCAGTATCCGGCTCGTCGTGCTCATCGTTGGGGTAGATGGCGCTGGTGAGTAACTGCCACTGTGACTGAGTTGCCCGAATCCATGACTTATTGACATATGCGTTTATTGAGCAGAATACGAGGACACAGAAGTGGGAAATTACATCCCCGCCATGCGTGAGTTGACATTGCCACCATTTACCGTGAATTTACTGACACATGCATTTGTTGCATTGCGCAGAAGATGAGGACGTGGAGATGGGAGATGACATCTGCGCCCCGCGTGAGTTGGCGGTATGTACCACCATTTGCGTGGATTTACTGACACAAGTGTTTGTTGCATTGGGCAGAGGATGAGGACGTTGAGATGGGAGATTACATCCCCACCGCGCGTGAGTTGAAAGCATCATTACTTATTTATTTAACAAGCATGAACCTACTGGAACCAACAGCAAACCCACGGTCACCAGTGGTCAAAGGCGGGCCCGTTCACGAGACTGGCGCGAAACGACACAGCCGGCGCCCGAGGCCGGCGCCGTACGGTGCGTTCGGCAGGGGGGGTTGCACTTCAATAATATTAATGTCTGATCTAGATATCGGGGCACGACCTGCCATCTACTCGCGCGCTCGGATGGCCTAGGCGACCACAACTTAAGCACAATGGCGCGCTCTCGCTCTACTTCTTCATTAATCTAATTATGTCCGGAAAGGAAAAGAGATGTGGAATTGTACCCTTGACCTGATGTGGCCCTGAGGTGCTGAGGAAATTGCGCTCGAAACGCCATGGCGGCTCGCAGCAGTCTAGGATGGACGAAGGATGGATTATGGTGCGCTCTGCTTAAACTGTGACTGTGATATCGGCCGCAGGCCGAATTCTTTTTGTCGTCTTCGACACATTCAGGATTGTGTACTTGTTCTTGTTCTTATGGTGCCATTCAGTTAGTCGTCGCTATTTTGGTAAGATAGTTCCCGCCCAGTTTTGCCCTGATTTTTTATTGCAATTTTCAAAAATAATGGACTCCACCGAAAAAAAAATCTTATGAGTTCGGGAGGTCAAGGGTTCGAGCCGGTCAGCCGGCATCATTATTTCCATTATAATCACAACCAAACACAGCAAAATTTTTGTCGCGTTGATGTTTTGATGCACCCTTGTGCAATAAAATGGGACAGTTTGCTCCCACTTTCACAATTACTGCAGTGGAGTCTGCCATTATTATCCCATCTTCGTCTATGCCTTCATAGGATCTGAATTTTGCATAAGGTTTGGTGTCCACCGACCTTATGCATTGTGAGCAACCTGACTGTATATTCATTTTCACCTCGGCAGCTCCACCACACAAGGGTTCTTCAGACCTTGCATTCATTTTATGATGGAAAAATCCGGTTAGACGGTCGGTACAACATATCGGGGAATCCGAGAGATGGTTTTGAAGCGGAAATGAGTCGAGATTCTTTGCAGAAGCGGCACTGCTGTAAGTGAGCGTGTTCTCCCGTGTAGGCCATACACAAGTTTGGGCAGCAATGATACCACTGAGGCTCTGTTCCAGAGAGAACGGCGATACGGTGGAGCATAATCCAATGTGAGCTGATCTGAAGCTTCCTCCGGAACGCGTGGCGCATTTGCGCAAAGGCAACGCCAGGCAAATTTGATATAATCCTCAGTTGGAATGCGCTAATATTTTCCCGGTCCGCTTCAGTCAAAGTCTCATTCCCTGTGGTGGTTAACCTTACTATTTCTCAACCGCAACACTACTGTTCGATTTCCTTCAATTCGTATGGTCACAGGTCACAAGCACAAAAATCCACAAAAATATTTCGTAGGTCACAGGGTCACAATGTCTCAATACGAAAGGTTCTCACCAATTTAACACCAAAAATTCGCTCCGGGCGGCCCTGCGGGGCAGTTCTATACGAAAATTTCGCAAGTCACACAGGTCGCAAGCCCGCATACGAAAGGATCATTTCGTATTGGATGTCACACGCCAAAGTGCCGTACGAATTGAACAAAATGGAACAGTACCTTTGCTATCTAACCCAGTAGTACTAGAACATAGAAAGCCATTAAGTATCATGCCAACGGCCCTTGGGTAACTGGCGATGCGGTGACAGTGTTGGTGGAGCGAAGGCACGAGGTTGATGACATCACTTTTGATTCAACTCAACTTTTTCCAAAAAACGTCTACGGTTTTGCGGATAGCTGTCAGTCCACGGGAAATTTCATCTCCCGTTCCCGTTTTCGGCAGATCAAAGATTCATCAGCTCGTGACTTGCCACGCGTTGCGTGGGAACCCTAACCCTAACCTAACCCGATAAATCGGTTCCTTGTCGGATGACACTGACAACAGAAGCAGCGGCCCGGCCGCTGGTCCCCACTCACATCGTGGCGGCAAAGATGCACAAGGGAAAGGCCCGCCGCTCGTGGCCGCAACTTCCCCCCAGGACCGTAAGGTGCATCTCCTGTCGTCCACGTTCGTTGTGTGGTTATTATTTACCCTTCTTCATCTCCCCAGAGTGTTAGCGACGTTCCACCTTCGCACTGAGTTCGATGCCACGCCCCTGCCGTCCGTCTGGGAAGACCAACGCCATAGTTTGGTCTACGGTGCCATTCGATGCACGCGCAGGATGGAAGATCTCATGAACGTGTGTGTATCCTGGGGACAAGCGCGTGAGTCTGTGGCAACCCGTTCCCTGTAAGAACGCTAGCAATTTCCCCCCAATGATTATAGTCGAAACTCACAACTTTTGGAACGATGCTATTTCTCTTTTGGACCCCTACCGACATTACCAGCTGCTCGACCTGAACACTCCATTGGTGTTCCCTTCGCGCCCTCCCACCGCCTCTCCCTACTCTCAGTTTAGCATCCTGCTGTCGTCGTCGTGCGTCCCATGCTGCATCAAAGCCCCCCAACCGGGCTTGGCTACCGGTACAACTTACACAGTACGGTTTGGCCCCATCTCTTTATGCGCAGCGCACTACGACCAGAAATGGTGTGGAATGTGTCTCAAGGATAACACGGTCGCGAAGAACGACGATCAAGCAGTCTTTCCAGGCGCGCGCGCAACCTGTCGCGCGTGCCGTGCCGAGTGGCTCTGGCGGTCCGCGCTGCTTCTAGGCAGCGCCGCCACTGACCCGCTCGGCCTGGGCCTCCCCGTTCCGCACGGCATGTTTGGCGTTGAGGCGGCAAAGGAGCCGTTTAGTGCCCTCGGGTGCGCGGCGCCAGCAAGTTTTTCGCCCACCGATCCAGTGGTGCGTGGCGCGCTCGCCGCGTTTGTGGACTTTGAGGATGGCACTACACATCAGGTGCTTGCCGTTGCCGGCGAATGCGGTTGGCTGCATGCTCGGACACGCTGGACAGAGTTCATGAAGCAGGCGCTCGCTGCTGAACGCTTCAGCTGTGGTTCCGACGTTGATGAGGATTGCGGGGAGCCAGGCACAGAAGATGACGACGATGCAGCACTCGCACTCGAACCGCATGTGAAGAAGCTGGCGCTCGACGATTGGGCACGGGCACGAGTGCTCGATGGGCTGTGGCTGGCGCCATTGGATGCGTGCTATTGTACTTATTCTGTGTTTCTATTCCGCGTCCCTCGCTGACCAGCTGTGTTTTTGCAGTCAGCGGGGAAGTCAACCTCATCAATGCGGTCTATCCTTTGTCAAACGAAGCCTCTTCAGTTACTGGTCGTAACCTAGGCCTCCCAGGGCCCCCACCCCCCACCCCCTCGCTTTCGACCGCCGCACAAAACGCCCATATCCGTCAGATGCGCGACATCCTCCTCCCCCCGTTGCGCAATGTGGTGCGGCGCGTCGTAGTCGAGTCTGCGCTCGAGGTCAACAAGGCAGCGGCCGCGGGTGTGGACAGAACGCTGGACCCCGCAGTATGTGTGGCGCGTATGTCGCTTGCGGAGGTCCTTTACAACTTGCACGAGGAAGGCGTATGGTTCGATGGCACAGATTGGAATAAGAGCCGAGAAGCCCTCCCCTTCGCAAACCGCCTGCTTTCACTCCTCCCTACCCCGCGCCAGCTTGGGCAGATTCCGTACGTGCCCAAAACAATTACACATCTGCCCCCCAGTAGCATGGATGTTCTGGCAGCCGTGCGTTTCTTCCTTTTCTCGACGGACTTCTTGCTGATGCATATTGTTCCAGTTGTGGCGGGAAGCATGTGCGCCGCTGTATCACTGTCTCTGCACTATCTGCAAACGCGCGGTCGCAAACGCGTGGCCTGCAAAGCAGCCGGCACCTGTCTTTCCATCTTTTGTCGAGGCTGCCGCATTCGCCACCGAGGAGACGGGGGCACCATCGGTAGGGATCCTGCCTGGGGAGGATGATCTAGATGATTGTGGACCCGACAGTGTCGTGTCACTGGTTGACGACGGGAAGGAGGATATCAATTCACACAGTGTGAAGCGCCGGGGGGAAGGTAACTTTCAGAACTCTTCATCGAAGCGTCTGCGTCAAGGATAAATCAGAAGGGTTAGAGCCTGAGGAGCCAAACAATCGAGTTTAGAACCTGTTTTTTATTACACCAAGTTGGGCCCGAAATTTGATATTTGAAACACCCTATGTATTGTGTTGCGCTTCCCTGTTAGTGACTGTGAAGGCTCCAACCGGTGCGTTTCCGTTGGCCGATTTGGACAAACAAAACGGGTTGAGGATCTCGGGGCCGCGGACTTGTTTACCCGACTGAAGGAGGCATCGGCCCTTCAATTCTTCAAGGTTACTCAGACTTCTATTCAATCATCCTCTCTTTCAAAGTACACCCTCGTTTCTATGTGAAGACCATGTTGTCCTAGTTTATATCCACAATGTCTCAAGGCAAGTTCTGTGTATTTATTTAGTTTTTCACTGGCACATCACAGGTACCACTGTGACCGTGAACTCCTCTTATTCCCACCATGGTGAAGTTATTGGGTAGGACTTCTTTTCCATAGATTGACGCATGCTGACGCGTCTCTTGACTCAGAGCACGACGCTATTACAGGTAATGTCGGAACCGAATGCGAGAACGAAAAATTTCCAGTTTGGGACATTTTCAAAGAATTACCCATAACTCGGTCAGTTCTTCTTGGATTTGGATGAAACCATGCTAGATAATTCGGGCTAATTCATCGGAATTATTGACAGAGAGAAACCTGCGAAAATGTTTCATATTGGATGATATAGGATTTTGGGCCACTTCCGAGATAAATGCAGTCAACATCAATCACCGACAGTTCCTCTTCCGTGGTGATCCATCCCTCCGTAAAGTTGATGCGCCCATTACAATAGATGAGCTTAAGAATCTGGAGCATCTCGATGACGGTTGGAGACAGATTTCCGCGCAATGCATCCGTTTCCTTGCTCGAGGAGGTCTGAGCGCCGAGAGAACTCCGACGCGTCGTCGTTAAACCCGTCAAAGTCCCTCGTGCTCTCGGGCGACGGTGCCTCGGAAGAAGGCGGCGGGGAGGGAGTCCCGAGCGAACCGAAGGACAACGCGGTGACGAAATCTAAAGCGTGTGGGAGTGCTAGAGGAGGCAACTTATCCATCTTCTCGTGCTCGCGCTCCTCCGTGTCTTCCAGCGCGTAGTCGTAATCGTCGTCCGGCCCCAGTGGTGCGTCATCGAGGATGGTGGGCTCGATGCGTGCCACAGGGCGTGCATCGCGTGAAGCGAGAAGAAGATTGGCGGAGGGGTCGGTGCTCGTGGATGTGGGTGGCTCGGGACGCATCGAGGCAGGTTCAGTCGCCTGAGATTCGCTTGGCTCAGACCCGTCCACATCCCACAGCGGACATGCGAGGGGAGATCCAAGGAGCTGGTTGGGCGATGGAGGTCCCCATTTGCTGAGGTCTTCGCTCTGTATAATGTTATTCTGTGAGGTGACAAAGACGCAGGATCAAGAATACGTACAAAGATAGAGTCTATAGTTTCGAATGTCGTGGTCAGGATGCGCACCGGCTTGGGCGTCTGGAACAGTTCAGACAATTGTAGAGAGGAGTCTGCGTCGAAGACACCCAGGGGAGACTCGTCCATTGGGGACATGGTGGCTCAACGGAAGGTTGATTGATGATGCTGGCATGGTCCGCGGATTAATAAAACCTACACAGCGCCGCTGAGTCCGGAGATCAGGCAGAAAATGATGGGAAAACAGCAGCGGGATCACCGCCCTAACTCCCCCATCATTTTTTCGTCGAAATCTGCCTCGAGTTCATCTCAACATTGTAACATTAGAGAACTTGCGCAAATCCACATGTGGCTGCACAAAGCCGTGTGCGGAGGTGTGGTCTTTTTGCTTGTATACATCACCAGAACCATCAATAGCACCCTCTGGGACCACTGGAGCAAAAAAGAAAAAAGCCGCATGGAAAGAAGTTGCGCGGCCAAAAGCCGCATGCGGCTTTTGCGCAAGCTCTCTATTGCTAACTCCATCCAGGCTTACTCCTGCTACTCTGTCTGAGCTGATTCAAAATGGCATTTCGAGGCATGTGGGTCAAAATGCAAATTAAACCATTCAATTGTGTTCAAAATGGTATTACAAAGCATGTGATTCAAAATGGCATTTCGAAGCATGTGGTTCAAAATGTGAATTAAACCATTCAATTGTGTTCAAAATGGCATTACGAAGCATGTGATTCAAAATGGCATTTCGAGGCATGTGGTCAAAATGCGAATGAAACAATTCAATTGTGTTCAAAATGGCATTATAAAGCATGTGATTCAAAATGGCATTTCGAGGCATGTGGTTCAAATGCGAATGAAACCATTCAATTGTGTTCAAAATGGCATTACGAAGCATGTGAGTCAAAATGGCATTTTGAGGCCTGTGGTTCAAAATGTGAATTAAACCATTCACACACCTCGGCAAAGCTGGGCACAGCCCTGTCCGGAAAACCCTGCCGAGGCGTCTAGACCAACCTCGGCTAAGGCTCGCCAAACCTGGACCCACGTGCGTCCAGGACCCGCCAAAATGCAGTGATTAAACCATTCAATAGTGTTCAAAATAGCATTACGAGGCATGTGATTCAAAATGCCATTCCGGGGTATGGGGTTCAAAATGCCATTTCAGGGCATGTGGTTCAAAATGCAAATTAAACTATTCAATAGTGTTCAAAATGACATTCCAAGGCATGTGATTCAAAATGCCATTCCAGGGCATGGGGTTCAAAATGCGAGCATCTCGCGGGATTCATTCAAACCTTAAATATGTCAAGTGCTCCCTTATCCCTCCTGCTCTTGGCTGAATTAAACCATTCAATTGTGAGGCACAGGGTTCAAAATGGCATTACGAAGCATGTGCTATCAGATGGGATAAGGGAGCCCTAGACAAATTTAAGGTTTGAATGAACCCCGCGAGATATTCGCATTTTGAACCCTCATTCAGTGCCCAAAGTTTTTTAAAACCCCGCTCGCAGCCGTTCGCTCGCTAACGTTCACCGCAGGAATCCCAATCGGACCCCCTCACGTGAGGTGTCCGAGGCCGAGATAGCGGAAACAAAGCAGCTCGCAGAGATCGAGGATCAACAGGTTGTTGAAGAGGAATTAGCTCAATACAAGGCCGAGGGGATCTTGAATGATCGGAATCCCGAATATGCGGATTTCGATCTCCTTCGTTATTGGCAGGTACTTTCTTTGCCTTTTGCCATGTAGCTCTTTCGCTGATACTCATTTCTTCTCAGCGCAGGGAGTTTGTATTCCCAGCTCTTTACCTGGTGGCCCTCAATGTATTGCCCGTTCAAGCCTCGGCTGTTCCTTGCGAGCGAGTGTTCTATGTAGACGGTCAATTGAATCAACGGGAATAGCGAAGGAGGCACTGGCCCCTTCTGGAGTTCTCCGAACAGGGTGCGCGATCATGTTGCTGATGAACCCCTGATGGGCAATGGCCAATGCCTTAGGCGGGTTCAAATGGCTTCTGGGGTTCTCCGAACACGGCGCAGAGGGAACGATCGGCTGCAAATCAGCTGCATTCAATGCCTCATGTTTTGTTGTTGATGAATGCTCATTGGTGTCTGTCTCGGAGAAGTGGAGGCTGGATGCTGTACATTGGAGGCGTTGCATTACGTAGCTGAAATCCGACAAATAGACGTTGAGTCGAGTTCCAGATAAATGCAAAATTGTACTTAGAGCGGATGGACTCAAGACTGCTCAGAGCATTTCGAGTCGCGTAGAGGTGGAGATTACACAACCGGAATATACTGAGGTGGAAACACTCCATCGAGTGATACGGCTTTCGAGAACCCGTCCATCAACCATAACAGAGGCCTGTCTGTTTGAAATTGTCTGAGCTGCTCTGCTTGTCAAGCCAGAGATCACAGAACTCTCCATCTCGAGTGTGGCAGTGCCGTAGTCTTAAAAGTGTGATATTATCGCCCACAGGGTGGAAATGATATCAAAAAGAAAATCATCAACTGAAGAGGCATTCTCACAGAGGCACCTAATGTTTTGGGTGTGTTATCTTTCAAAATTCAACAGGGTTTCAGGCATTGAGCTGTTTGACTCCATCAGAGGGCCGAAAACCCGCCAAAAAGTAAGGTAGGCGTCGTACGCATCCATCGAGTCACGTGTACGTGACGTCACACGTTACAGTAACGTGGGAAAGCGCGAAATCTCAGAACGAACTTTTTTTTTGTCATTGTACCTCTCTGGGACCAGAGAAATATATCCTAGTCTTATTTTGGACTCCAAGATCCTCAACATGTGAACTATATATTTTTCAGTACAGTGACAAACCGCGAAGCGAAACGGTTGGCTTCGACGCATGATTCCAAGTGAAATATTGCCCCAATTGGCCAATGTTTTGTGATCTGTGGGTAGAGGGGCTTCCCAGCTTCCTACTAGGTCCAAAGTTTCTGTGGTTTGGTGCAGTGAATGTGTAGAACAACATTATTCTTTCCGAAATGCCAAATGTGAGTAAATAACAAGGAAGCGAAACAATTGTAAACCGGCCCGTGCGCGCTAGCCACAGAACTTGGCCGTCTGGGAGATTGATATTTTTTCTTCTATGACCTTGAAAAACCATTCAAGGACCTAGTTCATCATAGGCCTCTCGTGTCTACATGAGATATCGACCTGTGTGCCAAACAGCAGCAAATCAAGGATGGTGAAAGACTTGAATAGCACAAGCTTGACGGGAGGTTTTGAGCCAATTCCTTTTACGTAATCCAACTGCATATGATGTAGATTCATGTACTAAAATCTTGAGCTTGTAATATCACAGGAAGTGGTGGGATAAGGGAGTGTTTCGCTTCCGTGTTGTGTTTCGCTTCGCGGTTTGCGACTGTAACTCTCGGAAACCATCAATGTGAAAATGATGCCGCCAACAAGGTAAATCTACTGCAACAACAGGAATATTCAAATTCTACGAGTCTTTCTAAGCCTAAGGTCCTCAAGATATGAAGGTGGAAGTGTACGGTGACCCCTATACCTCTTATTGGCCCATGCGGCATCTGCTCCGTCAAGCCCGCGGAAATATGCATCGGCAAACCTTGATGACCTGGTTGCGAAACGGTGCATAGATGCAAGCGGAACCGCATCAAGGGCTTCCAACATATTGCGTGTCAAGTCTTCCTCCTTCGAAGATGGCGGGAACATGCGGTAAATCCGCTTGGCATATCCCCAACATTGCTCAATAAAATTGAGCTCCGGGTGGTACTTTGGGAAGAAGATAACCTCGAAACCCCGCTTGTCACAATGTTCTTCCAGCATGGATTTCTGTGCCTGGAAATCCGGCTCCATGTAAAGAATTTTTTTGAGGCAGCAATGTGTTGAAGTGGTGTGGGCGGCATTTAAAATTGGTCCCACATTGTGCTTTGATTTTTCCTGGAGGTAGAGTTTGGCGCAGGAGCATCGGGGTCGGGAAGATCATGCCCTTTTGCACGGCGTTCAGAAATAAGGATTTTCATGCCCCTGAAACGACTGTCCGGCAAGTAAAGGGATTGTGGAGTTCCATCCCGGAAGGTAGCATCTCGCATGCGTACACAGCGTGCAATGTCATCGGCGCCTTAACTTTATTGAAGTTCTCTGATGGTTTCGCCGTCATACTGACAGCGCTGAGAGCATCGGGGGCTCGGGCCGTGTGGATGGTCACATTGTCATAGGCCAAGACATGCTTCTCATCCAAATAATCCTCATCGAGGATGTCCATGGCCACGGTGGCTTGGTCAAGGATGGTTTGGGTTGTTTGATAGCCCTCGCGTGTCTTTCCTGCCTTCAGCAAATTCCGAGCACGTTTATATTCGCTGGAAGGATAAATTAAATCAAGATCACGACGGCCGGAAAAATGCTCACCCATCCGCATTTGGGTTCTTGGATCGCATCCAGCCGTAAACATCAGAAACAAAGTCGCCGACCATTTGACTGGCCCCTTCTCCCTTGGCTTTGATGCTGCTTCTTTCCGATTCATGAACCCAGCGCAAGTCACGACGATCATGACAGTAGAAGGTTGACTCGTCATGCCGCCAGATCACCACGATTCGAGCATCTCCAGCCGAGCTCATGAAGGCCCTCATCCGAGCATCAAAGTCAACCTGCTCATCTGTCAGACTGTCCTTGTACCAGCGCGATGTGGACTCGAAATCCCGCCACCGAGGAAGAAACACATTCTGGCGGTAATGCACAACATCCTCTCTCTCGTGCCCGTCTGAATACATTCCCCTCGGCTCCTTTCTCCAACGATAGCCCATTTTCTTCATCCAACGTTGAGCTGTCCGAATCGAAATCTTCCGTTTAATCTGAAGACGATCTTGAAACTCGGGTGTCGCAACGTAACGGACAATGTCCTTGGCCGAGACGAACTTGCCGAGTGATTGCAAGTGAAGGAAGATGTCACCGGCAATGTCCTCATCAGAGAGGATGGATGAGTTGAAGCGACCATACTTGTGGCTCGGGAGATTATTCTTGTCCTCGCAAAAAGTGATGGTCCATTCACGGATTTCTCTCCCGAGCCAAGTCTTCGAGCCGGACTTGCCACTGGCCACAGAAACAGTCTCGGAATGCCAAGTCCATCCTGCATATCCAGACCCCTTGTACAAAGGAAGGAAGCGGACCATGCACTCAAGGGGTGCAGTAGTCACGATATCAAGGTTTGTCTTTTTATGTCCCCGTCCAGCCCCTCGTCGGGGATGGAGGATATTCTGCAGATTTTGAATCGCGACATCAACAGAATCATTAGATGGCACTTGGCTCGGCATCTTCCAGCGTCGAGGATGGTTGGGCATAGTGAACCCCTGTTCACCCGGGAGATACGAAGCGGCCCCAGGTGGCAATGAGCGCGCTGGGGATGGGGAGGAGCCGATGGAAGGGGCAGGGACTCGTCAGGTACTGGAGAGTTGGCAGGACGAAGAGAAATATCCTCGGATGGGTCCCAGGGTAATTCATCCAAGCCTTCTTCGGTCATTGCTTCTGGACTGAGCTGGCTGGCCTGGACAGATAGGTACTCGTCCTCGTCTGCATAGTCACTATCCTCACCCTGAGCATCCTCAATTGTCACCCTTGAAGGCGAAGCAACATGTGAGGACGCTGGAACAGGATCAGGGATGGAAGGTGTGTCAATTACTGGAGTGTCGACAATGTTATGAGCCGGTTCTTCAGCCAGAATTTGTACATCTTCGTCGAGATCCATGTGGCTAATCTCTGAGAGCTGTTCTTCGATTTCCGGTGATGGAGTTTCGTTGGTTCGAAGTAGAAATTCCGGCTCCTGAGGTACTGGCCGAGCGCGCGAGAAGAAGTCATGCATGCTGCTTGTCTTTAAGCCATGCCGCATGTCCTCCTTTTTTTCCCTCTCAGACCGCTTCTTCTCTGCCTTCCGGAGCTCTTGTGCATGTCGAACGGAGATTTCCTTCCCGACTCTGGTACTATGATAGCTGCCGCGCTGCGCAGGAGCTGCATTCATATGCAAAGAAGCCAGATGCTCATCACTGAGCTTCAGCCATTGGACCAGATCTGTGTAATCCTTGGGATGGGGTATGTCATTTTCTTCATGGACATCAATTTCGGGCTCGTCTTCGCCGTCGGATTCGGAGGCATTGCCCCCACACGGCTCAAGTATGAAGCACCCGTAGGCTCAGCATCACTGCTTTCCGAGGAATCATCTGCACTTCCAGGATCAGGAGAAGTGTCTCTGAGGCGTTTCCTAGGCTGATCTTCGTCACTTTGCTGAGTTTCGGCGCCTTTCTGCTATGTACAGACAGAGATATGAGCAAAGATATTGGATTTTGGTGTCGAGCCTGACCTTGACAGCAAAAGCTCCCAGATTCTTTGCTTTTGCCTTTGATTTTAGTTTAGGCATTGGTAGGATGGGTTCTGACACAGTTTGGATGCCAGAGGTTGGAGAATATATCAGTGGCAAGGCGAAACAAAGAAAGAGATCGGCAGCACGTGACTGTGGAATTTCCTTTTTGGGAAGCGCGAATTTTTCGACCTCAAAATACATTTGTATGCTGGGCGGCCGTTCTTCGCATTCTGAGTAGTTTGAAAAAAATGTGTTAAAAACTTCTTTTTGAGACTATTTATGGGAAATCTGGAACCACAGAATCCTTTCTACATTGAAAACAAGTGTTTCTGTGGTTTTAGTTTGAGCCCGCACCCCGACACCCCCGACTAGTATGGGCGGGAAGGCGGCGTCACGCTGTGACACACGTGATTCGATGGATGTGTACGACGCCTACCTTAGCAAGAAAAAAAATGCATAAAAAGCCCCCAAGGTGTGGAACCAGGCCTTGCAATTGCGAAGTTTGGCGTATGTTAATGTCCTAATTGCACCCCAGGCGCCCATCTTATCCCATCTCTTAAGCGAAGGGTTGCCAGATTGCTATTGGGCAACCCCTAGAACATGACAAGGGGGGTTGACAATAGTCTCTTATAAACAGACACTATAACAATACTGACCTCGTACCTCGGTTTGTTATAGGTTGACAAATAGATTTATCCATCTACTCGTGGTGGAAAAAAGTGATGGACGGTGGAATTTGCTGACAGATTCCGGAGCTGGAAGAAGAGGTAAGGGCCCAAAACCGAATACGGGAGAGCTCTACTGGGCTGGAAGAACATTTGTAGCCTATTGATGCCATCAAAAAATGCCGACTTCCCAACGAAACAGGACAAAACAGTCAAATGACGACCCCTCATATCTCCACAACAGATGCATATTTTACGACCGTCTGACTGGTAGAATTACCCGCAGTGACAGAGGGTCAGTCTAGGCTTCATAAATTTTACCAGAAAATTTTTTAGAGCGAGTTGAAAAATGCTCATTTTGGTTGTTGGCGGTTTCTGATGGACATCAGCTGTCAGTGATGCCATCAATGGTTCCAAATACTGCCACCTGTCCGGTATATGTCCTGCATAGTTGAGTTTGTGTCAAAAAGATGCTCTGTCGTAGAGATATGGCCGTCAAACCGACCGTCCATCACTTTTTTCCACCACGAGTATAAAAGCCTCGACGGTGTCAATCTATTCGCCATAACTCTGACGGGAAGCGGAAAGACCAGCTACTATATCTCTGTATCATTGTCGTACTTGCTGTGGTCGCAGATCCGACCCTCTGCCCCTCTGGTCTAATGAGGAACCCGCGAGAAAGAAATCTCCTCTGCCTGGCACTCCTCGTCTCGTGGTCGTCGTCGCTTTGCTCCTGCGCCTCACTGCTCCTCCTCCTCAACATTGTAATCGTGTGCATTGTCGGAGCTTTGACCTCATCTCCTTTCGAAAGCAGTTCTCGAGCAATTCAACGAAAATAGCAAAATTTACACAGTCATCTTCTGGATAACGATCCTATGCAAGATACACTAATTTCTGACATGCGTGGCTCAGAAAATGGCTGAGACTTCATTGGAATTGATGTGGTTTGCAGCCCTCTGCTTCGTCACATGTTAGTGTAGAATTGCGAGCGAAGCGAGCAGTTAGTTTCCTTGCCATGAGTGTCATCAACTCATCTAAGAGTGTTATGAATGTACAGTTGCGGACAAACAAAGTCCACCAAAAAAAAGTTTGATCTAATTTGAGACGCCAATCGATAGATCTCATCGAGAGCTTCCCATCGGTATATAAATCATGCGATTCTGTCGAGCCGTTGTGCCGGAAAGTGTCATTTACTGTGATGGACCATCAAAAAATTGGCCACCGGCTAAAAAGCGTGGGAAAAATACCAAAAAAATATGGAAACGACGCGGAATTTCAAGGCGAGTTTGAATCCGTAAAAATTAAAAAGATTCATCGAGTGGTTGTTCCATAAAACACGGATCACTTCTGGATCACATGCTCTGTCACCAGGTTGATCTCCGTGATGTTGCCGACAATATCCCTTGTTCTTTAAGTTCTTATGCCCACACAGGGCTTCTAATTGATCCCACCCCATCTTGTCCTCTACTCTCATGTCTGCCCGCCGTGGACGACCCTCTAAACGTGCCAAGAAGAACATCTCTGGTCTGAAGAATCAATCTAGGCAGGCATCTTCACCGGAAAATCCGGCTCGCAGTCCCAGTCCAGCTGAAAGTCTGGGTGACTATTCTGACACACAAATTCTGGACACTGTGGAGCTGGACAGCATTACCTATCTGGAGGTTGACACAGATCACGATGATAGTGACAATGAAGCAGACTGGGATGAAATTGCAGAGAATGAATTCAACACTCGTTTGCTCGAGATGGTTGCTCAAATGGAGGATGATAGATTGGATGCCGAGGACAATGACTGGATCCCAACAAAAGAGGTTTATGAAGCTAAACGGGCAGCAGATAGACGAGTACCTGGAGGTGAATTAAATTATATCCATGTTCCAAAGTCAGTTATAAATTTACCCTGTTAACAGGCCGTCCAAAGGAATATATGAAAGGCCCTGACACAGGTAGCAAAGCACCTCGAACACAGCGAAGACATGCAAAAGCCAATCAAACACAGGGCAAACTTGATAGTTTCTTCATTCAAAAGCCAGCCAAACCCAACACAGTGCCTGCAACAGATTTTGAAGTTGAGGCTGATCTCAGTCTCCATCCTGGTCCAGAGCCGAGCTCTAGTCTTACTCCAGCTTCAACAGCTCCTCCATCTCTGGCACCATCTCGGGCCCCCTCTCCTGGTCAGACCATTCCACAGACACGATCAGCATCGGTTCTTTCAGTTTCCAGTGGCAGTTCAAGTCCACCACTAATTGTGGTAGACAATTCAGACGAGGAAATGCAAGAAGATGACCCAAACAGCTGGGATGTGATTATTGATGATATGGTTGGAGGGGAAGAGCACTCTAGCTCTCCTACAGCACCTGGATCCTCTCCTATAGCCCAACCCAGCCAAAGCAGTGAGAAAACAGTCAAGCTGCAAAGTTGGCACGCTCTTCGAGAAAATGTGAAGACTCATTTGAACAAAAGGAATCTCCCACTCACACAGCACAACCAACTTCTCATTATCCGGAACTTTGCTACTCTGCTCATTAAAGGCTTAAAGCGCATCCAAGCTAGCCTCGAAATTGCACGTCAATGGCATGAAGGGGGTGGAAACCATTTTGCACGTCGTGTCCGAGCACTGGTACAACACTATCAGATTTTTGAAGAGCTTCCTTTGGAAACAAGAGGTGGAAGAGCAAACACAAAGTCACTTCTGAATGATGAATCTGTGCAAACTGCCTGCCTTGCTTGGCTAAGAGTACAAAAGGCAGGACCTGTAACTCCAGCCAAATTCCGTGAAGCTTTGAATACAGAAATTCTGGTCTCTTTGGGAATCTCACCAAAGCAACCAATCAGTGAGCGTACTGCTCGACGCTGGCTTGTGAGACTGGGATATCGCAGAACTCTGATCAAGAAAGGTGTCTACATGGATGGCCATGAACGGGAAGATGTTGTCAAATATTGCACTGATGTGTTCTTGCCAAAGATGGCAGAATTCGAAGCCCGCATGACAAGTTATGAGGCCAAGATTGTGCCAGCCACTGAACCAGGAGGCAAACCAGTTACAGTGTTGGAACCAGTTGAACCACAACTCCCACCTGGAGTCAAGAAAGTTATTGCCTATTTCCATGATGAATGTTGTTTTCATGCTCTTGATTATATGCAGTCTGCATGGCTTGCAGAAGGACAGACTGTTCTGCAAAGAAAAGCCGAGGTCGCTTGATCCATGTCTCTGATTTCATCACGGAAGGCACTGGCCGATTGGTTGAACGAGACAAGAATGGAAATATCATTGACAATGCTCGTGAAATCATTTATCCAGGCACTAAGGGCGATGCTTGGTGGGACACAGACCAGCTGATAAAACAGATCCAACGGGCAATTGCTATCCATAACAAAATTCATCCTGGGGTGACTGCTCTTTTCATTTTCGATCAGTCCTCAGCCCATGCCTCACTTGCTCCTGATGCACTTCGTGCCTTTGATATGAACAAATCAAATGGGGGGAAACAGCGGAAACAGCACAATACTGTCATTCCAGACTCAAATCCATCGCCTGCACAGAGGGGCAAAGTTCAGAAGATGACCACTAGCAATGGTGAAGCCAAAGGATTACAGGATGTCTTGGTGGAACGGGGATTTAATGTTTCCAAGCTTAAAGCCAAATGTTCCCCTGTTTGCCCCCTTGAAAACACTGGGTGTTGTATGGCCCGGCTCCTGAGTCAACAAGAAGATTTTTTGAACCAGCCCTCACTACTTGAGGAAGTGATCACTCAAGCAGGCCATGAATGTATTTTTCTTCCCAAATTCCACTGCGAGTTGAACCCCATTGAAATGGCAAGTTATTTTCTACATATCTATACTTCAATTGAATTGAATTTTGATTCATATAGTACTGGGGATGGTGCAAGTATCGCTACCAGCAAGTCCCCAAGACCAGCTTTGCCACATCAAAAGAATTAGCATTGAAATACCTGGATGCTTGTCCAGTTGAAGTTATTCGGTGTTTCATCAACAGATCATGGAGGTTTATGAGTGCTTATAGAAAGGGGCTCACAGGTAAGGCAGCAGAATGGGCTGTGAGGCCACAAAAGCAGCACCGTGCAATTTCGAGTGGAGCATTGGCGGCGATTGAGGCTGTAGCTGATGCATGATGTAATTTATGTAATGTGGCTGTGCACAAAAAAACCCGATTTTTGCAAATCGTCTCAGATCACAAATCTGAAAAATCAGATCGGGGCCAAAAATTTGGCCGCCGGGTATTTCTCGTGGGAAAAACTTCGGAGGTGGATTTTTGAGCTCTTTGAACAAATCCGGACCTGGTGAGCATAAATTTGAACCCAAAATAAATCTAGATCGGGCTACAGATCATTTGTGGGCTTTGTTTGTCCGCAACTGTATATATCCCGCATTTGGGGGTCTTTGACCTCCAGAGACCGACGTCGGGATTGGTGCCGGCAGGTTGTCGGCAGATGTCAGCACTGCCAATGCACCAGGCTCGTAGGCAACCGTGCCCGCCACATTGGTTGGTATTCCGTAGGCAGGCTGGTCACGAGCCTAATGCTTGTATTCGCGCTCATTGAACACTTGCCTCGCACTTGGAGAGCTTTCGCTGAAGGTTGGCCGCTCTCTTCAGACTATTGCTAATCACTTGTGTTTACACTACATTTTCAACAAGTCATACAAACTCTATGTGGTTATCTTTGGTTTATTCCCTCAGTTTACTCGCTTATGTAAATTGTAAAGCGAGTTCAACCTATGCTTCATCATTAGGCAATCATGCGACCTCATTCCATTTTTCCAAATGACTTTAAGATAATGCATCTCGCGTTCCCCCTCCCTGGAAAAGATGAGTGGAACTTCCGCAATTCATTGAGCAAATTACTCTTTTTTTCGGCTCCACTCGTCGCAGATCCTGTATGCTGCGCTTGACCGAGGGCCAACTTTGGCGCATGCTGATCTAAGGGCTCCAATAATTTCAAAACATGTGCTTGCTAGAACATGGTTCCGTGTGAATAAGATCAGTGGGCTCTGCAACAACGAGATGAAAATGGGTGCTCTGCACAACGGGCATCCTTTTAATTTCATTCTGGATCAAGAAGCTTGGATGTCTACAAGTATGGACAGACCAGGGGATTCATGCCAAAGACCACATTCATGCAAATTTGAGAATATATGGCGCAAAATACACAGCGCGCAGAATGAATGACCACAATTTAGGATGTACGGATGGCCGAATATTTCTTGACAGCTGCAAAGACAGGTGATAAATTTTTTTTGAGGACTTCATTTCTCACATGGGGCAGTTGTATTGGAGATGCTCTTCTTCGAAGGTTAAAATACCCCGAGAAACGATTTTGTTACGCAGACGATCCAAAAATTTGACTGTCGGAGGTGAGCAGTTTGCCTGGATGAATGACGCGGACGTACCAGACATCCCATGGAATATGAGACCGCGGGGGTTCTGATGTGCAGTTGTTTCCTATTGATATATACAGATACGGCCCCCGGGACAGGCGCTCAAAGCCAGCGAGGTGGTTCCTGGGGTTTTCCTCGCTGTGCTGCAGAGATGTGGAATAATTTCCGCCCTATTTACCACCCCACGGGCATGCTGTCCGTGATCGCGATTCACGAGAGGCTGGCCAACATCAAGTATGGAGGCATCGCTAGCGGACCTCTCTAAGATCACCTCGATACCATCCTCGGATATTCCAACGATCTGAAACGAGGGAACGACACGATCGCCGATTATAAGCCTATCCAACTTACCTTGGCGAGCCTCCCGGAAGATTTCACAGGAATCGTTCAGACATTGTCAGTTGTTGGTGCGATGATGACCTTCAGCGCGGCCACTCCGATTTTGCTGCAGGAGGAGCAACGGCAACGTAACCTGCTTGAGAAGCAGCAGCGCGAGGAGCATGCGCTCAAGGCACAGATGGAGCACCTCGCGCTTGCACGGGCGCACGACGAGAAGGTAGCTCGTCGCATCCATCCTTTTTGACCACCACCTCCCACGGGTACGGGTCCGAACGCGAGTACCCCCGGGAGGCCCGTGACGATCACTAGCCTCCGCTGCCGTATAAAGTACAGAAGGTTATGTATCAAGCTGTCCCCTCATCAATTCTTGCACTTCCTGCCGCTCACCAGAACGTCAGTGATGCGCTCCCAACTCCCAGCGGTTCATTCCCCGATTCTTCTCAACTCAGTTCTCAAACAAGTTTGGGGTGTCTCCTCATGTTCCGGAGGCCCTATGTTAGGTCCTTTTCAAGTTGTGTTTCCTTGACAGGACTCAGCTCCTGCATGTCCCTCTATGTCCACTGCTGTCCACCCACATGTCCAGCCTCTAATACCCGTCACACATCCATGAATATCCTTTGCGATATTTTTACAACACATTATTGCATGCATTCACGTACCTCCGTTTTCCATTTGGACTTGCCAACAATTCAAATGGCTTTATACGTTACATACTATTCCTCGTCACAATATGAACGTAGCTGAGTGTCGACGGACCCTAATTCACCATCTTGTTACGGGTGCTTGTGTAGACCTTAAATCTGATGTTACTCCTACTTACGGGCTCAACCGATCTACATGCGCAGTCCTAGCTGAAAAGTTGCTGCTTCCGTCTAACAATATTATTCTTGCTCGAGCGAAAAAAATCGTATTATTAGTGGTAAAAGTAGACATAGATGTATTGAACATTTTGTTGTGCCAAACTGAGTCCAAAAAGTGATCAAGAAGAGTGGTACACGACGGAACCTGCAAAATTGTTCGTTCTTGGGCAGTAAACAAGGACAAACATGCCGGATCAATCATGCGCGGTGCCCGCTGCGCGCCGACAAACGCGCCCTGTCCCCGCCATCTCAATTCTCTGTCGGCTATTTCAACGTTTTTTGGTTACCTTACAATGACGTGACTAGGTTTAGGATAGGACGCGCCGCTGTTCTTCTCCCGACTAGTGTTTTTCTGGCCTTGGCTTGGCCTGAAAGCCACGGCTTTGGCTTTCTAAAATCCGAGGCCAGGCCAAAGCCAAAGCCGGGGCTTTCGCTGGCTTTGGCCTCAAAGCCAAAAAGCCACGGCTTTTGGCGGGGGATTTGCGTACTTTTTGGCTTTGGCCTGACAAAATCTCAGGCCAAGCCAACAATTATCTCTTGGCTTGGCTTTGGCTTTGGTACCAAAGCCAAAAAGCCGTGGCTTTTTGGCCTGAGGCCAAAGCCAGAGAAACACTACTCCCGACGCGTCTCCGACCGACTCACACTTGCTCGTGTCACGGTGCCCTGCCACTCATCTCCGGTGATTTCGACGTTCCGTGACCACCCGTTGCTGATCAGCATCCTCAAACGGCTGCGGAAGGGATCGTGTTCGGCTCAGGACAAAGCAATCCTGGACAAATATGTCTTATCGAGCTCGGAGTGCAGCACAGAAACCAAAGATCTCACTGATGGACTGATGATCCAGAACGTGCATGTCCCTTGATAGTATATACGATCGCTGCACGAGATCGCCATAATAAAAACATAGCTGAGGCCTTCGCTGCCGCGACAGGCCAAAGATGTCATGTTTATCACTCCAGGGACACGAGGGGACGGGGGCGAAAGCAGCGGCAGCTTACTGACCTCGCCGCCGAGGCGGTCACTGCCTGTGAAAGAAGCCAACGACCTTGGCGGCAAGGTAGGATGCGTTCAATTCTATCACTGAATTACTCATCGTATACATTAATTACCTTACGTGCCTGGCATGGCGGTGTTCTGCACCGAAAACCTTGCAACGGAGCTGGGAATCTCCAACGGCAGCCCCGGAACACTCATATCAATTATTTACGAGGAGATCGAGGGCCGCCGCTACGCCATATCAGTGGAAGTCGATTTCAGAGCGTATAAAAACAGCAATCCAGACGCACCATTTCCTCACCGAGTCACGCTCAAGACCGTAACCAACACAATTCACTTCCGCCTCCCGAATTCCGAAAGGTGTATAGCGCGACCCGCTCCCAGCTCCCCTCATCCCTGCATTCGCCTTCACGTCGCACAACGCCCAGGGCCGCTCATTGGACGTGTGCTGCATCGATCTGGCCAGCTGCCCGACAATCCAGAGTGCATATGTCATGCTCTCTCGGGTGAGATCGCTGCAAGGTCTCTGTATTCTTCGCCCGTTCAGGCTGGACCGCATACAAAATCACATCTCCCAAGAGCTGCGAGAAGAGCTGAAAACGCACGGAGGTCAAGGCGGATAAAACAAAGGCATACTCTCGCGAGCAGTTGTCGTGGTTCTACAACGTGATTCCAGAAGGACACGTCGAGATCTTGACTCGAAGGAACGGCGAGCTCGAAGGGTTTGACTTCAACGGGTTCATGACCAATTAACAGGTATGGGATTCTCGCTAATTGACGCATTGACGAGAGTAACATTTTCGGCTTGCCAAAACGGCTTGCGCCCGCGCCAAACGGCTTGTTTGGGCTTGGGCTTTGTATTTGGGTGGCGTGCCAAGCCCAAGCCCGGCATATCGGCTTGCAAGCCCGTTTGTCGGCGTGGCAAGCCCGTTTGTCGGCTTGCGCCCTGCCAAAAGAAACGACGGGCTTGAGCGTTTATAACACCTCTAACACGTTATACTCGTGGTGGAAAAAAGTGATGGACGGTGGAACTTGCTGACAGATTCCGGAGCTGGAAGAAGAGGTAAGGGCCCAAAACCGAATACGGGGGAGCTCTACTGGGCTGGAAGAACGTTTGTAGCCTATTGATGCCATCAAAAAATGCCGACTTCCCAATGAAACAGGACAAAACAGTCAAATGACGACCCCTCATATCTCCACAACGGATGCATATTTTACGACCGTCTGACTGGTGGAATTACTCGCAGCGACAGAGGGTTCAGGCTAGGCTTCATCAATTTTACCAGAAATCTTTTTAGAGCGAGTTGAAAAATGCTCATTTTGGTTGTTGGCGGTTTCTGATGGGACATCAGCTGTCAGTGATGCCATCAATGGTTCCAAATACTGCCACCTGTCCGGTATATGTCCTGCATAGTTGATTTTCCGTCAAAAAGATGCTCCGTCGTAGAGATATGGCCGTCAAACCGACCGTCCATCACTTTTTTCCACCACGAGTATGACCCTAATTAGCACCCCTTGAGTCATCCCCTCGGATGGGCGCAATTGCCTTTCGGTTATTTTGAGTCAAACCCTCCGAAGTCCACCGTATGGCAGACCAACGACCAGCTCAAACATCCGATTCACGGAAGATTCCCCGGCTTGCCGCAATAAATGCATTCTTATTGCATATTAGGAGGTCGTTGCACTTGAACATCGAAGAAAAATGGTCCAATTGAAGTTTTAGGACTGCAGCCTTGTATTGATAAAGCGGGTAAGGCCGACGAGCGGCAGGGCCCGCTACCTTGTCAATACAGTCTGAAAGAAGGAGTGCGTTAACACTTCTTCCCAAAGCTTAGCCGTGCGACGAACTGCCGACATTCTCATTCTTCGATTCAGATCTTTTCACATTAAACGAGCTAATATTATTGTTCAGAGTATGTACGAGGTTTAACAAGCAGGGTAAGGGGTGACTGAGAGGAATTTTAATGAGTGACGACAATTATTTTAAAGTGCGACTGAGATGCAAAGTTTACGCAGACCGGCTTCTTTGGACGGGCACAGGCGTTGTCGGCGGCGCTGTCATATTTGTGATTGGGGGTGCTGTTTGGCAGCGTCGGGATCGGGGGACCATAGTCCAAGATCATCAGTTTCTCGACATTGAGATGGTATATCTGTGCACATCCCATTTGACAAAAAAAGAATCACAGGAAACTCGATTTTCGCAAGAACCTCCTGGTACCGAGCCAGCTTATCAGCTCTTGCCTGTTTCTCGCACTCAACCGGTTTCCCCTTCCGTATGGTTACATTGTGACGTTCCGATGTGGTAACATTGAGGCCGGTAGCGACATGGCAGAGATGTTCCGTGGATATTTTCTGGGATCACTTCATCGTCGGACAGAGGCAGAACGGCTTATTGGCTGAACCGTTAGGTTTAGCTACTTACGGAGCACTTCGATTTCGGTCTATTTTCTGCTACAAGTACAAACAACCATTTAGTCATTCAAAATTGGTCATGCTCGAAAAAAATTGAAATGCAAGAAGGGAAAGAGGAAAATAAGCAATCAAAACGGGAATATATTTCTTCAGACTCTTACTGGTTTAAGTGTCTGTGTTCCAGAACATTTCATACACGGAAGGTAGGGGGGGTCTGGGACCTGCCCAGAAAAAAAAATTGTAGGTGATATCGATTTTTCAATCTCCCCTCTCGCTGGATTAGCTGCCACCATCACTTTCTTGGCCTTCGCCTTTGCCCGCGCCGAAGGTTTGATTTTATTACAGCTCTTTGCAGTACAACAGGCGCAGTCCGTTTTTTTCTGTTTTGGCAAGTTTTCACGAGAACAGCTTCCCTGAGCTCAATTCTCAACCGTTTCGCCTCAAAATAGGCTCATTCGATTCGCATTGAAAATCCACAGCGAATGGAACACCGGTATTTTTGATCCTTTTACGTAATAGAATTTCTTCCGAAAAAACTTAGTTTTGAGTAGGACACCTGTAGCAGTCGGAATACTGCCCCGATTTGCGTAATCTTTGGATATGCTATACATCCGATGTGACCCTAGCGAATGTGGGTGTTTACGGAGCTTAATGTACTCAAACTTTCATGGACAGCTCTACTTATGGCAGTGTCTGGATATCTACTTTGCTAAAGTGTGCACTAGATCACAATCACTCAGCATTTAATATGAATAAACACGCCATTGTCTAGGGCCACATCATATGTACAACATATTCAAAAACTAAGCAAATCGGGGCAGTATTCCGAGTGCTACAGGTGTCCTACTCAAAACCAAGTTTTTCCGGAAGAAATTCTATTACGTAAAAGGATCAAAAATACCGGCATTCCATTCGCTGTGGATTCTCAATGCGAATCGAATGAGCCTATTTTGAGGCGAAACAGTTGAGAATTGAGCTCAGGGCAGCTGTTCTCATGAAAACTTGCCAAAACAGAAAAAAACGGACCGCGCCTGTTGTACCGCAAAGAGCTGTAAGGGATCCACGAGGTCATCCTCTCAGGTCATGCTTTTCAAAATGCCGGCCATTTGAATGCATCTCTATTGTGCCAGGTCATGCTTTTCAAAATTCCAGCCATTTGAATGCACCTCCAGTGTGCCAGGTCATGTTTTTCAAAATGCCTGCCATTTGAATGCACCTCTATTGTGCCAGGTCACGCTTTTTCAAAATGGTAGCCACTTGAACATACCTCTATTGCACCAGGTCACGCTTTTCAAAATGCCACCCCTTTGAATCAGTGTTGGCACTGACCGGGGTCAAACAGGGTTCAAGCGGTTTGACCCCCAGGGTCAACCATTAACTATGCCCCGATGACACTCAAAATTCTTATCAATCATTTTAGGCTTTAAAATGCTTGTGGGAGAAACCTTGGGTCAAGAAGCTCCTGGTCTGCTGCATCCAGTAAAAATCACCTTAACCCAGCCAATGCCAACACTGCTTTGAATGCACCTCTATTGTGTCAGGTCATGCTTTTCAAAATGCCAGCCATTTGAAATTGAATGCATCTCTATTGCGTCAGGTCATGCTTTTGAATGCACCTCTATTGCATCAGGTCATGCTTTTCAAAATGCCGGCCATTTGAATGCACCTCTATTGCGTCAGGTCACCTTTTCAAAATGCCACAACCGGGAAGACACCGTATACCGCCTGGTCCATTTGGTCACGACGTCAATACTGTCAGTTGCTGATCTTGATGGTGTCTCCAATTTTCTCAGTTTGTCTGTATAGAGGTGCGGAAATGTCCTCGAATTTGGGAGTCTCCGACTTCATAATAGTGTTAATTTGACCGGTCCGAGTTTCCTCTTGAGTGACGTGTGGACGCTGCTTGACCGGTCCGAATTTTTCTTCCACCAGATTGTGAGTTTTCCCGTTGAGTGATGTGTGGACGCTGCCTGACCGGTCCGAATTTTTATTCCAACAGGATGTGAGTTTTCTCGACTGATGTGTCGATCCTGCCTTTTTAAAAAAAAGAAAATGTCACCCCACTACCATCAGCCCCCCGAACCGTCGTATGTACCTCTTCTACCGCTCCGTTCGACAGTGCCTCATATTGTCAAATCCTATGTCCTCTAAAGGTCTGCGTATGGCGACCTCGAACGCGAGACCGACAGTCCCGTGCCATTTGTCCCGAAAATCCTCATATACTCGTACTTATCCAACCCCAGACTCACTTTACCTATGTAGATGCTGTCATACTTGAGCCGAGGGAGGTGCAAAATAAGGGTTGGGAATTGACAGATTTTTGGTGGTACATAACCGCGGGAGGAAATACTCAGATGTAACGGATTGAGTGACACTACATCTCTTCCTTGAATAACTCGCGAATTTGAATCTCAGTTATGTATGTAGCTGGCTCGCGTTGACCTACTGCATCATCAGGACCACGCCATTCTTGCCATTGCGCGACTTTCCTGGGTTGCAAGCACATCCGTTGGATCACCTTTTCAGGTGGGACGAAAGGATGGGAGTCATCTTCTCAGCGCCGTTGGTGGACGAAAAATTCGGACCGGTCAAGCAGCGTCCACGTCACTCGACGAGAAAAGTCACCGGCTGTTGGAGAAAAATTCGGACCGGTCAAGCAGCGTCCACGTCACTCGACGAGAAAAGTCACAAGCTGGTGGAAGAAAAATTCGGACCGGTCAGGCAGCGTCCACCAGTCACTCGACGAGAAAAGTCACAAGCTGGTGGAAGAAAAATTCGGACCGGTCAGGCAGCGTCCACACATCACTCGACGAGAAAACTCACCGTCTGGTGGAAGAAAAATTCGGACCGGTCAAGCAGCGTCCATGTCACTCGACGAGAAAACTCACCGGCTGGTGGAAGAAAAATTCAGGCCAGTCAAGCAGCGTCCACATGTCACTCGACAAGAAAACTCACCTCCTGTTGGAAGAAAAATTCGGACTGGTTAAGCAGCGTCCACACATCACTCGACGAGAAAACTCACCGACTGTTGGACAACGATCCGTCAGGTTCATGATACAATTAAAAAAATTAACTGGGACATACATAGACAATCTGGACAAGGCGATATGTTTCTGCCTGGTTTTCTTCGCCACTATCATTCATGAGTAAATGTCTATCTATGCCCCAAACATCACCCACGATATTTGTGGTGAAGCAATTTCCTCAATTGTTGATGCCGTGGCTGCTTTAGTCTTTGGCACCCAGCGTTCTGAAGAGATTTGATATCTCGCTCCGCAAGTATCGGCGCATCAATTCCATTGCCGCTGCCGGGGACGTGCTCAACCAAGTGAATGGCACTCCCTGCACCGAACATGAATTGTGCATGTTTGCCCAAGAACAAATTGAATTGAAGCCAAAATCTGAGGAGACAGTTCTGCTTGAAATTTCGCTGGCCATCACCCAAATCGACGTGGCAAGGTGAAGAAGAGGACCGCGAAGTGGCATTAGCGAACGCGGTGACCCGACCAGAGTTGTTGTGTGAGGTTCCAGACTAATTGTTGGCCATGTGCATCACATTCTAAAGCAATGTGTTCCAGGGTATCAGGGACTTCGCAAGCGTGGCATCTTCCTCTGATCTCCAATATGTCGATGTGGGAATAGAAATCCCCCACTCTGAAAGTGTTATGGATACATTTCCACAAGAATTCTCTTGTAAGTCTTTGCAATGTGACAGATCTAACTGACCTCCAGATTGTTTCATCGGACGGCGAATACATGGAAATTTCCTCTACTGCGCACCGAATTCGGTACAGATTGATAAAAGTAGAATTTCGA
The DNA here is from genome assembly GCA_029378375.1 of Mycena olivaceomarginata. Taxonomy (NCBI): domain Eukaryota; kingdom Fungi; phylum Basidiomycota; class Agaricomycetes; order Agaricales; family Mycenaceae; genus Mycena; species Mycena olivaceomarginata. The sequence goes on along the minus strand of JARKIC010000266.1, from coordinate 85,777 downwards.
TGAGGTTTGGGCCGCAGAGAACGAATAATTTTAGTGAAGGATCTCTGAGAACCTTGAGACAACAGCACGCCCGGGCACTCGAACGTTGCGTTCAATGGCATGTCGCGTAATCTGGGAACCTCAGCCCCGGAGAAGTGTTAACAGCACGGTAATAAGGATCGGCGGCACGTGCGATGGGTATCTTTTACACACCCACGAGCTGTGGACCCGCCGTAGGTACGGACCGAGCGCAGTTGGCTCCGCAATAATAGAGTTTATTGGCAACAGTTTATATATTTACAGCCAATAACAGTACCGAAGGCGCGAACAAAAAATTACCACTTTTGGCTGTTTTTGATCGTCTCTAAAGAATTGTCCGTATCTCACTCAGTTCTGCATGGATTGAGCCGAAAACTAGACGAGTCTTCTGGAATAATTCACGCGCAATTAGTCATAGAAAGAAAGTCGCAAAAATATTTCATTTTGGATGCTCTGGCAGAGGTGGCCCTCTGGAGCATAAATTCGGGCTAACAGGCTCAAATCGGGGCCGATGGGGTTGTCCTTTTGGGAGGGAGGAATTATGCATCTTATGATTGATGTCATAGAGCCAGAAATACCAATATATGGCCTGGGGGATTCCCTAGGGCACTCAGACACATTTTAGTAACGAAATATTGACTGAGCTCTAAGGACCCGAGTTATGAACACAGTGGGCCACAGAAGCAACTAAGACGGACCTACGGCACTCTCCTACCCTGTCATATAGCCAAAGATGCCAAAAACGCGCTTTGGAATCACAAATTAAGACGTGTCGCGTCCCTTTTCGGCCACCATCAAGTTGCAGCAATCACATCAGCACCCACGCCACTTGTGGACGTGTGTCGCACCCTTTCACAAGTCTTTCTTATCCACAGCATCTCCCGTGGTATCCCTCTATTACAATGCCCCAACTTGCCCAACAAGCTGCTGAAGTTCGCAGTCTAGTTCTATTCAATTCAGCTACTAATCCCCTGCCTATCCCAGGTTATCACCGTCAATTCTGCCATTGATGCCGACCCTCGTGGAACAGAGGATCACCAGGAGAAGGACAGCCAGTCCTGGAGGGCACCCCGGAAATCTGGAGTGAAAGGATCAATGGATGTACCTGCTTTTTTCCAACGGGGTTCCCGGTGTGTGCAATCTTGCTTCTTTCTCAATATCTGGACTCAAGTTTATTCAGCCTGTTCTTCCTTCCTAATATTCCCAACAACGCTACCAAGCGCTCATTCTGACCCGGTGCTGCTGTCCGGATGAGGCACTTACAACCCTGTTGCTTGCATCTATGTAGCAGTACAATAAATGAGTATAACCATGACAATTCTGAATGTTGTCTCGGTATTCCTTGTGAGTGCGGCACTGCAAAGCCCCTTTTTGCAGTATTACCGCCGAAATCACGACGCGTCATGTCACGGGTGACAAACACAGGCCACGCATCGCTTTTCAAACTACCACGTCGATCCATTGCACGAAAACAGCGTGCAGTGCCTCTTCGGCACCACTACTCACGCGATCTCAAACGACACGTTATCCACATGTCGCAGAAACTCCACCTGAGCTCCACTGAAATAGCCATCTTTCTTGATATGTCTCTCCGCGTCGTCCAGCGTGTGCGCCAAGTCTGGAACGAGATTGGAGAGGTTGCTGATGTGATTGCCGCAACTTGATGGTGGCCGAAAAGGGACGCGACACGTCTTAATTTGTGATTTCAAAGCGCGTTTTTGGCATTTTTTGCTCTATGACAGGGTAGGAGGGTGCCGTAGGTTCGTCTTAGTTGCTTCTGTGGCCCACTGTGTTCATAACTCGGGTCCTTAGAGCTCAGTCAATATTTCGTTACTAAAATGTGTCTGAGTGCCCTAGGGAATCCCCCAGGCCATATATTGGTATTTCTGGCTCTATGACATCAATCATAAGATGCATAATTCCTCCCTCCCAAAAGGACAACCCCATCGGCCCCGATTTGAGCCTGTTAGCCCGAATTTATGCTCCAGAGGGCCACCTCTGCCAGAGCATCCAAAATGAAATATTTTTGCGACTTTCTTTCTATGACTAATTGCGCGTGAATTATTCCAGAAGATTCGTCTAGTTTTCGGCTCAATCCATGCAGAACTGAGTGAGATACGGGCAATTCTTTAGAGACGATCAAAAACAGCCAAAAGTGGTAATTTTTTGTTCGCGCCTTCGGTACTGTTATTGGCTGTAAGTTATAAGTAACTACCATGAACAATTGAATACAAAATTGGATATCTGTGCAATAAATCAGTTTAGAAGACTTCGACTTGATAGCTCGGACCTACCTGGGATTAGAGGACTTCTGGGTATACAATATTTTTGGTGGCAGTTGTGGTAGCATCGGGCTTGAAAAGTGCTTTCACACGAAGTTCCGAGAACTGTCTCTTTGGATTTTTTGCTCTGGGCCTTCCAAGTGTCGGGGTGTTCCGCTACCGAGGGTGGTTATCGATGATGATGCTATGCTGTAGATTGGGGAGACGTCCGAGTGGAAATCCGCCGGTGAGGTTCTCGATCAGTCGTGGGTAGGAGTTTGTCAGATTGTGTATGAGTAAGAGCGTCTGAATTCGGAGGTGTTGTAAGGGTGAACGATGCGAGTGTAGAGTTCGTTGTACACATGATCCGGGGGTTCGAGCCATAGTTGATGGCACACCGAAAACGGCCCCGCTGCAGAATAAGTACTGCCAGAAATATTTGAGTGACATCAGACAGATGGTCGTGCATAATTGCAGTACCATCACGATGGGTCGGTTTGGTCAAAAAAGGGATAGGTCCACGAAACACCGTGGATCGGACCAAATATCAAAGTAAGAAGCGGTACGTCGGTAAAGACGTGGAATATGGTGTAGAGGGAATGAAAATTGGGGGTTTGATGGAAAATATAGGAGGCGATTGAACCAAAATACATCCCATAGTTGATGGCACAAACATCGCCAATGAACCACATATACGGAGGCACATGGCGTCACCGAGTTGGCAGACTGGCCCAATAGGGTCGGATTGAGCCCAAGAAAAATTCGATAATGGTAAATCCTGGTAACAATGAGGTAATAATGACGTTGGAATCCGCGTCGCGCGCAGAGTTAATCAGAGGCAATGGGGAACAAAGATAAGAAAAAACGATATCACCTACACTTTTTTTTTCTGGCGCCGCCCCAGACCCTCCCCCCCTCTCACAGCCACATGATGCCATCAAATTCCCTTTTTTGGGACGAACGGCTTCTCAGAAGATCTCGTTGCGCGCCGTACACAGGGAGGCAGATCACAAAGAGGGTTCTATGGGGGCCTTATATGTATTTGCTGGATAGTTTGGGTCGGGGAAGTAAGCAGAGCCTCACTTGTAATTCATATTGCTTCCAACTTGTCCAAATTGAAGGGATAGCAGGCGTCGTAGAGCACACTACAATCCAATCGGGACCCAAATTTCACGCCAATGCCTTTCACCGCTCTTTTAGCTATATTCACCTTTCCAGGATCTCAACTTGCTCAACGTCATTGTCAGCGTGCAGAAAGTCCACCCGGGGCATGCGGGCTTCAAGCTCAAGCTCTAAACTCCGCCAGGCACGCGCGATTTCGGCAGTCCGCAGGCAAACGCTGGGATCCAGGGCCACTTAATTTCAGACACTTAATAGGATCACAATTCCTCCTAGAGGCGTTGGGCCCATTTATGGATTGGCAGAGAATTTTGGAGGCTCTCGTTTTGTAGAACTTCAGTGTGCTCCCCGAAAAAGTCATACTGAGCTCAGAGATTTTTTTATTGTCCTGATCATGGTCCAAGGGAGGGGGCCACATATTTAGAATAGTATTTTACCATCCAATCAGCCGACTAGCCCTACGAAATGTCCAAGTCGAGCCGTACGCCTAGCGGAGTTTGAATCTTTATTTATTTCGAACAAATATTGCACGAGACGAGTTGACGAGTCGAATAATTGAGCACCCCTACTGATTACCGCAGCTGCATTTGGTATCACCCGGAGAAGTCGCGCTTGTATCGAAGTCCACATCGGCGTGGCTTGCGTTCTGAATCATGCCGAAGAAATCCTAAAGCTGATCCGTTCCGACAGTCCAAGGTGCTAGGAGGGGGGATTTATGAATCAAGCGGACAAAAGGTTTAGATTTGCCTACAAAGAGAGTTTCCCGGCATTGAGTGGAGACCTGGTAGAGGCTTAAAGGCAAAAACGACTCACATTTGAATTCGGTTTTGTTGCGATCACACAATGTTTGGCCCTAAGAGACTTGACAAATTTTGCCCGATTGGGCGTTCTTGTTGGGTTCTTGCCTGTTCTTGCCGTCACAGGGCTTAATCTCCTTTGTAATGACCCTTAGTGTGGCTTTAGAGCCCCCAATTGCACCCAAAGCTTGTCCAGGGCCTTCAAACCCCTCCAAAAAATATGCATGCAATTTTTTTTTTTCGAGGTCGGCCAGACCCCCCCCCCCTCTACCCGATGTCGGCTATTTTTAGATTCGGACCCCCTTGATCAGAGGGAATAGAAAAACGGGTCAAGTTTGGGCATGGATCGTGTGGCATTTGTACCAGGTTGATTACTGACTTCTTTTTCTCGGCGCATAGATTTTTGGCTCCGATGTCTGAACTTTTGTTCGGTGCGCGACTCGCACCACACGCAGTGCTGGCAATCACCTGTGGCACGTTTCCACGTGACCGATCGACTAGTTGATTCTTGACCATCTCGAACCCATTCCAATCAAACCCGTCCTCCACCAGCGTCTGGAGCCAGTCCAATGTGAGCTGAACACACCCTCCGGAGGAGAATGGCGCCTCCGGACCTATGGGTTATTCCTTTGCATGTCACAGTACAAATTCGAAAGTCATCCACTGTTGGCCCAGAGTCGAATCAATTTACGCAAGGCACAGAAAGGTCGGATTACTCCTTCTCCGTTCTAGAGTGGCGGATCAGAGCATGATTTTTCGGCGGAGAGTGGCAGAGTCACAGCTTCGTTCACGGGGCAGAATGCACTGGTCGTCTGTAACCAGCGAGTCCTTGCGGGGGGGCAACATTTCGTCCAAACAAATCCTCCCAGAGAAGCTTTTGGGAACTGGGAGCGTTCCTGGATGTTAAAATAGTGTACATCGCGCATGCGGCGCGGCGAGGCGGCCTCGACGGCTCAAAACACGCTGAAGATACGATAGGAGGGCAATGACGTGTCAAATCAAACTCCGCGATTGCGTAATAACACTGCTACACGATCAGACCCGTGCGGTAACCAACAGACTTCAACAAGCGTGGAACGAGATTTTTTTGTTGAAGCGTCTGTCTACGAGAGACTGACGCGACCTCAGCTGGCGGCGATCCGAAGCGTCTACGGGGGGCATCGGTGGCCGGCGCGACCTGGCGTGTTCGAACGCAGGCTGCACGAAAGATAATATTGGCGAAGACGACGTCCAAGTAACAACTAGACTTCCTGAAACCCACCAGGAATGAAACTCTTGCACAGAGATCGACGCCGTATTCTTTGCATGGTCGGCCAGGGACGTTCGGTCGCAGGTGTCGATTCCTGAGAGGTCGAATCAATCCTCGTCCAGTATCGGGCCATTTTCGCCAGCCGGACCGGGACAGTTTTGTTTAAATCCGCATTTCGCGGCATGGGTCATATTGCCAAGCGGGCCTTGGTCGCTCCCGATCCGACACATGCTTTAAATTGCAGCGATAGCACTTTACTTCCTCTGGAGCGCGATCCTCTCAATAATAACAATTGTATTCAGCGTACAGTCGTGTGAGATGACAATGGTCCCTTATGCTTTACCTAAACATCGGTTTGCAGATTCCTCCCTGACTGCTTTCCCACTCGCCCTAGGAATTGGCCTAAACAAGTGGTTTACATCACAGTCTACTCTTCTTCTTGTTTCGCCTTCCCTTTACCTGATCGACAGTTGGGTGAGCCAGCTGAAGTACATATGAGGATCAATTCCAACGACGCACCTTCAAGCCTGATGGAAGCCCTCTTACGAGACGGCTTGGCCGTCTTTGTGCCGCCGAGCGCAGCCATAGGGAACACGGGCGCACCGAGGGCGCCGGCTGGACCGAAGGTGAACGGCAACGGAGGTAATCTGGCCACGCCTATTACCCCAAATCACCCAATTTTGGTGTCCCAGATGGTCGGATTTTTTGGAGCAGCTGAAAGCTCTGTGTACTGGACTTAGGTATCCACTCTGGGACAAGTTATGGATTCAGAGATAATTCAACGGTATTAATTTGGAGCGTTTTATGGAGTGCAGGCTGTAACCGCCAGAGAAGCTTGCTGTTTTACAAATGAAGAACAGATGATAATGCCGTCCGCGGATTACAGCCGTTTGCGGAACTTAGGGCGCGGCCGTTTTTTTTCTCATTTTGACAATTTCCACCAAGTCGGCTACCCTAAGCTCAATTTTGATCGGATTGTCTCGAGAGTAGGTGCGTTGGAATTGTATTGAAAATCGTTAGTCAACGCAATACCGGTATTTTTGATGCCATCAGAAAATGAAATTTCTGCTGAAAGATCTCAACTTTCAGCAGGTCACCTGTAGCACTTGAAGTACTAATCGGACTGACCTAGTTTTTGGATATATTATACCTATACATATATTCTGGTCAACATGACCTTTGGATGGACAAAATTCGAAGTCACTGAAATTCATTGTGCACTTTATTGAAACGGTCATCCTCCGCCTTCAGAAACTAGAGCACTCAAAGTGAGTTGGGTATGGCAACATGTAAAAACGCAATGGTTGACTAGAATGTCCTTATACACTTAACACATCCAAAAACTTGGTCAATCTGATCCGAATTTCAAGTGCTACAGGTGACTTGCTGAAAGTTGAGATCTTTCGGCAGAAATTTCATTTTCTGATGGCATCAAAAATACCGGTATCGTGTTGACTAACGATTTTCAATACGATTCTAACGCACCTACTATCGAGACAATCCGATCAAAATTGAGCTTAGGGCAGCCGACTTGGTGGAAATTGCCAAAACGAGGAGAAAAACAGCCGCGCCCTAAGTTCCGCAAATGGCTGTAAAGACTCGGAGGGATAATATTATCCAGACAGCTGGCTAGAAACAAACAACAGAAGAGGAACTGAAGAGCACCAAATTGATGATCTTACTATCTGGGTTTCACCGCGGTTTTGCTGCCCACGTCGGCGAAGGCGAACACTTTATTGACCCATCATTGGCTCTAGCTAAGGCCCACTGCGGTCCGGCTTGTGCCCACTAAATCCCATAGATGTGGTTGTTATTCAGATTTATTTCGGATCCCGGCATGTTAACTTCTGTCAACTTCAAGTTACTTCCAGCGAACTTGCGCACCAAGTTCGATCACGCCAACTAACTTGCCATCTGATGGCCCGCGAAAGTTAACGTTTACGATCAGATAGCACAAGTTAGGGAGCATTTGGCCCCCAAACAGTTCAAGAAGGCTTGTAGGCTAGTAATACTTCTACAATTATGTTTGGAGAGATGATAGTCCAGCCCATCAGGAGTCAACATTGCACAAAAAATAATATTTTTTAATCACTTCCAGCCGCCATTCGATTCTAGTCGTCCGATGCATATTGAGGCGGTATCCAATATGCAAGCAAGAGTTGTTTTGAGATGAGATCACGGGCATTTTACCTGAAATTTGGTTCCCAGGGTGCTCAAACACACGATGATTCGGAAAAATTCACCCAAGTTACCGAAATAGCGGGTTCTCACCGCTTTCTGCTGCTGTGAGATTAAATAGTACAGCAAATCTACCATTCTTTTCACTCAGGAATCCATTATTATGTATTTTCCACACATATAGTTCCTCAAACTGTGTCTAGAGGCATTCCAATAGCTTCAAGTTAGTAGCAAGTTGGGTGGGGCAAACACAACCAAACTTACTGTGATCTAACTTGCAAGTAACTTTGGCGTGCGGTACTTGTACTTTTACTTTACTGTACTTGACAAATTAAACTTGCCCTGCCACAAGTACAGTAAAGTTAATTTGCGCAGGGCAAGTTAGTTTGCCAAAGTTACTTTGTTAACCATCGTCCGTTGTGCAGTACCTAGAAGATCGAGGACGATGTATGATACAGATGGCCTCTATATCCTCGTCCTCATCCCCCAAGAACAAGAGATATTCCAGCGAAATTACTGAACCGGTGAAGAAGATCAGAATTTGGCATTGTGCCCACTATCTTAGTAGAGGGTCCTAAAGCGCCCTAATCTGGCAGAAGCCCCGCCAAATTTCTAACCCTAAGCTCAGTTTTTTTTGCAACGGAGAATTTACCTAAGTATAAACCACCCGTCCGGCTCTCCAAATCCAAAATTTCAGCAGGATCTACGAAAGGGGGGACCTTGCCTATTCCGAGTTTCCAATGGAATAATTCCTCCACTTGGAAGATCCATTCCGAAATGGATTTTACAGGCGGCTGAGTTGCATGGTTCCATAGAACCAAGAGGTCTGCGTTTGTCTCATTCCTGTGGTTCTGCCGACTGCTCATCCTCGTGGTTCTTGAGTAAACTAGCTATAGGGTTGGTAACAGGTAACAGGTAACGGTATTGGGGCTATTTTAAAAGAGGCGATCTTATAGGTGAGGAGGTGGTCTGGGTCAAATTAAATTCACAGCACACACCATAGACGAATTTTCCATCCGGGCTGGGTGCGGGGCTTTACAAGAGATAGCAGCGCGATCCTCAGATGAACTGTCTCTTCAGGCACCCAGATTGCATCAGAGCAAACAAAGAATGACGCACGACGGACTCCGAGCCGAAGAACAACAGAACATCAAAAGAACTCGACCACCTTCACAGCGATGTAGCCCTCGGTGGTCATAGCAGCACCGACAGAGTAGCGTGGCCCGCGAACGAAATCGCACTCGATCGGTGCACGCTTCCCAACGATGGAGTGCCCATGCGTCCTTAGTCTCTGTTACAGAACCGATATATAAATGACGAACAAGTAAGTATTTATATATGATGCGTCCTGGCTATAGTATGCTCGTTTCGCTCGTTTCATCAACCGTCACGAAATGGGACGCCTTGTCCTCGAAATCGTCGTGGATCATTTCCCTCCAGCCTCCAACCTTCTCCTTATCGCGCTCGCTGGCAATTTTCTGGTGGAGTTTTCGCTTCAAAGCCTTCTTGCTCAAATGTCTTCTGCAACACGGAGATGGAGATGGCGATATCGTGATGGATAGCGAGCCAGAACTGCAGCTCCTTGAGGTAGAGATCCGGAGCGCCCTCGTATACGGCGTGAATTGCAGTGAGAACGGCGCGTGTGATTATACTCGGACGGCCGTCGATACGGGCATGGAGATTTGGTGGGCGTGCCGAGTTCATCGAAGGTCTTGCCAACGGTAGAGACTGGATCGCGAAACACAGAGGATTTAGGTAATTTCGAGCTCCTCCCAGCACAGTTCCCACAGGCGCAGTGCGCATTCTTTGAGGTCAGCACTAATGCGGCGATTCACCATGGCGGCGGAAGAGAAGAAGAGCCGAGACACACAATACGAACACAAAAACAGATCCTCAGCATGAAGACGCCCTTGGATCTCCGGGGCCCTCCCCGCCACCATCGCCGCCTCCAGAGCCAGTAACACCACCAAAATTGCGAGGGACCAATATTGAGTATCATCCGATCTTGGATGGTGCAAATCTTTCCTCGCTATTCTCCAAACAACTGACTTACCATTAATTTCAGGTACACCTTGCGATCAAGACGGCTATGACCTCCGGCCTGGCTCACCCCCCTCCTCCATGGGATGAGCGCACTGCCGTTACGGAGTTCTGCCATCTGGTACGGCGTTCCGTCATCGGCGAGGACGTGCTCGACGCCATCGACGTCACCGTCGCCGAATTCCATCGCCATCGCGAGGTCTTCCGTAGGGCTGGACGCCGTTACCGTAATTACGGCCGTATAGACCCGTATATACGGCACCCGTTACCGTACCGTCGGGGCCTGCAGGGTGGATTTTACGGTACGGGTACGGGTGGGCCGTACCCGTAAATGACCGTACCGTTACGGCCGTAAAAGCCGTAACGGCAATCAAATTTACGCGGCATCAAGGACGCTCCAGGCCGCCACACGGCGGCGCAGTGGTACCTGCAGGGTGAACGGACATTAACTCATGAACTCATGGTGAGCTCGTAGATTTTTTTCTTCTCCTTCTAGTCATACTCAGGCACTTGTATTAATCCATGTAGTTAAATTCAGGACGGTCGTCCCAGTATAAATCGGTGGTTCATTCATCCATTTTTTGTTCAAAAAATGCCACGGGCGGTGAGCATTCGAGACATCGAAGAGCCGGCTTCAAGTTGAGTTCTGCTTCCTCTTGGCCTATTTTATGCTAATTATTCCGTCGCAGGGCCGAGGCTCGGGAAATATACTCATGGTGTTTTATCCAGATCATCGCAAGCCGCAATAGCCTATAGATTTTACACCTGGTTGTTTATTGTCTTGGCTATCGTGTTTCTCCCGGCCGCATTCACAGCGTATGCACTGTGCTGCCATTTCAATGCTCTTGTTGTGGTGTTGGAATTAACTTCACCGCAAAAGGCATCCCTCCCCGGGGCGCTGCTTGTCCTCCACAGTTATTGGTCATTCCTCTCGCTTTTCGCTGGTATGATTTTGCCATGTGTCTGAGGACTTGATATATATATCCTCGTCGCAGCAAATACTCTGTTCCCAGGATTTTTCTCTCTTGGACAGTTGTTCCTGATGCAGAAGATCCGCTACCGCCGCGGCCATTCATCGCAAATCCGCTCGGACAGGTTTCGACGTCTAGTCGACGCTGAAACCGTCACAATTTTTATCCAAGGTGCATCAAGACGATCGGTTCCCATTTGTGCGAGATTTTCTATGGCCTCCACATATCTTATTCATGTTCATTCAGTGGTTTCAAAATATTCTACTGTGAACTGCATCCTGAGAACTCTCCGCCGTCGGAGGCTTATTCCCCTGACTTCAATTCTCACCCACAATCTCTACCTCCCCGGCCGTTTGACCCCACTGCGTTGCAATGAGACGATGCGAGAGCTGAACGTTGGTTCGCTGTCCCACTTGGACATCCGCGTGCGAGTTCTCGGAGGATGTAAGTGCAAGATTGTATGAAATTAAACTAGCTCATTGTTGCCAAATAGCGGCACTACATCCGGGGGTACATCCGGACTGGGAGCAACACGCGAGGAATCCGGATGGTTCTTTAAAAGATGCGGAGGACATGGACTGGGATGACCCAGATGCCGCCGAGGATGAACAAGGTAAGCACTCAAAAGTTTGCGGTTCGCATTACATTACCTCACGCTTGGAACAAGATGTTCCTGGTCCTTCTGACCCGATAGATTCTTCAACGCCCGGAGGTACGCCATTATTCAGCCTTGGTTCGACATAATTAAAATTTCCTCTAGTTACGGGCAAGCGGAAGCGCAACACCAAGGTCATGGAAGCGGCCATTCTTGCCGAAACACTCACCGATAAAGACGGCAACACCAAACGCACGCGCAAAAAACGGCATCCTCAGAACCGACCAGTCGATCCTGATCCTCACCGGAAGAAGAAAGGCAAGGAAAAAGCAACTGCATCTTCCCAGAGCAGTAGCGACAAGGACGATTCCGATTTTGAAACTGACACGGGGAGCTCAAGTTCGGACTCGGAGGTAGAGGCTCAAGTGACCAATGTCGAGGTACGCACTTCATCATACTGCTGGGAGGTCGATTTTTGAATTTCTTGTTCATTTAGATCGTCGATTCACTTCCCAGTAAAACTGTCCCTTCTCGCTCCGCCGGCCAGTCTCGCAAGCAGCCAGAAAAAAAAACGACGCACCGAGACACAACCTGCAGAACAGCCAGAAGCATCGGGTTCAGTGGCTGCATCGTCGTCTAAATCCACTGGGAAGGCGCCCAAGGCGCCTATAAAAGTGAGAATCCAAGAATTTTGGTGTCACAGCACTCATAAAGTTCCTACGCAGCGCAATCCGATTTACCTGTTCTTCCAGCAAGTGCCATTAAATTCGGCTGGGCTGCCGGGCGAACCAGGGGAGAAACACTATATGTGCCTACATGGTGCTCGCCATGTCTGCACTATGACGGTGTCCATGAAGTCAAGTGTCACCGGTAGGCTCTTGCCTCCTTTACTGTTCAAATCTAACCTGCAGACTTCTAGGTCTCATTTCGCACTTGAAGACGTTTCCTGCTCAACACCGCCTGTTTCAAATCTTATTGGAACGGTCAAGCTCACAGATGGCCAGGACACGGAGCCGACAGACGAAGAAATTGCTTTCGCTAGCGGTGCACGGCCCTATGGAAAAAACGAAGAAGCGGTGAACCCGACTTCGACAATGACGCGGTGATGCAAGATGACAAGGATGGCTTGCCGTCGTCCAACCAGTCACTTCTCGCCGCTGTTCGAAAGGTCTCTGAATCATTTTAATCCACACTTCCGAGCCTAACTTTATTGCAAAGCTTCGGCGCATCGTCCGAGCCGTTAGGTCGAGTCCACAGCGACGAGCAGCTTGGAAAGACGAAGTTAAAATGTCGTACAAGGACAGGGAGACCCGGAAGCTGACAGGATATATGCTCATCCTCGATGTCAAGACCCGCTGGTCCTCCACTCACCAAATGTTGCGTGCGTGTACTTATTTCTTGGTAAATTCCTGTCTGTTCACACAATCAATATCATGAGCAGGGCGCGCACTTGAATTTAAGCTCGCAGTCGATAACTATGTTGCCAAGAACAAGGATTTACGCGCTCTCGAGCTGTCGAAAGAAGATTGGGAGGCGATTGAACTCGTTGCCCAGTGGCTGGAGGCCTTTAGAACTGCGACTACTCAGATGTCCGCAACTAAATCCCCCATGATCTCTACGACACACGCTGTCTTCCGCGGTCTTCAGGAGGAGTTGCGAAAACTCTTCGGGACTCTGCCGGACATGTTGCGCCGCAACTCAAACAGGGCATTATCTCAGCTCACACAAAACTCAGCGACTACTATACGAAATTCGACGAATCTCCTCTCTACACTTGGGCAGGATGTATGTGCCATTTATTCACTCACACTCGCGAACTCATAAACACTGTAGTACTTGATCCACGTATCTCGTATGAAGGGATGAAGCGTGATTATTCATCGGACGCTGACCTTGCTGCCTATCTCGAAGTGTGTAAAAACAGTCTACGTGCTCATTTCATGGAGCATTATCCCACTAATACCAATCCCACGGCTCAATCCTCTTCCCCTGCTGTGTCTTCGGCTCCGAAATTCAGCTTCACTGCGCGCTACGAGGTCCATTCTCGTGTTATTATGGATGAGCTCACGGAATACTTCAAGCTGCCCGTTGAAAGCTTCCAGACTTGTGATCCCATTAACTGGTGGTACATGCGCCGCCACCAATTCCCCAAACTCCACCGCTTCGCCCTTGATATTCTCTCCATCCCAGGTATATTCAATCTCCTTTCTCTCCCGGGTACTTCGGTTTTGCTCAATTGAATTGGCTTCTAGGATCTGCTGTTGCTGTTGAAAGGATCTTTTCGGGCGGAAGGGACACCATATCCCTGCGGCGTGCGAGTTTGAAGGCCGAGACGATCAGCACATTGATGTTTGTCAAGAATCAGCTTCGTATGCGGCGGAACACACTTAATGTGGAGCTCGGAGAAGAGTAGATATCATTAGGAAATATATATTTGGTTCAGAAAAAAATTTACGGCCGTAAACCCCGTATACGGCCGTAACGGCGCCGTACCCGTACCGTGGGGCCCTGGGCGAAACATTTTACGGTACGGTACGGCACTGCCGTACCCGTAAAAACCCGTAAAGTATACGGCCGTATACCGTAACGGTACGGCGCCCAGCCCTAGTCTTCCGGGAGACTGTGAGACCCGAAGGATTTTCCCTCCCGCGTCAACACTCAATTGTCCATTACCGTCGTCTTATTCAAATGTTTGGGGCCCCGAACGGACTCTGCTCTTCTATCACAGAGTCGAAACACATCAAGCCGTGAAGCGTCCTTACCGGCGAACCAATCACAACAAACCTCTCAGCCAAATCCTCCTGATAAACCAGCGCCTCGATAAATTGGCAGCTGCCCGCGTCGACTTCACTGCCCGCGGCATGATGGCCGGCTCTCTGTTTCCGTTCCCTCCTCCTCCACCGCCGCCGCCACCACCACCCGACCATCCTGAGGACGAGCGCATCGATAGCGGGGCTATTGAAGACCTACTTGCATCGGGGAAGTCAAGTTAGCCAAAACCTATGGCGAGTTCTTTCACGGCGTTAACAATCTGGTTTTAATCAATATTTTAGTCCGTCGAGTACCGCGCGATGTACATCAGCTTGCGATACACATGGACCAGCCACGCCTTTACGAGCTGATCCGCCGTTTCCTAGTCGACCAACTCCCTGGTGCGAGAATCCAGCTCGACCGATGCCCGGAGTTTTCGGAACGAGTTCATCTCTACAATTCGGCACGGGCTGTCTTCTACGCCCCCAGCGATGTCAGCGGCATCGGTGGGATGCATCACGAACGAATTCGGGCCACAAAGTCGTGGTATCGGGGCCCACCACGGTACGACTGCGTCTTCCTGGAGCACGACAAAGACCTGGCTGGTTTCCGAGGTCTTCATGCTGCGCGGGTGCGCATGTTCTTCCGCTTCAAATTCCGTGGGATTGATTATCCCTACTTCATAGCCCGGGGTAGCGCATAAATCCCGCATGACGGCGTTCTCCGAGTCCGATAGGCATCCGAATGGAACTAACTGGTTTGGTACATATTGCCTGCTCAAGCAGAAAGCTGTTGAGGAAGGTTCCTTGGCCGCGGCGAAGGACAGATGGACAGAGAAGTGATTGCGGGCTTTTGCGTGGCGGCAGGTGGTGCCGAATTACCGCCAACTAATCGTCTAAAGCTCAACCGCGTGGGCTCTGACATGAAAAAGCCCCATATTTCAGAGGCATTGGAGGTCAGTGTTGGCCCATACTGGATTTTTTCCTTCAAATCGACAGAGGGTGTGACGCGTGACCGGTTATAGTGATGGGCGTCCCGGACGCCCGTATATTGACATTGCTATAAAGCTCTCGCTACCTACACGTCTTTTGATGCACAAGCTTGGGGGCTGAACACGAATGTACCCCCACCATCGACAGAACTCGGATCCGCCGGGTTGCCGTCCGTGTTCCTCCGCGCTGCCCCCTCGCATTGATCCACCCCTGCATACAAGAAATGTTGACTATATGTTATAGGGGGCCGGAAATTTGTCAGATGTGAATCTGTGCGAGACTGAAAATCAAGTAAACCCACGGTCCAGCCTAGGGCAGACCTAGCACCAAAAAGAAACAAACATTATTCCTCCTTGTTTTCCTTTCGATGTGCGGTTTATCGCAGACCATCATATTGCGTTGCGTCTTCACAGGGCAGCCGCAGCATACTTGAATGTCCTTTTCGGGAAGTTACTGGAGACGATCAAACTCTGTTGCTTTCGGACGTAATAGAATTGTAACGGGCCGGTCACCGTGTCACTGTATGTCACAATATGTGCAAAACCTCGCAATGCATAAGGTTTGGGGTTCCACCGGCCTTATGCATTGTGAGCCACATCACCCTGTTAGGGCTGATTCCTGAAGGGGCAGAGAATCAAGGCAATACTGAAATGGACTCTAATCCAGAGACTTTACAGTGAGCTAGTCTCCCTAGTCAGACCATCAACTAGATATTTTTATTTTTATTTTTTTGAGAGGGGGTCATTCTCAACAATTCCATGGTTACACAATCTTTTATAAATCTGAAGGAACCGGTCCTACGATTCAACCAAAGGTAAGTTGTAAAGTGTAGGATCGATATCACCGACCTCAGGTTGAAAATCAGCACTCCTTAGGTTGATCTTGATTCATCCTATCATCCTGTTGCTGTTTCCTATTGATATCTAGGCCGATTGTATCAACCTATCCTCAACCTATATATCCTGATAATTTTGCATCATAAAATGGGTTAATCATCACATCTCTTCTGGCTTAAATTCAAATGCAAACGGGTTGTATTCGGATGGTCCCACACACGTCTTCTTTGCCGCCCGGACCTTCCCAAGCTTGTTCTGTCTGCCATGGGGCGCAGACGAGTTCCGTTTAGCAGTGTTGGCTTTCAAATAGTCGTACTTAGTGGGGACTTTCGAAAGGTGGGGTAGTTGAACGTTGTAAACTGTAGTGAACATGTCACATAAGTTTGATCAATGTCCATATATTCTTAATGACCTGAGTTTCGGGTGTAACTGTCTTCAATTCATGAAGATACATCCTATGGAAGCTCTCCGGGCTATTCCTGGATTTTTCCTATCCGCCGTCGGTCAAAGAGGAGATATGAATCAGTGCACACGGATAAGGCGATGTCGTTTCTGCCGGAGAAGTATTTGTGGGGCAACTCTTTGCTGTCTACAACAAGCAGCAAGTTGGAAACACGCTGCAGGGCCATAAGAACTGGGTCACATCTGTCGCATTCTCCCCTGATGGCAGCCGCATTTTCTCGGGCTCCTCGGACAATACAGTTGGCATCTGGGATGCACAGAGCCAGCAGCAAGTTGGAAACACGCTGCAGGGCCATGAGAGTGTGGTAACATCCGTCACATTCTCCCCTGATGGCAACTGCATCGTCTCGGGCTCCCAGGACAACACAGTTCGCATCTGGGACGCACACAGCCAGCAGCAGATTGGAAACACGCTGCAGGGCCACGAGAACACGGTGACATCCGTCGCATTCTCCCCTGATGGCAGCCGCATCGTCTCGGGCTCCTGGAACAATACAGTTAGTGTCCGGGGTGCACACAGCCAGCAGCAGATTGGAAACAGGCTGCAGGGCCACGAGAGCGCGGTGACATCCGTCACATTTAAATACGCACGGTTCCTTGTCTGATGGGATTGAGATGGTTTCTGGCTCACCTTGGAGGCCAGATGTATTACAAACTGGCAGCATTGGTAGGTAACCACGTTTTCCATTTCACTCTACCGAGTTCATCGTCCACCTAGAGCCAAACGTTGACCATGTGTCCCTGACCTTGCTTCACCCCAACACCAACTACCTGTCTCCAGCACTCACCCTGAACCCTGATGGATGGCTCGTTGGCCCAAGTGGAGAGCTCCTTCTCTGGATCCCGAATCATCTCATAAACAGGGAATATTGCACAACTCGGTTCGCCCGTGGTTAATTTTTGTGTTCTCTGCACAGAGGACGCGTTTCAGGCACACAAATACAATCACGCGACAAGATTTGTACTCATTCCACTTCTGAATGTACAGGAAGCAAAATACTCCCAAATATGGGAATATTACACAACTTGGTTCGCCCGTGGTTAAATTTTGTGTTCGCCGCACAGAAGACTCGTTTCAGGCACACTAACACAATCACACAAGATAATATGTACTCATTCTATTTCTGAATGCACAGGAAGCAAAATACTCCCAAGTATGGGAATATTGCACAACTCGGTTCGCCCGTGGTTGATTTTGGTGTTCTCTGCACAGAGGACTCGTGTCAGGCACACAGACACAATCACGCGACAAAATTTGTACTCATTCTACCTCTGAATGCACAGGGAGTAAAATACTCCCAAAAATGGGAACATTGCACAACTTGGTTCGCCCGTGGTTAATTTTTGTGTTCGCCGCACAGAAGACTCGTTTCAGGCACACGAACACAATCACGCGACAAAATTCGTACTTATTCCACTTCCGAATGCACAGGAAGTAAAATACGCGCCGTGCCGCTATTCCCCAGCACGATCCATCTTGCATATAAAAGGCACTAGGAAAAACTCTCCGTCGTAAGACTTGAGTACATACCGAACCCCGAATAAGCTGTTGAGCCCTAGCCCGGGACCGAAGAATACTTCCGAGATATAACAATCTCGACGTGGCAGATCCACTTTCGAGTAGTTCTAAATCGTGCTGGGTTGCACCACGCCCACACCAAAACGATAGCGCGCGTAAAGCAGGAGAAGAGAGTCTTGATTTTGATTCGAGGACCACTACTCCCGCGTCATTAGCCAGAAACTCTAGCTACTGAAACACGCCGCAGAATTTTAAACCAATGTATCATCTGAGAACTTCACAAAATTTGTGGAATTTGTCAGAGAACCAGAATGGAATAATGTTCCAATCTTGGTGATCATTGCAATGCTCGACTTTTTCTGGGTCAAATTCTCTGAAATTTGCCCAGGAGATTCCCCAGGAGCCAAGGTATCATCTGAAAACTTCACAAAATTTGTGGAATTTGTCGGAGAATTAGAGTGGAATAATGTTCCCAATTTAGGTGATCATCACAATGCTCGACTTCTTCTGCATCTAAGAACCTCACAATCACTGGTCCAATCACCGGTCTAATATCCGTCTGGAGGCATCTTCGATGACTCGGAACGGCCGCGTGAGCCGAACAGATCCAAAAACTGGTTCTCTTATTTGAACTCCGCTGTACTCCTCAGTGTTGCAAAGTAAGGGGTTATTAAGGGTTCGTCCGGAATCTAAGGCCTTTTAATCAGATAAGGGTTATGTTCCAAGAAAGAAAATGGTCATGTCGAGTACTCTGCGGTGGAAAACACTGATATCTGCCCAATGAAACCTCCTTGGAGCTTGGAGTTTGTGTGAAGCTCTCAGCAAGCTCCGCGTCAAGTTCAGTCTGATTTGCATCTAAATCTTGAGATGATGCGCCGTTTGGAAGTGGTTCCGGGTCGTCTGAGTTGACGTGCGACTCCGTCTCGGAGCCCAATTCCGCGTTCTTTTGGCCCATCAGAGAGAGAGGCATGGCATGGGAAAATTCTCTTTCCTGCAGTGATGGGCGTCCCAGACGCCTGTATACTGACATTGCTCTAAAATACAATCGCAAATAATTGAGTTCATACACAACTAAAGAGAGGGCCAAGCATGAGAATATACCACTTGCACCCCCATCAGAGAGAGAGGCAAGGCGTGGGAAATTCTCTCTCCTGCAGTGATGGGCGTCCCGGACGCCCGTTGATACGCTGGACTTTGGGGCCTCGCAGGAAATGAGCTCTAAAGTGTGCTAGACTCGAGTTGCAAACACTACTGAATCCACCGCCAAGAACACTAACTCCAACAAAACACCAAAATCAAACGCATAAGTTCGGGACTGCTGTTAGGCTCAGGGACACCACAAGAGCATTCATGAGGGCACCTCGAAGCCGAAATTCCTTTCTGGTGCCTCCAGCAGTTCAACAGGATAACTAAATCTATCAGATAATTGACTTACGTTGTTTATGCTCTGGGGCGGTCATAAACGAATTCTGACTTCGAGGTGCCCTCGGGGAATGATCCTCAGTGTATTCTACCTCAGTGTATTCTAGCACTCCTGCGAGTTGCCCGAGACATATCTCGTCGCACGGCAAGTGAATTCTATGGGAGGCCGCGCCCTAAGTTCCGCAAAGAGCGCCTGAATGGACCCAGGAAGACGAATTGGGATGTAACCGCAGTGTGAAGCCTTGACGCGTAGTCCGTTGTTGAGGATCAGTTGAGCACGGGGCGCCGGAAAGGACCGAGTCTTGGAGTTTAGATGGGGATATAGAGGTATGGGGATAGTCAGAGCAAAGGCAGTGTTGAAAAAGCGCAAAGACGGCGCAATGGACGTACTGGTAGACGGCGAGGACAGATGACCGAAAGCGGTTAGGATATATGGGGAATAGGCGAAATGAGGACAGAGAATTTCGAGGCATTTCGTTAAAGAACGGTTAATGGTGGCGCGAAGAAAGCGAGATGTGGGGAATGGATAATACTGTCCCCCCGCCGCCGCCGCCGCTCCAGAAAAACCCAGCACTCGGACAAATAAATATATCTCAGTCATCTCTACGTCTTTTCATGAGATCTCTTTTTCTAAAATCACTTTGAAATATGGGCTATGAGATAATTCTTGACGGCACATTTGGGATATGCGACAGTCGCCTTCTCCTCTTCATAGTGATGGTTATCGACAAAGACCGTAAAGGTGTTCCCGTCGCATTCTTAATGTTTTCCGCCCCCACGGGGAACAAGCAGCCATCCTGCGATTACGACACCGAGATTTTAACGAAGCTTCTGCGGGCGTCGAAGTCCCTTACGAAATGCGGTCGTCTCTACTCGTTTCTGAAGGTGGTCTTCTGTCTGTTCACTGGCATTACGGACACGGACTTGAAGGAGCGCGGAGCCCAAGTAGCGGTCAGCCCTCCATTTGGTTGTTGATTTGTCGATGTCATCTGCGTCAGTCGTGGAAAAATCATCGAAAAAAACTGAGGATGGTGGGTGGGGGAAAACTAGTAATGACGAGGTGTAAGGTAGCGGGAAGGGCGCGTACGGCGCAGTGGGCTGTGAGCGTGAGCGGCGACGATGACCGTCGAGGAATGATCGATGATGGCTGATGCTCGCGTGCCTTCTCCTATGGGTAACCCATACATGGAATGCCTCGGGAGCACGCACGGGGGATAGCAGACGGAATATCTGTAATCAGCTGTGTCCATCATGAACTGGATGATCATCCAGCATTCAATGTATTCTGTCCGACTATGCAATCCAAACTATGCAATCCAAGTAGCCAAGTCCAATTGGCAATATGGAAAGATCAGAAGAGAAATCCAATTTTTTCTTCGATGCTCTTTACATAAACGTACAACTGGAGAGATATTTCGACGTCCTGGAACACTGCTAGTAATCTCTTACTGCTAGGGTGTATCTTCGTTAGCTCTTAGAACAGCACAGAGTATTTTGGCCACTGTGCAATCATTGCAAGCCGGATTTTGACGGGATCGTGCTGGGATGGGAAGAGAAGAAATTTTTCATCAGTCTCGTAATTGCCACAAGGGGGAAGCGGGATTAAAATTTTGCACGTGGGGAGGGGGGGGAGGGGGGGTCCGGGAAGGGCTGAAAAAAATTTCTCATGCATGTTATGCGCAAACTTCCTAAGCCTTCAAAACTGTGTTTTACCAATAGTAGATGTGTTCAAGGACATCCCACGGGCTCAGACTCTTTTGACGGTCTGATTTCCTAATTTGGATTGCATATCATTATCACGTGCAACAGTTCGCAGCCCTCGAGTCCATTTTTGTGAGATTCAACAGATGGAGTTCAAAACTGGGATGAAACAGAGATAGGAAGTGTGTATTTGAACATTACAGAATATGCTAGTACTACATATCCTGGAGTTCAATGCCTGAGTTGCACTTGTGATGCTGATTCTGAGCCAAATCCGAAGAACTTGAGAAGGAGGGGACCAGAAGTAGTGATAAAGCACGATAGAAATGTCAGGAAGGTAATAAAGTAGCTAAACACAATATCTGATGTGGTAGCGAACGGGGAACTCATAAATATTCGAACCGGCAGGACCCGGAGGAAACGGCCCGGTGCTATGGTGAGAAACTCCTTCCTGATATGATAGGAGAAGGGGGGAGGGGGGGTCAGCTCAAGGTCGAAAAAAACTTTTCAACCCTATATCCACTTTATGAATCCCGATTCCCCCTTGAATTGCCATGCGTAAGATGCTAAGGCCTTCTGTAAAAATCGGCCCGCAAGCTAAGGCCTATCCTAAGCCCTTCATTAAGGCCTTAGGCCTTAATATTGTCTTAAGGCCTTAGGCCTTAGAGCGAACGCCCCCTGGAAATGGATAGCTCTGCTCAATACGAAACTTTGTGTCCTCCAAATTTTTGTAGCGTGCTCTGGGCGCCAATGCGGACCCAAACAAGGTCGTATCAACGAGATCACGAGCTCGGAGGATGCGCCCTGCCACCGTCAAAACGTGACACGCGTCCAAGCGAGCAGTGGCAGTAGAAGGAGCAAGGCAGCAGCAGAAAACGCGTCGCCAGTGAGGGGAAGAAGCGTGTGTCAATTTTCAAACTCCGATGACTACATAACAAGATTCTGACCCGATCGGATCCCTGTGATGGCAACAAGTCGAGTTGTTGGGGATGAGGCTCCCGTACAATATCCAGCTTAATTGCCCTCCAGAGTTGTGGTAAGGAGAGCGCGATGTTCCGCCATCGTCGACATACGTGGCTAAGCAGTGTGGGCGATTGTAAGCCAACGAGGCCTTAGCACATGAGATATATTGGCAAAAAATTGTAAAAGATTTCTGCTAACATTTCATGCGGGAGGCCCAGAATGGGAGCACCCATAATCCCTAACAATGAGTGTTAATCTGCAGTAAGAATACTTAGCCCTAGACACCAGGGGCCAATATATTATTATTCTCCCATCAGACTACTCGCTGCTGAAATGTGTTGAATTTCTCCTAAATTGATCGCAATTGTGGCTATGTTGTTTGTAGATGTTATAGGGCAGCCGCCGTGGAGAGGTTCATCCCAATTTCTGTCACTAGTAATGTCACGCATAAGTCGGTCCGAAATTTCCGCCCTGCCAAATGTCTCTGTATTCAATTGTAATCCCACCACTAGGATTGTGAGCCTCGAAACTGCGGCTGTGTAGGAACCTGTTATATCTTTAGAATTTCCTTCTTTGGAAATCAGTCAACATATCCAAATATCTTCTATTCACTCATATTTCCCTCCATAAGTTCGGAATGATTGGGTGACCAGAATACCGAGAACCACAGACCATTCAATGGCCAAAATTTTGTGGAAAGACGGAGATAGTGGGCCAAGTATTGCAAATCCAATGATCGTACTGAAACTTCTTCGAAATCAAACGAAACATTCTAGGCTCGAAAATTCTCTCTAAACAAACAATTGAATTATTCAAAGAAGTTCTCAAACTCATGATTAGTTGTCCATTCTTCTGTTTGATAGCTCATAATTGACAAACTTTGTTTGCCTACCCGGTAATGACCGAGCATGCGGAGAAGGTAAAAGGTTATAAATGCGATGTAATGCCGAGACAGAGACCGAGCCAGTCAACTAAGGTTCAATTCGTAAGGCCGTTTTTGACTTTTTCGATGTGACGACCGGACCCTTTTGTAACTGAACTCATTTAGGCAATTTGATCCGCCGGCAGCGCTCGGTAGCGCTCGGCTAAGGTGAAAATTGGCTCGGTAACACAGTGACTTACGAAAATTTTCGTAGAATTTTGGCCGCATGACGCGTGACTATACGAATTGAATGAAATACTACAGTAATAGATTGAGCGGCTGATAAGATGGGCCTGATAAGTGTGAGCGGAAAGAGAGACACATACGGAAGGGGTAAGAAGCTGATGAGCGGAGTTTGAAAAAGCTTCAGACAGACACCCATAATTTTATAAAGAGGGTGACAAGCGGCTGCTCGGCCGCTTTGCGGCCTTGCATCCCCTTCCGAAATCCAATGAGTGAAAGGTGTGGTTTGACACGGCAGGCGCCTATCCGTGGCCGCGGCGTGAGACTGAAGCCTGAGATAGACAAAAGGGGAAAGCTCGGCAGAAGAAGCTGGTGGCGGAGTTTGAAAAGGCTTCAGAGAGACAGGGATAGAATTTCGAATATTAGTTCGGTTGTGCGGATTAACCTACAAGCACCTCTTGCCAGCGGATAAGGATTAAGTGGTTCGAGACGGGGTTGCTTCGCGGGCTGCCGCAG
Source organism: Mycena olivaceomarginata (assembly GCA_029378375.1). Taxonomy (NCBI): domain Eukaryota; kingdom Fungi; phylum Basidiomycota; class Agaricomycetes; order Agaricales; family Mycenaceae; genus Mycena; species Mycena olivaceomarginata. Next base: position 62,282 of record JARKIC010000266.1, on the reverse strand, counting down.
CCCGGTTGAAAGCAATACAGTATAGTAGGGTTCCTTGGATAATTCTTTTTTTAAATTGCACACACCCATCCCTGGCTGGATTCCTTTTGTATATAGGATGATCTCCATGTCCTGAATTAAATTTGAGCGCAGGGTGTCGCAGTAACGGGTCTTCTGCTGGTAGACAAAATATCGGGTCGGTAGTCCGGAATATGGGGTGTACGGGTGAAGGAGGAATTCGAAGAATAGGCAAGGGGCTTCACTTTTGCGAAAATCTGCACACACCTTCCATTTTTTTTTTCCAGAGCATCGAGGACCCCCCTGCCTCCCCCGCGGGAATATATGACTATATTCGGCCACGCAAACGGTGTTGAACCGTGTAATCCTACCTACCTACCTACCTCCCGGGGTCCTCGTATATTCCGGTGGTTATCTCGGCCAAGGGTATACTTTTTGGAGAATTTTGGAACGTAGGCCGATTTAGACGTACATCTAAAGCTACAATATGGGTGATTTACATTTTTTGAAAAAAAAATATTTGAGTGAGTTGAAAAATGGCATTTCTACAGAAATGGCTGGTTTGATTGTGCATCAAAATATTTTGATGCTATCAATATCTCAGAAATGTGCACGTCATCATTCTGGACCATCTGATATTTTATTTCATGCAAAAATATGCACTCATTGTTCAGCAGTGGCCAGAAACCCATACGCCAACACTTTATGTGACCATGAGTACCAGTCAATGATACACCACTAGTCAATGATACACTATTCCTAAAGCTTACAGTGCATAGCTGCCTTGGGGAAAGAGAAATAGAGTGAGATCAATTCCCTATTTGGCAGGGAAACTGATCTACCGACAGTCAATTTTGGTTGTTACGCAGCCAATGCTTGCTCGATTGCTTTGAAAATTTGGGATGGCCTAAATACATCCTACAAAGCATATATATCCAACTCAGAATTGTAAAAGACACCTTTGCTTTGTAGAGATCAGCATCAGGGGCTGGTTTGAGCAAATTTCACTGATTTTCCTCACTTTGCGGCCCAAATATCTCCATGTTGTCTTTATATTTTTACATAATTCAAAGTGCCGGGTGGAAGAGCACAAACATGGGTGATTCACATTCCTCCCAAAAAAACATCTGACAGAGTTGAAAAATGGCATTTTCGCTTATGTGGCTCGTTCATTGGGACATCAAAATATTTTGATGGTATCAATATCTCCAAAATGTGCACATCATCCTTCTGGGCTATCTGGTATCTGGTTTTGTCCAAAAATATGCTCTCGTTGTCTCGCAGTGATAGAAAAACCCACCGTCCATCACTTATTTCCACTACGAGTAGTTGCTTCACATAGATTCCCTCGACACGCCATTTTGCTTGCTAGGTCCGTCCATTATTTCCTCTCTTCGTCTCTCATTTCTGTGATCATTTACTGCTCGCTAGCTATCTAACTTTGCTACCCACCGTCCTCTCCCTAGAGATTATTGATGGGGGGTTCGCAATTGCTCAAGAACAGACTGAATATATTGGAGAATTCGTGAAAGTGATGCTCATACTGGTTCATCGAAATCGAAGTCGAATGGTCCCTTACTTCTGCGCAGCTCTCCAACTGCTTCTTCTACGGCACGCGGAACGACAACGTCCGTGTCAACGATGAGGGGTGGCGCCTTTACGAGGCCGAAATCGAAGTCGAATGGTCCCTTGCTTCTACACAGCCCGCCTCTTCCAACTGCTTCTTGTACGGCAGGTGGAACGCCAGCGTCCGTGTCGGCGATGAGGGGCGGTGCCTTTCCGCTGTCGGAATCAAATCGAATGGTCCTTTGCTTCCGCGCAAGTTGCCTCTACCAGCTGCTTCGGGGATATCGACGAAGAGGCGCCGTCCGTCCATCCGGAAAATGCTGTCAATTCCATTCGGCCCCCTTCCTGGCCAGGGGCTTCCCCACACTCCCCACGCCGCTGCGCGCGCCTCACTAGGCGGTGAACCGGGGTCTGACTTGGTGCGAACAAGCGTCGTAGCGGAGTCAAGTTCGTCTAACTTCGCGAAGGTGTGGAGATCAGAGGCTCATACCATACACAAAAATAATAATCAGACTGCCATTAGACTATTATTCTTCCACTTGTCTACCATGGTAAGTAAGTACTGTATACATATTAACTCACTTTATATGTATTAGCTTGTCATTTCCAGTCATCTTTCATCATGTTTTATATACATATTAATTTATTGAAACAGATCAATCTCTGAATCATCCATGGATAGTGGTTTGACCACGACCTGAAGAGGCAAAATAAAGAAATGGAGAAGGTTTAAGGCTAAATACAAGGCTAATATCATTGTATCTGTGTGTTGAAGAGACTATATCCTCCATGGTGTAGTGGTTAACTCCTTTCCACATAACCTTCTTGTGCACAATTTAAAGGTCTTGTGTTCAAATCTCTTTGGTGGCATTGTTTTTGGTATTTGAACAGCACTTAAGTGCTGCAGGACTTGAGTTTGAGCACTTAAGGACTTAACTTCACAAGCAACTTGAGTTCAGTACAGATCGCACTTAAGTAGGGTTAGGGTTATTTTCACTTTAAGCACTCAAGAACTTAAGTTCACAATCAACTTGAGTTCAGTACAGATGGCACTTAAGTAGGCCTTCCGGTATTTTCACCTGGAACTTAAGTCAACCTAATCCTATTTCATCCCAAGAAGGCCCCGGCGAAAAGAGCTACAGCTTCCACAGCCAAGGCTGTCATGACCGGGCCTTTGTAGTTGCGGATGTAGGACTTGAGAAGCGCCTCTGCTCGCGTTGCAGGACGGAAGGCATGACGGGCATAGCCACAGACAGAATAAAAATAAATTGAAGATATTCATAAATTACAAAGGGGTAGTGCGGAAATGCCGTAGCCGGCCAAGGTTTCGACCTAGAAAAAAATCTGAGATGATCTTGGACGAGTAGAGAGAAGGGTCAAACAATGTTTCGAGCCAGACCCTTGGTTGGAGTAATGACTACCCCGACAGGCTGTTCTCGGATTCCTCGAAATTTTGGGAAATCTGTCGGTGCTTCACTCACTGCCAAGTGACAAATTATCGGCACTGAAACGGGCAGACTTTCCGTCGCCCGTAGCAGTGCACAGAATGACATCCTGGCCGTCCAGAATATGCAGAATGGGCTGTACTTGACGTTCCCGAAGGCCATCTTTCCAAATGGGAATCTTCGCCGCGACGATGGATTTCAAGGCTTGTTGCCCTTCGGAAGACCGCCAGGTGGGAGATCCAGCCATCCGAGGCCCGAGAATGCGTGGTATCGAGGGACACAAGGTAATCAGAATGCAGAATGAGAATTGAATCTAGAAGCCCGAGGAGAGTTACAATGGTGCCCAGAATCATCAGATGAGCTGTACCGGAGCTTATGGCAGCTTGAGGGACCGAAGAACGCGTGGTGCAGCGTACGGGAGACGCGACGAGGGCGCGTCGGAAGGCAAGCGCTTGCGGCACAGCCACGCTTTTACGTAATTTGACGGTCCGCCAACAAGCGGACCGTGATTACTAACAGACCATATACTAGTACATCTTGATCGTCACTATATATCGGTTCTGTTACAGAGACTAGGTGACGGCCGGCCACATGAACGACAACATATTAGAATGGAGCTTGTCCAAGCGCCGATCGATCAGCTGTTATGGATTGAGATAATCGCCGCGGAACTGTTGTCCGCAAATCCCCGCCACAATGCACAAATATTGACCACAATTCTACCATTATCGGCATCAATCTATGTTCGCGGCCATCATATTGTTGTGTGGAGTATAAATACCCCCGGTCCCAGACCCCCCGTATTCAACGTCGCTCCCTGCGAAAGCTGTAGCATCATATCTATCTCGCCCGTACGGAAAGCCACCATGGCCCGGATTTTACGGCCCAGAAAGCCCCGTCAACGTCTTCAGGGCAATGGGGAGGTGAGCAGTCTCAATGTAATTTGTGTAATGCCACTGATCCCTGACTACCTAAGCCCGTCCAACCTCCCAAGCCCCTGACGGCACCGTTTTCACCTAATGTTAAAATACGCAGATTTATTGGAAATCTACAGCGTCTCTCGGACGATATCAACGGGGACGAACAGTCCAGCAGACATATAGTCATTTGGCCACACCCTATCGGATTCTCAAACGGGACCAAACGTCTCAACTGGGTCAAGGAGCTTCCATATCTTGCGGAATATTCGTACTTCACAGAGCGTTTTCGCAAGAAGGCACCTGGGCGGATGTGGATGGGACTCTTTGTGACGGCGATAGAGAGCTGGGTTGGGAAAAAAGTGCTGGCTGAATGGCACGTATGGGCGGCGATCATCATCAGCCCAGAAGCACCGGCAAGAGGGAAAAAACTACTCATCTACGATTGCGATGGGAAAGACGTCGACTTTCGGTACTGTCGCGCCAGAGAAGCTCTCCCCCTTTTCATTCAGCGCGATCTTTGGGGACAGAACCAAATGCCATTCGCGGAATTGTGGCGTTCCAGCTACAATCCGGAAACCTGTGGTCAAAACCAGTGCATGAAATACACTTGTGAATTCCTTATTCACGCTGTTAGGTCACCGCCCTACGTCACGGTAGGATCAGATGGCGAGGAGATTATTGACGGGTTTCATCGGGTTCTTCACCTATGATGAAGATTACTTTATCAACCAGTAGAAAATCCTCTCATAATGTTATGTCGACTGCTATCTCCATTCACTCTCGGTATGGCGGGGTTGCCACTCCGCAACCTATCTACTCTTCATACGGCTTTTTAGTTTACGATTTATTGCATCTCAATTTTACTTGAATGCCACAAACCCCATCGCCTGTCACCAAGACATTTGCTGGTTTAAGGTCCTATGTACACATATGTGAGCGAAGATGTGTGTTTGTTGCATGTCACCAATTGTGTCGGTGGTCCGTGACCCAAAAGACCCCTGTCTAATGCTCACACCCCAAGTCCAATCCGTTTCCGTCCGGAGTAAGAGAGCAGCTCCATCGTTTGATCTACATGAATTGACACTATTTCAGACACCCTCCAATCAGTCCCCTGAGGCTGAGTTCCCCAGTGGCTCAAGCCTCATCTGAAATCATGTACGTAGTTTCTCATGTATTATTTCTTGGTCTCAATTATCATAGCTCCCTAAGCTCTGATGACGAGGACGATAAAGACGAACCAGTCCCTACGTACGCCAACAATTTTTTTGTGAATGATGACAGCTCTCAAGTTCTTCATCACAGTTCCTCAATTGCGCCACCACTGTCTCAACCCAGACCTCCTCTACAATATGCATGCGACATGAATGCCGGATTCGAAGCTATGGACTCCGGTTCTGGTGGCACAATCAGTGCCAACTTTCAGTTCGCCTTCAAAGCTACGTTCAAGAGCAGTACCTACCACAAACATCAAAGGGTCTGGGACAAGATGGTCCGTATGCACCCTGAAATACTGGCGTCTGCAGTCAGGTGTCAACGTAACCCTGGCGGTGAATGGAGCCCTTTAGTTACAAAGTACGGACAAACCGCAGCCAAAAATTAGTTATACACTGTTAACTGCTAATTGTTTCACAATAAGGGATCGCTCTAGAATTTACCTCACCTTACCACAATGCTCCTCCGATTTTGTCAATACACAATACTACTCTAATTTTGTTCAGGTATTGAAAATCCGATCTGTCAATCCTGTGATAAGGTCTGATCGTTTACCACCTCATTGCAATAGATCTGGGCACGGCGGCATAGGACCTTTTTTTCCAGGTCAGGGGTGAAGCCGGTTACCATCGCATCGCCAACAATGTGCCCAGTGGACCCCCGCCAGGACTCCTGGTCCTGAAAAACAAGTGAAAAAATCAATGAATCAGTTGTTTATTACGATTATGCCATGTACTTCGCTTCGGATATATGCGTCGAGACTAAGAACCTTCCCATTTGGTGCTGTGAGAAGTTCCTTGGACTTGGTAAGGTCAAATAAATAGGCGGTAGGGCCCTCGGGATCCGTGAACGTAGATGGGACGCTGTCAAGTTCGATAATTTCATCCACGCCCAGCTCCCGAGTTAACATGATCGCAAAATCGGGCTTGGCTTTTACCTTTCTTTCGCGCTTTGATTTGGCCGCCTGGGTTTGGCATTTATGGGGATGGACAGGGACGGGGGCGGAGCAGATTCGGTAAGGTCAAATCATCCTCCTATCTGCCTCCTCAGCCTTCGCCGCAAAGAATTACCCGGGTGGACCAACATCACACTACCTGTATGGAATTTCGGTGAACGAATATAACCCACATCTTCAGTCAGCTGTTGAAGCAAGAAGTGACCGAGCCAGACTTTTATTGGCTGCAAAATGCCATGTTATCGACGAAATTGGCGACCTTCATTTCAAGGCGTTTGATTGCGCCGACTGCCTAATGCGATGTCTAACAGGCTGTACCGACCGCATATGGGGTGGCCGAATGCTGATAACCGTCGGCGATTTTCGACAGATTTGTTGGTATCATTATAATTGTTGAACAACAATTCATGAAATTCCCAGGTTGCTCCCGTGGTTAGGTTTGGAGGACATACTGCGATCTGCAATGCCTCCGTACGCACACAGGCCGTCTTTCGACATTTCGAGGTTTTGCGGCTTGAAACATCTATCCGTCAACAGAACGATCCAGCATTCTCGGCTTTTCTGGATAGCATCGGCGATGATTATGAGCATGAAATGGTTGAGCTCGGACGATTGCACCATACAAGATCTGTGCAGGAGCTCATTGACTTCGTCTTCCCACCCGCTATTGTCTCCGATCCAGCAGTCTGCATCGCCCAGCCCATACAATGCTTTTGTCGATGAGTTTAACACGTCGATCCTAAGCAATGTTTCTGGAAACTCCCACTGCTATCTGAGCAAGGACTCGATTGAAGAGGATGTACAAGGGTCCAACGAGGCCGTTTACGACAATCCCGAGTTTCTCAACTCACTACAGGAATCAGGAATTCCTCCACACGATTTGGTTCTCAAATTCGGTGCTATTTGTAGATTCACGCGGAACTTTGATGCATCGCGCGGCTTAACCAAAAACACACGGGTCATAGTTCGCAATCTCTTGCGACATACTGTTGAAGTAGAAACAATATTGTCTATGGTTGCTGGCAGAGCAGTGGAACCGGTACGCCTAATTCTCATGTTCACTTGCAACTCACGAACTTGATTCTTCATCAGGTCCGCCTACACCTGCCACGGATTGACTGCCACTTCCAACCCATCGGCTTCAACTTTGTTTACCGAAAGCAAATCCCGCTCACTTTGTGCTATGCAACAACTTTCAATGGATGTCAACGTCTCACAGTACAAAAATTAGGATTAGATTTGAGGAGGGCGGTCTTTTCACATGGGCAACTTTATTCAGCCATGACCCGCGTTCCCGATTCCAAGAACGTGCTTATTTTGAAGTATGAGGACGATGAATCCACATCTACTAATAATATTGTATGGAAAGAGCTTTTATTGTGATTCATTGTCCAAAAAAAATTTGTTGCAATGTCCACAAGTAGGAGCCGGCGCGAAGCGCCGGCGACTGCTTGTAATGAGATAAAAAAGCAACAGAAAAAGAAGAAGGAGAAACCCTGCTTTATAACGGATTCCGCAAATTTGTTTCAAACATGAATCACAACTGGCTGGGTGTCGTGTTGCAACAACTCCAACGCTGGGCCTTGCGATCTCGGCTTCCGGTTTCTACGGAGTACTCAACAGCAGCGCCATATCGAGCGAACTGGAATGTACCTCGTTTGTCGGAGCGGTGTGGAGGGGTCGTTTGGCCGACGTGTGGAAATCCATCTGCACGTTGGTTTCAACTTTACAATAGTATGCCCCTATTTTACATTACATTATTTGTTTGTACTGTAAATAATGCCAGATCACCACGTTTTGACCACAAACCACGACGTGAGCGATCAGTGTAGGGCTCTCGCCCAGAGGTACCACCGAGGGACCTCGACCCCTCCTCTCGGAAAGTCGCCAGTGGGCAGTTTAGCCACCAGTACCCCCGAATTCGCACCTTATGACGCCGCTGTCTTCACACGGCATTTTTCCCAAAATCGTACTCTGTTATCTCTCCGTTTTCGCACTCTACGGCCCGGGACCCTTTCCTGTATTCAATCCCAATCGTTCGCTCTAGCGCTACCCGGATCACCGACCCGTATCAAGAACCTACGCACCGGGAACATACCATCTTCCATGGACTGGTGATGTAAAGCGGCAGTATCAGTGACCTGGCGCTCTGGTTCACCGCAGATTGGTTGACGACGGACCATGAAGACGGGATGCTCGAAATGTTGGCTGACGACCTCGAGCTCAGTGACGGCAGCAAAGATTCAGTCCAGCCGACGTACTTTGCACACGGCCTTGCTCAGGCATACATGAACCCCAACACGTACCGCACAGCACGTCGATTTCAGTGGCTTCGGCGACTTGGTGAAGCATTCGCGACAAAGGACCGCCGCCGCTTGGGTACGATTGTGAACAAGGACGAAAATCACTGGGTTGGGCTGGCCATTAACTGCGAGGAGACAGTAGGCTACGGTGGCGGATTCAGGGGAAAAGTTCCGGGAGATTTACGATGGCACCTTGACTGGTGGTTGTTTGAGCACCTGGGGGTCAAATTTCGATGGACGGACCTACCGATTCCGCCGCAGAATGATGTGCATTCGTGCGGGCTCCTCGCGTACTTTGCAATCGCCAATTTCTTCGACGGCAAACGTTTCCCGCTCCCCAAAGCGAATAGCGCCTCGATGGCGGATGAACGTATCAGGATGTTCCTGCGCCTTGTTGAGCGGCACCGCAGTAAGGTATGTCATTAACTCACCGTTGACAAATCTGCATTGACTGTCCCAGCCGACGGACTTTGCAAGTGACTCGCGAGACTACGAGTTCACATTCGCACATGTTCTCGCGTTAACACAGCCAGCCAACAATAATGACGAGCACACCTCACCTGTGGCTTCCTTATTCTGCGCATCCGACGATGGGGATTCCGTCACGTCCGCGGTGGGCGATGGTTCTGAATCTCACGTCAGCGAGGACTCCGACGATGAGGATGCATATCCGTCTTCACCAACGTGCACACCACGCACCATACACGCATTACCTTCTCGCGCCAGAGCTGCCCTCCGGGTAGATTCCCCTCCGCCTGTCTCTTCCTCACCGACGTTGCCCAGCCTCGACCATTCCGACAACGACTACTTCCCAGCGCAGATCCTATTTGACGGTAAAACCAGTCATCCTGGGGGCAGTCCTTCGCGCCCATCCACGCCTCCCGCGTCGAAGCGCACGCATTCCAAACGAGCCACCAATACGCCGCATACGAGCCCCGTAAAAAAGAAAGTAAAAGAAACTGTAAAAAGCGCGACACGTCAAGCAATGGACCTCATCAAGGGCGCTAAAACATCACCTTCGAAGATCCCTGCCCTCTTCCGCATGAAAGGATGGGCCAAACCAAAGGTCTTGACGGAGGACGAGAAGCAGGATGTCTTTGCGGCAGAGGCCGAGGGGCAGCGGATGAGGGCCGAGGCTCTGTCAAAGCGTGAGCGGGTTGCGAAGGCAGAAAGAGATGTGAAGCGAAAGCAGGACCAAAATGAAAGGCAGCGCCGCCATCGCGCACTCAAGCGTGCTAGGCAGGAAGATACAAACCCTGGGGGAAGAAAGCGGCAAAAGGTGAGAAAACCGGACTTCGCATGGAGAATAATTAATTGCTCACAGACAGCGCAGCTTGATCTTAAGCATCGGGAGACTGCCCCGCGTGGTGAAGTTGCCGAAGGATCGCGTCCAGCGCGCGAAGTCGAGAAGAAAGTCAAGGATGCCACCCGGAAGCCCTCTGGTCGCAAGCAGAAGGACGTACAGCGTCCCGCGAAGTATGTGAACTGGATGACACCATTTTCATGGTCTGCTATCCAGGCCGCCCAACGTCAAGTCGGATGGAGCAGTTCCGCAATTGTTGCCCAGCTGCGGCGCGCCAACTACGACTTTTTTCAGCATCTTACAGAAAGTACTGTGAGAGGATGGATCGAAGCAAGGAACGGATTCAATCAATGGAAGCCCACCGTCCTTGCTCGCGCCTCGAAGGGCAACATTCCCGGCCACAGCAAAGGAGGCCGCCGCGGGATTCTGGTAAGTATACCATGCATTATCGTCATATTGGTGTCTGAGTAAAAACAGGCTGCATACCCAGAGGTTGTGGAAGAAATCACCTCGCAGCTCGCAGACCTGCGAGCCGCTGGCGCACCACTGTCTCTGGCCACTGTACGCTGCATCATCATCGCGATCATCCGTGAGCGCGCACCCGAGATCTTTGACCACCGCTTCAAAGATAGGTCCAATTTCCGCGTCTCGGACTCGTTCTGTCGCAAGTTCCTTGATAGAACGTTAGCGTGGTCGGTGCGGAAAGGCACTAAAGCCGCCCAAAAATTACCTGATGATGCAGAAGAGCAGTGCGAGAATGCATTCCTGCGTCGGGCGTGGACCATAAAGGAGCATCGCATCCCTGCCGAACTCGTCATTAACGCGGACCAGACTGGTGTGGTGTACCTGCCTGGATCAAGGATGACTTAAGCACCCTGCGCCCCCGAGGAAGAAGAAAGTCAAAGTTCGTTTGATACTTCAGCACTAAAAATCATCTCTAAAACACATTCCTAACCCGACTCCGAAGTTCGTTTGGTCCTTCAATGCTAATGCATCGCTCAATACTTGACCAGTCCACTGCGAGGAGGCAAGCTGCGCCGAAGAAGGCTTCGAAGAAGGCCGCAGATGCGACGCAAAGGACAGCACAAGTCCCGGATAAAGTCCCGGATAAAGGGCGTTCATATTGCTGTGGCCGTATGCGGTCTTTCTGGGCATAATATTAGAACTTGTTGTAAGTGAATCAATCAGCAAGGTAGGCGAGGTCCTCAGGTGCTGGCGTAGAGATGTGAGAAGGAGAAGAGACGGTGCGCGGCGCTGTGCGCCGTGTATCCGCGATGCGGGATGAGCAAAGATGATGATGTGTGTGTGTGTGTGTGCGGAGGAAACGGCCGTCCCGGCCGACGGGGTCTCGCGATGCAGCGGAAGAGCTGCGGGAGAGCCCGGGTCGGAGGGAGACGAAGCGCGGGCGCGGCCGATCCTGTACGCAAAAGCCACCAAGGGTCCGAGAGACGAGACCCGAAGCAACCCAGCGTAAGCGAAACAAAAGAGGGAATGGGAGGGTGGAGCTCAAAAGCGTTGAGGAGGACGAGGAAGAGCTCGACGAGAGCTTTGAGGATGATGATGTCGACGAGGAAGAGCCAGCAACATAAGATGTGGCGGTGTAGATTAGAGATATCTAATCTACAATCAAACTGTGCCTCTACGCCTGCTCGTCCCTCTCTTCCTTGCCTTCCACTCAGGAGGCTCGCGGGCTCGCCTTCCTGAGCTCGCAGGTAGGAAAACGAGACGCGCCGTAGACTTTGTTAGTTAACTCGACGCATTTAAAGCTGGGACATTCCCTGTAAAATATGAAACTGAGAAGATTTCACCCTCAGAGTTTGGCCAAAAGGTTGCTCATTGTTGCAGTATGCTGGACTGACTCGATTTGCCATGATTTGGGTGATGGGAACCATTAAATAACCGGCATCAAAAGCCTTTGCATTGCCGGTGGCTGATCTTAACTCGCGGCTGTCAGCTCAACTTTCTTTCGTGCCAGAACTCGAGGAGGAGGTTAGCCGTGCTGTGCGGCGAGGGCACAAACCTGGGTCAACGGGTGCATACGAAGATCTACAAGGATCTTTGAAAAATACACTAAGTGGACAAAATGATTGACCGATGGGTTTTCGGTCATTTCTCGATGACCACTACATATTTTTGCATGAAATAAGACGTCAAGTTGTTGAGAAAGACTATCCCGAGAGTCCTAAGATACTGATTGGTCAATGTTTTTTGATGTGACATCACCTAATTTCCTTTTCTTCACATTATAGCAATCGTGCACGTACCCGGACCATCGTCGCCGCTCAGTTTGACAAGCAGACGAGTATAAATTTGCGGCTACAGGCCCGTGGGCGATAGCGGTGCGAACAGATTATTTTCCAATCCAGAGAAATGCTCATGGATAAATTGAAGATACCACTTGTATGGGATGAATTTTGCGACAAGGCCCAGGGGGAATACCAAACCGCCATGGAAGACTATCCTGGAAAATTGGCGGACTACGAGAAAAAAAAAAAATTAAAAAAGGGAAAGCGGAGGGAAAAAGGGCAACCCACCAAGAGCACCAAAAAAACCGTTTGGACGCATGCATGAGGATGAACCGAAAAATTTCCTGTAACTCGGGACACAGGTCTCAGATTGACTTAAATCTTGGATATGTTATACAGATGCATGATCTCCAAGGGATGGGATGCTTGATGGGAAGTCCCAAAGCGCATTACCCGTATAGACACATTGGGACAACAAAATTACGCTCCGCAAAAGGGAGCAATGGGGGAGTTTTAGTCAGATTCCCTATCGGAGTATTCCATCCCCTGGAGAACGTGTGGGAAGACATTGTGTCAAAAAATTAGGTTAATCGAGGATCAAGAATCGAAGGTACAGCTGTTCTAAAAATGGCAAAAAGTTTATCTTTTGATCCCATCAAAAATTGTAAGGGACCATCCCCTGCAGATCTGAGTCGAACGCACCTACTCCTGAGAGATTCTGGCCAGAATTGAACTCGTAGTGAGTGTTCTAAGTAAAATATCGCAAAACAGAAAAAAACAGCCCACACCTTATGTTCCGCAAATGGCTGTAATTCGCATTTTGACCCACATGCCTCGAAATGGTATTTTGAATCACACTATTGAATGGTTTAATTTGCATTTTGAACCACATGCCTCGAAATGCCATTTTGAATCACATGCTTCATAATGCCATTTTGAACACAATTGAATGGTTTAATTCACATTTTGAACCACATGCCTCGAAATGGCATTTTGAATCACATGCTTCGTCATGCCATTTTGAACACGATCGAATGGTTTAATTCGCATTTTGAACCACCTGCCTCGAAATGGCATTTTGTTGAACACAATCAAATGGTTTAATGCGCATTTTGAACTACATGCCTCAAAATGGTATTTTGAATCACATGCATCGTAATGCCATTTTGAACACTGCATTGAAGATTCTGGTTGACAGTTCCATCACTCGCGACGGACTTAAAAAGGCAAAAGGATTGTGACCACTTAGGTTCAAATTTGATTGGTTCAGCTGTAGCCGGGACGTGTGACATGTATTTTGAGAGTTCAAATGTTCAAAATGTAATTTACTTAACAGCTTTCTGGCAGCGGGGACGCAGTAATTATTCGGCACCCGACATCGTAGCAAGAGATTATTATTATTTACGCTTTTTCTTGTCCGCTATAAGACCCCGAGTTGAAGGTCGATGTTGGTAGTCTTCTGTTTTCAATTCCTTGCAGCGGGAAGAAGACCACCTCTTATCCAGTGAATATGTGCGAAGGATATTAAATTCCGCATTCATATGCAGGGGTAAATAGGAAAGGACGTGCGGAAAAAATTGGATTTTTTCGCCTCTGCCAGACCCAAATGTCACTCACTATGTTCAGAGCCCTGGTGACTGTGACGAAAGTTCAAATGTCAACCAGCCAAGCATGGTACGCCACCTTGACCGCGTGCTTGAATGAGCGATTGATTCCGACTTCTAGAGGCTGTCCTACGCCGGTGCAGCCGCCAGGAACAAAGTCAATAAGGATATTGGGGTAATTTTCCCGCATCCAGTCCTGGAAGTCCGCTGACCGGTGAACAGACCACACGTCAATGATCAACAGTGCCTTCTGATTCCCAGGCAAGCCGAGGCGCTCCCTCTGTCGCATCAGGTACGGGATAACCACCCTCTCTATCCACTCGCGCATTGTTTTTTGATTCGCCCGTTTGGAGAAGGCGTATCCTTTCACGGTCTTCCCTTCTGGCCATCGCATTCTATTAGAGGTAGGAGTCGTACGGGTGTTATTCTCGGTTCTGGGTAGTCTGATTCCTCTGAAGCCCGCGTGAGCGTCTCGCTCCTCAACCTCACTCGCTGGATCAGCCTCATCAGCGGTCTTATCCGTCTGATTGTGATCGACAGTATGAGCATGTTTAGGGTTGGACCGTCGCGAGTAGTAATTGCCCAAGGTACGAAGCTGCACGGCCGTGTTCCAACTCGCCATGAGGGTGGCGCAATGCCGACGAGTAGCAGCGAACAGCGAGAACAGGTTAGGGTAGCGCTCGGAATTAATGTCTCCGAGCCACACGGTAGGAGCAGTACGCAATATTCGGTCGAAAACGGCCGTCCCGTCCTCTTGATCAGGGTAGAGGAAGGTGTTGTAGCGCGATCACCGTTGCAGGAAATCCATGGGCATCTCCTCCTCGTGTCCGCGCTGACGGAACTTCATCTCTTCGAATTCGCTCATCCGGTCCTGCAACCATTGATTGTTGAGGAAATGGGTTTCAATTGTTTTGAAGAGCAAGGTCCAACTCTGGCTGTACCTTATCTTCCTTGGTATCCGGCCCTCATCGACTGTGCGTAACGCTATGCCCGTGAAAATCCAAAAACAGCTTATTTCAATTATAGCAAGTGATATTCGCGGCACTGGCCCAAATAGTGGTGAGTTAGATCATGCCCTCGTTATATCGCGGCAGTGAGTTAATTATTTGGCGAGGGAATTGCCCCTACAATTATCGTGGTACGAGTTGGACTGGGAAATAGCGTCGACAGTGTGGACAGTTTTCTGCGCAGAGCAGTGTTGTGCCTGACCCGGACTAATGCAACGGACAGAAGGATCAGGACATTTTCTAGGCACCGCAGCACCTTGTATCAATATTAACTGTCAATCGACACGGACTCTGATCAAGCATTGCCGGCAACAACTTGGTCCAAAGAATGATTGGGCCAGGGTGCATTTCACTGAGATTTGAGTGAAGGTGCAAATTACTATTGAGGCTGTATTGAATTCAGAATCATAATTCAATTTATTCTGTTTCCATTTTGAAACACGTGCTTCAATAGCCTGGTATTATAAGAAATAAAGCACGTCAATTTGGTGGCCACCCGGTACTGTATCCGCAGTCAGAGTTGGGTGAACTAGACCCGTGTTCTACAAAGCTAACGGCTGTCTGTTTGCAGTTGTACCTGCTGGTGAATAGCCCTTGTCTGTAATACCTGTCGTTGCGGCTCTAGGTGAAGACTGTATTTTCGGAAAAGGACCTCACTGATGTATACTGTACCTCTGCTATTTAGTTGTGGTGTGCACCACTGATTGTTGCAATCTCAACCTGAGTATCCATCGACTTCGGGTGTAGTCTTTTAGTGTACTATGTATTAGCCAGCCACATGTGCAATACAACTTGTTTTCACTACTCCATTGTCCTTTCAAAGTCCAAAGAAACTGGCAGCAAAATGGATTCAAACTCGACAAAAATTCTGCGAAAAGTTACAGAAATTGCCGCATTTTGAAATCGACTCTCATATTTTCGCGAAATTTCGCACACTCAAGTAACTGGAGATATTTTTGCCCATTTTCAGACATTTTCACAGAAAATGCGCGAAAATTACCAGGGGGGCTTTCCCTGATGTGATGACTGTGAGCCGGATCAATTCTCACGAAATTGGGCCAATTGGGAACGGAAACGAGATCCGAGCGGCCGAGAAGCCAGACTCGATTTGACTTTGATTTGACTTTGGCTTTGTTTCGTTCCACCACGACAGGATGGCGATATGGTCCTCGATTCCCAATCGTCTTGTAACACACAAGTCACTTCTTCCTGTGTCTATTGTTGTAACTTGTAACTGCCTGCTGGAACCTCCTCGCTGAACGAAAAAGTATCTAATACCTGTGTCCTACGTTAGGCTCGTCCCCATCCGGTATCCAGGTAAATAGAGCCAAATACATCACTCGCTAACGCTCGGACGACATAGGTTCGGTCCAAGCCCCGTTCTGACGATGCCGTGAGATGCCGGACCGAACAAACAGACCAAACATCAAACCAAACAGACCAAACACGGCATTCGTCAGAAGGGGCTTGCTTCAGACTGCCGAAATCGTGGGGGTTGGAGATTGCCCTTCAGCGACACAGTGCGGCCTCGTGCCGCCAGGGTCACTATGTGAAACTTTTAGAATGTCAGTCTGGCTACAACTTTGCACTATAATGTGTGGCAATAGATGTTGAATCCATTGAATTCTTTGGGGTGCAAGAGGGGTGAAAACAACCTTTTTTTGTGATCCTTCAGAAATATTTATTTTTGAGCGGATACCTGGGATATTTCAATTGAAGCTAGTATTAGTATATATCTTTGCTCTCACGTAGTGCCAGGGTAATGCGTGTTCTGTACATGAAGTCAAGGGGAACTCGGGATTAAAATTTCGTACGTGGGGAGGGGGCGGGGGGGGTCCCAGGGGAGGCTGAAAAAAACTTTGTGATACTTTTGTTAGAAGATGTTGGAAACCCTCAAAACACCATTTGAACCATGCCAGAGGTTTCAGGAAGGGTTTGTACGATGCCTGAACCATCTTGAAGGTCAGTTTCCTAATATAGAATGCCGGATCACGCACGGCGCTGTAGATTTTGCCTTCCGTTGGCTCAACCACTTTCCCAGATGTTCAGGAAAACAGAATATGAGACTCACTATCGTGGATATACAGTATCATTATATTCCCCTGCCAATATACACCTAAGTTGTGATGATTTGGTGCCTAGTGCCGAAGTGGAGGTGATAGACCAGATAGCAGCACAGGAGTGTGAGGAAAAGCACACCAGAGGTGTACTAGATGGCCAGGAGGGTGTTACTACTCTGTAGGATAGCTATACTGCCCGTCATGCACACCTCCAGTGGTATACTGAGCTGCAGCCGTAATCGGAGGCGACGGCCCGGTGCTAGGGGTGGGAAACTCCTTCCCTATATGGAAGGAGGGGGGGGGGGAGGGGGTCAGCCGAGGGTCGAAAAAACTTTTCAACCCTATGTACTTATTTCGAATCCCGAGTTCCCCTTGCATGAAGTTATTTCTACATTCTTTCCCGGAAATCACTCAAATCACATACGTGTCACTGTGACACGGGAGTGTCCACTTTGTAGCATGCCCTGAGGCCATTTCCCAATTAGGTTGATTAGTCACGATTCCGCAGAACTCATTGCCACATGTATTAGATAAGCAATATAATCTTAACCACACACCATGACATGCTACGCCTATCAACTAGAGGCTAGAGTGTACGGTGTGATACCTAGTATATAACCCTCACCGGCTGGGCACCCATACATCTGCCCACCTCTCCAGGTTACACGAGCCCTTCAGAGGGTGACACCAGTCCTTCGCCAGGATCACAGGCTAGAGTCCCGCAATGGCGCGGACTCGCCTTGCATATTAGCAAGAAGACCACGATTGGGTTCGCGATCATGGTGAGGCTCCTCTGGTGCCCCCAATCCGATACCGTCTTGTGAGTAGCTCCGCGCCGAAGCACAGAGGCTTCACAGTGGTGGACGCACAGGGGAGCTCCACGCAAGCAAGACGAAGATCGGATTCTTCTGCCTTTGCGTTGATGGAGGAGAGCTTCCCACTTTCTCTGACGTGCTCACTTCAAGACTCTCTCATCGTAGACGCCGCTACCAGGATTGCGGCATCCCGCAAACGGGATGGTACGAAGAATAACGCGCCGCCCCCATGATCACTCTTGGGTCGCCCACCCGAGAGCCACGAGCTCGTCGATGTCGTCGACTTTCGCCCTGGACTACACCTGTCTCGTGGACGACCATGGCGGGCCGATCCGCTTGCGTATTCCCCTGCGGATCCCTCTCGTCTCCACTCCTGTGTCGAGACGAGATGAGAATGCCCAGCAGCAACAATTGCTCTGGGTTCAATCCACTCCTGTGTCGAGACGAGATGAGAATGCCCAGCAGCAACAATTGCTCTGGGTTCAATCCTGTCCTTTTGTTTCTTTTATCTTCTGGGACACCAATCCCTTCATTCATCTTCTACCTTGATTATCTTCTACAACGACGACGATTCCCGCTCTCGCACCCGCTGGCGATTATGATTTACCTTCGGTGAAGCCGCTGCGCGCTCGACTTCGTGTCGAAGAGTTCTGAGTCTGCAACGAAGGAAGGATAGGATGGCATTAAGTGGGATTTCGAATGGCGAGTCTACAGACGCTGCCCATCTCATCCTTCTTCCCTTGCGGTCTCGCAATCCGCCGCTGCTGCTTTCCTGCTCGCAGACTGAAGTGGATGCCGCTACTCGCTGCCTCGAGCTGCTGAGCAGTGATCACGCGAGTTTGCGAATATCTTCCGCGCTGCAGCCGTCATCCGGCTTTCTTGAGTCTGTGCAAAGTATTTCTTGAGTATTAGCAGCTCCGCTTTGCGCGTGAGCAGCTACGCCTCGTCGCCCTCGGCGTCATCCGAAGCTACTCGCGCCGTCTCCTCCAACGCCTTTGGAACGCCACCTCGCCCTCCGTCGAGCTCTAGCATCCTGCGGAAACCGAGCCGTCAGCTCCGACCGCGGCGCCACCTTTGCGCCGCTGGGTCACACGCCGTCAACGACGTGGCCGGAACGTCGACCCTGCGCCTCCCTGCTCTCCGATAGCTTCGTCCGTGTCGACCTTCAAGCCATCCTCTCCAACACCTTATGACACCGTCTCGCTTTGTATCGCCTTCGATCTCACCTCGTTCGGCACCTTCAAGAGGAATTGCGCGCCTGAGCTGCGACAAGATTTCGGACTGCGCCTCATCGACGACCACGACCCTCGCGCCTTTCAGCAGCCTCGCGCCGTGAAGGCGACTCCCCTTCGAGCGTGACACGCCTTTCACTTCGATGCCGGCGCGCTTGCCCCCGTCGTCTCGGCGCGGTCTACGCACACGGAGCCGCCGAATCCTACTCGCTGACATGCTTCTGTGGCCTCGTCTGTCCCGCTCGTACCCTCCGCGTAATCCGCACATCGTGGGCCTTACCGCCTGCTTTTGCGTGGACTCGCTCGCGCTGGGTGGCAACATTCCTAGGGGACGATTCTCCT
Source organism: Mycena olivaceomarginata (assembly GCA_029378375.1). NCBI lineage: Eukaryota > Fungi > Basidiomycota > Agaricomycetes > Agaricales > Mycenaceae > Mycena > Mycena olivaceomarginata. The sequence continues at coordinate 43,275 of JARKIC010000266.1, read as the reverse complement.
GCACGCGCGCAAGTCAGGCCAAACGCTGTGATGAGGTTTCATTCGCTTGTGAGCGACTGCGGTCCCTGGAGCGGCTCCGCTTCGCGCGTGAGCTGCTCCACTGAGCGGCTTCGCTCTGGCGCACGGCAACAGCGTGACTAACGTCTTGGATCCACTTGCGCCGCGCTGCACTCGTCGCCAATGTCATGCCCGCTCTGCCGTAGTACCCGCGTCCGCATAGTACAGCTCATTGCTGCTGCAACTCGGATTCAAGACAAGCGCAATCGCGCGATGGAAAACGATATTGGCGCCCGCTCGCATCCTTCCGTGTGAATTCATTCGCGCTGGGGAGCGACTCTCTCTCGATGTTACTCCTGACGGGCGCGCACGGCAGACCAATGCGATATTGATTACGAGTTCGCGTTTTCTGCTGGAGCGGCTCCGCTTCGCGCGTGAGCTGCTCCACCTTGAGCTTCCGCCTGCAAGCTCCACTACGCGCTCTGGCGGTAGCGGTACACGACTGCAAAGCACGTCTCGCCGTGTTCGCTACTCTGCAGCTAGTACCGGCTTGAGCATCGAAGTTTCCGCCTCGCGGCCAGCTCATGCAGTGTCCGTCTCCCGAGTCTCAGCGTGAGATTCCATTGAAGCTCTTGGACGCGAAGTGCTGCGTGCGTCGCGCTGCATTGTGTACTCACGCTCGACGTTGCGCGTCACGAGCCGATTTTTTTTCTCTTGCATCGAGCTAGCCTGGGGGGCTGTGGGTAGAGATGAAGTAAAAGCCTACCTCGATCCAAGCCTGCGTCGTAGCGCGTTCTCCTCGAGCCTCGAGCCTCTCGCGAGGTCGCTGCTCCCACGTCTCCGCTTGCGCTGGCGCTTCCAGCGTTGAGGTCGAGGTCGTACAAGCTGTGCAGCCCCGCTGATCGTGATTTACGTGCCACGCGCTGCTTCACCCCTCGAGGCCGCTCTTTTCTTCGTCGAAACAAAACACCCCCGTCGCTTGCCGTCGCTGCCATGGTGGAACAATTGAAATAGCCGGACGGAAAATTTGGAGAAGTCTGTGTCCCAATCGGGTAATGCCGTGTTTCGGGACTCGCCCCCGGTTCTCCGGTCGCTCTTACACTCTGCTTTTACCTCCGGTCCACGTACTTACAGAGGACGGCGAACTCGCGCTACCTGGCACTCACGACCGATCTGCGAGCCTCTGTCTGCAAGAGACGTCCAGCTGCGACCGCGACTGCTGTCCACCCTACGGATCAAATTGCTGAAGCCGCCTTCGCGCGTGCAGCTCCACTTCAGGTGTGAAGCTCGCGCGCCAACTTTCTGCAGTCGTTGTGTGGACGAGCCGCCTCGCGTCATGCGGCTGGTAACTTTCGACGCCGCCGCCCCTCGTCATTCGCTTGCGACTACGCCTACTCCCCTAGCCGGCGACGTCCCCTCTCAGCTCCACCGTTTCCCGGAAGCGCGTCATCAAGTTCCCGCCTCTTCAAGCCGGCAGCAAATGATTGTGCTCGAGGCATTGTGCGGCGACGTCAAGCTCAGCTCGTCACGCACTACGATTCAAGCGCGTGCGCGCCGCTCTCACCTCATTGCTCGATCTTACATCGCCAAAAACGAGACAGACAGCGCATGCGTGGAGGAAGAAAAGGGCCCCAGTCTCGGCCGGTTAACGACGAGTTCCCGCGCCTGCCCATGCTGCGAGCGTCGAGGGTGGGGGCTACACGCTCTACTAGTCTCCATCTCAGGGACGTTGAGAGTGCGAAAGTTTGACGATTCAGTGGTCGTTAACGGGACGTCGTAGCCAATACAGATGTCTTTATTCATTAGCATTCTTTGGATCTCAAAAGTGTGCTAAATCTGCCTCTCATCAGCCTTTTGACATTTTGATTGCGACCTTTCGGACCTTTTCCGAGCTTTTCAGCTTGGCAATGCTTAGCCGAAGCTAACCGACAAGCTTACCAGCGCGCAAGTTGTAAATTTTCCCTCTTTCTCAAAGCCAGATCGACATTCAGCCTGAGCTAGATGTAGCATTTCATCCGTCAAAGTCTCCCTGAGCATGCCCCGCGATGACAGACGCCATTTGGGTGCCGCAAACTCACATTATTTTTTGCCCAGATTTCGAGCTTGTGATTTCCGGACATAGACTTGTCACCTTGTCGGCTTGCGGCCTTTTTACGCCTTTTTCGGGCTTTTTCGGGCTTGTACAAGCTCACAAGCTGATTGTCAAAAGTCTGATGCTGTCTCCTTCCTCAACCCGGCTTACGACTTTTCCCTTCCACTCGACTCAAATTTCTTGTGATATGAGCTGGCAATACACTGGACAAAGTGGCTAGTCTGGGCTCGCGTCGGGAAGAGATAAAAATATGCGCACAGCCTCAAAATTCGGGAAATACTGTACGGGCATGTATGGCTACAACGGTCACGTGCCGTCACGCACCCGGACCACAACAACGTGTCCGCTGTGATGCGTGACGGTTGTTAAAGTTAACAATGCGGTCAAAGCGCTGGACGAATTTTTACCAAATTATTCCGATTTTTTTGGCGTCACGCTCCGGATCCTAACAACCGACCCTACTAACTGCGTGACGCAACGCAGAATTAACAACACAACGACCCCTGCGTGATGCGTGACGTTGTAACCATACATGCCCGTACAGTATTTGACAACGTGGTTCGCCGGGGGTTACGTCTTCCTGCATGTGTGTTGGTGCCTGCATTGACCTAGCCGGATCATTATTCCACCAGAAAATGAACACTCATTCCACTTCTGCATTGGGAAGAGATAAAATATGTGCACAGCCACAAAATTCAGAAGATATTCGACAACGTGGTTCGCCGGGGGTTAAATCTTCTGTGCACGTGTTGGTGGCTGCATTCGCCTAGCCGGATCATGATTCCGCCAGAAAATGAACACTTATTCCACTTCTGCATCTGGAAGAGATAAAATATGCACACAGCCACAAAATTCAGAAGATATTAGACAACGTGGTTCGCTGGGGGTTAATTTTCTGCGCGCGTGTTGGTGGCTGCATGCACCTAGCCGGATTATGATTCCGCCAGAAAATTAGTACTCATTGAACTTCTGCATCGGGGAGAGATAAATATGGGCACAGCCACAAAACTTCAGCGCCGTTCTTAAGGGTTACAAGAGCCCGCCGGGCTGCGGAGCCCCTTGCCGACAAGTTGAAAATTTGATGAAAATCGAATCAGTGTGTATTGAACAACAACTCTCCACACCATTGACTTGTGTGATTTTTTTGAAATTCATGGGGCAAGGCCTCTGGCAGAACAGCTATCTTCTGCCAACGGTCCTCTTTTCTAGTTCTGCGGCCCATAGCTATATTGTTGTCTAGGTGAATTCAGATGTTGTCTTACACTCTCGAGTGCAGCGGCCAGCCCGTGTATCCGATTTCGATAGAACCTGATCTCTGGATTATTGGATTGAGCACCCGATTTTTTAGCCCCCTTGTAGAAATGGTTCTTTTCATGAGGGGAACACTTTGTCTAAGGGATTCCCTTCAAACCCAAAACTGTATGAGATTGGTAATCCTTGGAGGCCTGATTTGGCCACTCTCTGCCAGATATGCCTCGTGGGGCCGAAAACCCGGTTGAAAGGTGTGGAAAACAAGTTTTGGCGGCACGTTGCGCGCGGCTGATCGTTCAATTTACTCTCCTGAAATGAAAAGATCCAATTTGAGACTTCTACAGCAATGAATAAATTCAATTGGATTCATTTGGTGGTGTGTGGAATGGGAGCACCACATGGTCCAGTGGATAGATGCGCACCATTTTGGGCTTGGTTAGAGCCCGGAGTTCAAGGAAGACTTGTACCTCACAAGGGCAATACTGTTAGTCGTCGTACGGTTGTCAAGCTTATATCGGGCGCGATACTGCTGAATATTATGTAATATTCCACGTGATCTTGACGCGTTTGATTTCGGCTTGAAACCAAGAGGTGCTTGATCGGAAGATCATGGCCAACGTTCCCACGACACACCACACCCCCAAATTGGGAAATTGTTTGGCAGGCACAAATATCGGCGATCGACGGCAGCAAAGGCGGCCATCCAGTTCCACATGCTCCGGCCTACGATTTTGCGATAAAATCTGCTTCTAACTCCAGTGGTGCCCATCCATGCACCAACATCCCAATCCGGTGCATTCTCTGCCAAGTGTCCACTGGAAATACAAATGATCAGTGCTTACAAATCTCTCGCTCGTGGCCACATCAGAGGACAGGATCTTCCGATCACTCACCTCTTGCTTGAAACAGTGATCAACAAACCCCGCAAAGTCTTGTCTCGAGATGCCCGGAGTCTCCTCGATCCACCCCGCAACAAAACTGGTTTCTTTCACCGCTTAGCCCGTAAAAGGCCGCCTAGCCAGCAGGAGGGGTGTATTTGAAGTGTCGGATACTGTACCATTTCGACCAAGTGTTCAGTAACACGTAACACAGATTTTTTTTGATGTGTGCAAAAATCGCCTTAATTCAAAAGAAAATTTCTCGGGCATCTCGGATAAAAATTGATGAACACTTGGTCGAAATGGTACAGTATACATAGAGTCGGCTAACGGGGGTTGCTAGGCACGGCGGAGTCGTGGCCCGCTGTGTTATGCGACGGTTACAGGACCTCGGCTGTTGCAGGCAGCTCAGTCTCCCTCAATCTCTTATTTTCTAGTTAGTCCCTGTACTAGGCACTATTAACCATTTAATCCCCATTAACTTTTGGGTGAATTTTTGTGTTCGCCTCCCTGAGGACTCGCTTCAGGCCCATGAGCATGATTCCACAGAAAAATCCATACCATTCCACTTCTGAACAAACAGGAAGCAAAATACTCCCAAATATAGAAATATTGCACAACTCGGTTCGCTGGTGTTTAATTTTTGTGTTCGCCTCCCTGAGGACTCGCTTCGGGCCCACAAACATGATTCCACAAACATATCAATACCCATTCCACTTCTGCACAAACAGGAAGCAAAATACACCCAAATATAGAAATAGTGCACAACTCGGTTATCCGGTGGTTAATTTTTGTGGTTCTCTCCCAGAGTATTCACTTTGTGTCCACGAACATGACTCCACAAAAAAATCCATAACCATTTCACTTCTGAATGAACAGGAAACAAAATACACCCAAATATAGAAATATTGCACACCTCGGTTCGCCGGTGGTTAATTTTTGTGTTCGTCTCCCAGAGTACATAAAATTAGCGCTTGCCGTGAGTTAAACTGAGAGATGGCCGCATAACGGACGAAAGGTGGCAAAGTTCAGCGCCTATTGAGTGACGCCGAAGGCGCCAAGAAAACCTTAGCGCTCGCTGTGAGAGCTTCCACCGAATGGCATTTTGAATCACATGCTCCGTGCTGCCATTTTGAGCCCAGTGCTTCACTATTGAACGGTTTAATTCGCATTTTGAACCCCATGGCACCGAATGGCATTTTGAATCACATGCTCTGTGCTGCCATTTTGAGCCCAGTGCTTCACTATTGAACGGTTTAATTCGCATTTTGAACCCCATGGCACCGAATGGCATTTTGAATCACATGCTCCGTGCCGCCATTTTGAGCCCAGTGCTTCACCATTGAACGGTTTAATTCGCATTTTGAACCCCATGGCACCGAATGGCATTTTGAATCACATGCTCTGTGCTGCCATTTTGAACCCTGTGCCTCACTATTGAATGATTTAATTCAGCTGAGAGCAGGAGGGATAAGGGAGCAGTTAGCATATTTAAGGTTTGAATGGCATTTTGAGTCACATGCTTCGTACTGCCATTTTGAGCCCAGTGCTTCACTATTGAACGGTTTAATCCGCATTTTGAACCCCATGGATTATTGGTCTACAATAAATTTCAGGTCTTCCCAGTGATTTATACTCAGGCATCAGTGGTAAATTGAAAAAATAATCATATTTGCCTCCTGGCATTTGTTCTGAGGATATCACCCGAGATTTTAAGCCCTCAGAAATAGGGAACTTGTTTCTAGTGGCCCATTATGTAGTTGTGCGGTATCCTTGAGAGCCGTGATGGGCCTAACAATCGCACATACTCATGAATCAAATTGGCCGGTTGCCATGAGATGACGTAGCGGCAGTGCCTTCTTCTTCTTTTCTTTGAGGAGCGCAGAGGACCCCTGAGTACGGTAAGGAGATTTGAACGGTCCAGCGACCTGTCAACTCTTGATGAATCACATCTTCTCGGAATATATCGGGGTGTTCATGGATGTTTACCTCGACGATATTGTGATTTACTCGGATACACCTGAAGAACACATCAAACATCTTCGTAAGATCTTTACAGTATTGGGCAGAGAAAAATTATACCTCAGTGCCGATAAGATGCAGTTGTTCGCGTCCGAACTAAACGTTCTTGGGCATATTATTGACGAAAAAGGGATCAGGATGGACCCCAATAAAGTCAATAAGGTGGTCAATTGGAAGACACCTACGAATAAGGCCCTTTTGGCCAGTTTCTTGGGTGCAGTAGGCTATCTGGCTCCGGATTGCGCAGGTATAAGGCTCCCAATGTTGATCCTATCATCTATCAGTGGTCCTGCAGCAATATAGCGATGGCATCCGACTCACCAGCGGGCCTTTGACGAGGTGAAGAAGACTGTTGATGAATGGCGAGACCATCATCGCACCGTACTGGACTATTCTGAGGGCGCGGAAAGGATCAATTTGGTCACAGACGCATGTCTTACCGGTGCTAGCGGGCATTTGAGCCAAGGCAATGTTTTGAAAACGGCTAAGGTCTGTTCATTCTGGTCGGGAAACTTCAATTCGGCTCAACGGAAGGGACGTATACAAACTCGTCAGTCATAGTTTGGTTAAGTCTTCGTCAGTTTGATCGTGATCTTTGTGAGTTTGATGGCGATCTTCGTCAGTCTTGATAGCCGGAAAGTTTTGAACCATTCACAGGGGATCTACTAGTGGAAATTAGAGAGTAGTCAAGGGTATCTTGGAGGGCTTTCATGGTTGTCACAATCCACAAATATGCTGGTACTGACCATCCCGCGAAAATGTCAAACGAATGTCTATTCAGTAAGAATAGAACAAGCTAGGTGAGTGGAAAATAGAATAGTGGAACGTACTTGCCAATTTTCCAGATGCCGAACCTCTCCACCAAATTCGGTTTGCCGGTGGTTAATTTTTGTGTTCGTTTCCCAGAGTACTTGTTTCATGCTCACGAACATGATTCCACAAAAAAATCCGTGCCCATTCCACTTCTGAACGAACAGGAAGCAAAATACTCCCAAATATAGAAATATTGCTCAACTCGGTTCGCCGGTGGTTAAGCGAATTGCGCTGTCTTGGAATAGCCATTTCTAAATTAATTCCGTGGAAGCAGCATCTCATGAGTGGTGTTCCGTACCCTTCGATGCAAGGTGCTTGTCGAAGGCGCCGCCCGTGTACTCCTTTCCACGGTCGGTTCCGAGTACCTTGACGTCGACGCCGTGCTGTGTCTTCATCGACGCTTCGAAGTCGCGGTAGTGCCCGAGCGTCTCCGCCTCCGTCTTGCCTTTCTGAAGGTAGACATATGCGAGGTCGGAATTGTCGTCAAGGAAGGTGCCATAATAATTGTATCCCCCGCGTGCTGTGGTTCGTGCCGGTCCCCAACTGGTCTCCGAGACCTGGACCTCCCACGTCAGCCCGGTGGTAGGTCAGCCACAGTATAGGACACCGTTTTCCACAGTATCATATAGAGAAAAAGAAAGAAAACATGGCTAAAGAGAGTAGTTGCTAAATAGTCCAGAATAAACCCAGGTATTTGTTGATAACGGCCAGTATAGCGATGATGAAAAGGGACCACGTCTTACCCAAGCATATTGAGCCGAAGCTGAACGAAACCCCCTCGAAATCGGATCGAGGCGTAAACCACCCGATACTCCGCCACATTGTCGTCCCTCCGACTGTCCGTAACATGCTGAATTCTGTGATAGTGGAAGATGACGACGAGCAGACAGAGTACTCAGCCAATCAATGGCGCACAGCTCTCAAAAGGTCAGAAAGAAAAAGCCAAACCAAAAGCGAAAAAAGAGGCGGCTGAGAGGAAGGGGATGTAAACCCGCCGGGTTCCAGACCGATCGGATGTGTACTCAGATCACCTATATAGCCTTATTTACCTGCGACATGCTGTCAGAGAAACCCTCATTTCCTTGCTGTGAAGTAACGGGAGATTCGGGCAAGTTTTGCGGCAGCGGATGACCCTGGCTGTCCACCATTCAGCCCCCCTACAGTACCCCCGCCTATATCCACGCCGCCTTCACATCATACCTGCCATGTTGTCGAGAACCTATCCAGGGAGGTCACACACCTGAAAGTAAAGTGCAGGCACCTTACAGAAGCACTGGTGACGCGGAAACCACCCAACTTGGTCTGTGTCACATACTATTGAAATTAGAGGATACCGACTCAGTACAAGCCAAAAACCCTAGAACCTCCAATTTTTGCTTGTTGACATCCTCTATGCTCAATTCATTGAATGCAACACGCCAGGTTCGCTCCAAGCGGCCACACCCACAGATTTGCTGCACAGTACTAGTGCATTAGGAATTGATACCGGCAGTCAAACGTCTAACGCAGTAGAATCTGGGAAATGGGCAGTCAACAACATGTCACAGTTACGGACGTTGACGGCATGTGTTGGATTTGGCCCACGATCTAGAGACTACGCATTTCTAGGTCTTCCAGTCTACGATGATACTCCCCTCCCTTTGCTTTGGGAAGCGGCGGAAATTCTACACTTTCCTTCATTGTGTGTCTACAAAATGAATGCTTCCGTGAACGTCATCACTACCGTCATTTTCAAACGCTCGCGGAAGTCCTCCAAACATTTGGTGAATATGAGACGTAGCGATCTTAAATATGCGATAGATTTCGCCGAGTCACTCAAGTTATGAGATTGAGAGTGTATGTATGTAGTTGGTAGTTACTGTCTTGATCCCAATAATATTCCCCGCCATAGAATTGACAAAGGCCTTTCACCGTTGCCCATTTTCTGGAAACGCTAGCCCTGGTCAGTGCAAACATCCGGAGCCAATTAACTCGCGCTCAGAGCCATTATTGAGCCTTTGAGAGCGCACTTACTGCTTGCGAAAAGCGTGACCCTATTGCAAGGACCGGACCGGCGTGTCAACAAGCCATTTAACTTGCGCTCAGAACAATTCTTGGGCTTTCCAGAGCGTACTGTATTTACTGCTTGCCATTGCGACAAGCGTGACCCTATTGTAAGGACCGGACCGCGTGTCAACACTCCAAAACTGAATACATCTCCCTGATTTTCTTGCAGGAAACGAGCCACGAAATGAGGTGGTACTTAGTGATTCTTTCACATCGGTTCATGGGTTATGCGGCAACATGCGCCGCCCGCTGAGTTGCCTAGAATTTGAAAGGGCGTCCATTTTATAAGCAGCGCCCGGGGTGCTAAATAGAATCACCCCAAGGTAATAAGGCATAAAGTTTTGGAGGATTTGGATACACAGAAACCCTCTTTCTCACGGTAGAGGTGTGTTCATAATGCAGTACTATGAGGAAAAACTAGTCGGATTTACCTTGGATTTACCCAACATGGTTGGGTAGGCCATTGTAGGGTATTTTGCTTTTTCCTTGCTCAAAAGGGGAATGGGTAAGAATCTCTCATTTGGATGATGGTATTGCGCAAAGAGAAACTATAGACAGGGGGTCTACGGTGGCACTTATCTAAGATTAAAGAATACAAGAGCGCGGGGGGGGCGGCCACTTCGGTCGGCAACTGATCCTGCTGTTTCTCGGCAAGTGATGCCCGAGCTGATGGCAAAGATGGCGGAGTTTGGAATGGCTTCGGACAGACAGACACAGAAAATTTTAATAAAGGGGTGATACTGCCAGCTTCTGTCAGGTCAAATGGCAGAATAGCAGCATTCTGCCAACCACCCTACCCCCAACCCATAATACTTACAGGGAACATCCCCGATCAGCCGCTCATTCCGAGGAAATTCCCAGGGAATAACTACCCAATGACAAGGCTATGGGGTTTCCCTGGGGTTTTCCGGTTATGAGTTCCCCGATCAGCATAGTTTTGAAAACATTGCGTGTCAGATGCAAAACATATTCCATCAGACCTTTGGGAAATGTCGCCTACAACATCTGAGAAATAATAGTCGTTCCGTAATGTTATTATGCAGTAGTCATGAATCTTTTGCGTTCGATTGCATAGTTTTGAAAACATTGCATGTCAGATGCAAAACATATTCCATCAGACCTTTGGGAAATGTCGCCTACAACATCTGAGAAATATTGTTCTTAGAAAAAAGCCTTAGGGGATTGGCTTCGCAATGTTGTGGGAATGTTTGAAGCAACATTTGACGAACATTTTCCCCAAAACATTTGAGAAACAGCTGATTCAAACGGCGGTGTATGGCCTTGGCTCCGACCTCACCAAATTCGGTTTGGTTAATTCCCATGCTTATTTCTAGACGACCACCCCAATCGCAATTTTGCTCTGGCCGGCTCAGCTTTTGACGTGCCACTCCATTCTTGCGGCCTACTTTTCGGCGCTCAAGGGCCAGTGAAAAGAAGCTCGCCGCCCGACCTTCCTTTGTTCTTTTCCCTCATCATCGTCTGGCTGTCCTTCCACCTTCAATTCTGTCTTCCACGCCCAGTTCTTTCCTCGATCAAGACAACAGCATCCTCAATGTCGATTTACCCGGTGGCCGGTTCTTCACCCATATCAAGCCCGATCGCGGCCATACAGAAAGACCGAGGGCTACCACAATTTCACTGGCAACTGGGCTTCAAGGCTCGCAACGCCGACTTTAACGACTGTTCTTGCATGAATCAAGTTGCTGCAAGGCACCCCAACAAGCATCGCAAGCATCAAAGCCCGGGACTTTGCTTCGCCACTGATAGAGGCCCAACACAAGCCACTACCTGCTGCCCTGACGACCTCAAGACCCCTGAGATGCCTCTCAAGACAGACAAGACGTGCAAGACTTCTCGAGCTGCGCAAGATGTCTAAAGATTCGGATACGATGGCTCCTACTGGCATCTCCGAGTGAAGACCTCAACTTGGATTCCTCAAGACGCTCAAGAACTTAGTCTCTCGCAGACGGACACTTCAATATTTTCTGATCTCGTTCCTCGATATATTGAAGTCTGTTATCAAGCAGTGGGGTCCAATCAGAGTAAAAGCTTGTTACATAATCTGCACAGCCACATGGACACTTTTCGATGTTTTGTGCCTACAGACTCAATATTAAACCTAGATTTTACGCTAATACACTCATGGAAGTGCTCCAAACTTCCCTATCTGCTTAAAATTTTTTGATACGCTGCGGAACGGGGTAGTAGAAATCCTCAAATATTTCACGTGACTGCGCACTCTGTTGAAGTACCGAACCTTGAGCAGTGCTCTAAAATGCTGAATAAATTTCAGAAGGCAGGGAATGATAAGAAAGTCTGTTTTAGTGGCTGAAACGGGCAGAAACTGCTCGTAGTGGTGCCGTGGTTGGAGGTTCAAAGTCATTGTGGCTGTGCACATTATGTAACAAGCACTTACCCCGATCGGGACCCCGCGCTTAACAACAGACTACAAGGAGGGGATGTCAGAAAGATCAACCTGGGCTGTTTATATGAGCAATCAATCGCCTGTGGGTGCAGTAAGACGAATTGTGCCAAGGAGCGCTGCACTTCTCCGGCTATAAACTCGCGCGGGAAGGTCTACAATGTCCTCGATGGAAGAAGTCTACGAGTTTCTGAGCAAGGTTCCTGGGCTGAAAGAGTCAGTCGGGATGGACAAGGTGATGTCCTTCGTCAGGCTCGCATCTCGCTTGAAGGACGAGATCAGTCTAGCTCAATATCCGACACATGACCCCTCGCAGGCACCATCTGAGCTCCCTGAACACGTTCACTCCTTCCTTGGTGGTGCTATAGACATGCCCAATGATTTCGTCTCCGGCTGCCGGGCAGCTTTCAGCCAAACAATCTGGTTGTATGAGGAAGACGGGTCCAGTGCTGGGAAGGATGCGCAAATGTTTAGAGAATTCGGGCTTGACAACTTGCTCTGTATGTATAGCTTTTCCTCCTTCTGCGCGAGCTAACAGCTCTTCAGCTGCTCGCACGTTATTTCCGCCATCGAAAACTTGTACTACCCCTGGTTGCATGAACACAAAGCTTCTGCGCGAGAAGGATGGGATCTCTAAGGTCGTGCTATTCACTCTCAGCGACAGAGCGTGCGCCACATTTGCTGGACATTTGCATTGCCCTCATCAGTCCCACATTCCATTCAAATATACTAAGTCCTCAATCATCTGCGTGTAGAGTGCCGTACAAACTACTATAACAACTATTCTGTTGTCGAGCGCGAAGTTCTCAGTTTGTTTATCAGCCTCATGCTCATTTCTTGGACTTCAGCTACCAATGCTGCTCGCGTTTACGACACTTGTCTTTCCAAGCCCGAAAATGGTCTGGGCCAGACTGGCCGCCTGAACGAAGCTTCAAGATGCGCACCGAGCATGTCTGGGATGGTTTCTTGCTCTTGTCTCTTCTTGAAGACCACGAACAAAGAAACGAGACTCTACGCGTTCCAAACGACGGGGAACAGAGTGCACGTTTACGGAGGCAGTGCGCGAGAGAAATGGTCACATCAGACTTTGCGGGCAGCCTGAATGGTCGCACCACTGTGATAAGTGCATGCGTGTATGGAAAGAGGGAGACAGCCTCAGTAAGTGCTCTCAATTGCACAATGGCCGCCAGCTAACTCCATTCCATTGTGCAGAAAAGCTTCATGTCGTCGTGATTGATGTGAGGCGGAGAAGGATCCCCAAGGAAACCGCAAACTCCGTGCACTCTTTGGACGCCGACGAACGCATAACGAACAGATCTTTGTGCGGCCTTGTGGGATGATCGTCGCGCGTGGAACATTTTACGGGTCTGAGAGTGTCTCCCAAACCGTCGTAGGTTATCTCCCCTTCTGCACATCCCGTAGCTACATTCTTTGAAGCCCGCGCGGCGTCCGCAAGGACCGGAAGAACACCCGGGTTTCGATGATTGAGTGGTGGGTAGTGGCTGCAATGGCGGCAGGACAGAGAAGTGGGGTTGGGAAGACAGAGGACGGGGTTGCGACGACGGAGGAAACACATGCTGTTGGAAGAGCGCGGGGTCGAGATTCCATTGCGAAAGGTTTGGGGACCGAGACCAAGGATCATCAGGGCCGTCTGATGGTGGAAATGGGGAGGCACCGTTGGCAGGAGCATCGTGAGCGCGTCTCTCAGCAGCCGCTACTTGGTCTGGGTCCAGCCATTTAAAGTAGTCGCACACACTGGAACACTGGAAATTGAGTTGGAGTAATTCAATAGAACAAAGAGCAGGGAAACACACAACTTGGTACTCGAGCCCTCGGTGGTAGGGTACCTTCTTCCCACTGCAGACGAGAACAGACGGAATACGTTCGGGGCAGGTCGCTGAATTGATGAACGGGGTAGGCCATGGTCTGCTGGGGGGATAGAAATGTATATGTAAGTAATCTGCGAGGCCTATGGCGATATTTAGTTAGAATGCAGCCTATTCCAGACTAGGCGGGGACTCACACGGAGAGTTAGGGCTACATACCGCACGACGGGGAAAGCAAGTGACGATGTGACATTGTGTGATGCTGTGCAAACAACACGGCCGACAGCGACGGCTGTATATTGAAAGTCCACCCAGTCCACCCAGTCCACCGGGTCCACCGTAAACCTCGTGGACTTTCTCATTCGCGTATGTTCTCCGATTTTCTCCTCCGATCGAGGAGAAGAGGGCACGTCATCTTGCCTTCCGCGCAAGATGCGCATACGGGGGGCTCGGCTTTGAGCTCGGCCTGCGAAAATTTCGCACCCGAAATCGGTCCCTTTCGAATGAGAGTGCGAATCGCGGGATAACACAGATGACCAAGACGCTGGTGTATCTCGTCGAATTTGGTACGGGGCTGGCGATGCGGCGAGATGGTCCCCGACGGCGAGGATGGACTCGCGGAGGTCGGGGTTGGCGAGTATCTTCGCGTATATCCTTCGACAGTGGGGTGTTTCTTTTTAGAGCGTGCCACCGCGATTATTTTGCTAATCGACGCGATGAGTAAGTGGGGGAGATAATTGGGGTGTCGCGGGTGTGCCAACTTTCACAGATTTCTGAGATTTTTGAATGTCATGATTAGTCAAACTAGTCAAACCCAGCCTAAGCACGTGTAAGTCCGCCCACGGCGACTAAGTCACACGCCGCTCTTTCTCCGCCCTTCTTTCTCTTGTTACCCTACTTTGCCGTCTCGCTGGCCCAGACGCAAACCTCAGGTCTATGGGCAAAAAGCTGCAACGTACATGCTCTCATACTTGTGGAATCAACGGCGTAAACGTGCCGGAACGTACGTACTATCGTCACCAGGGGACATCGAAAAAACTCCTTGCGCAGGCTCAAGCTGCCCAGGCACTCACCTTGAGCGACGATAATCCTCCTTCTTCCCCCGTTTCCACTGGTCTGCGATACGCCCAGGGACACTCAGCCTACGATTCGGACTCCGACAGTAGTCGATCTGGCGACTCTTTTCATTCGCGGATAGAGTCTTCCAAGAACCATAATGATGCCGAGATGGAGGATGGTGAGGATGGGAATGATCTTGAGAGGGAGGAGGAGGACTTCAGTGCACCCTCGGATTCTGTGAGCATTGACTTCACCATCGAAATCTATGCCTAGCTGCCTGACGCCGTCTTCCAGGGAATGACTTATTCTCTCCTACAAAGGGCAACATCTCCCCTCCCTGTACTTTCTTCTCCCACTCTGAATGACATGATTCTTGATGATCCACCTTCCCCGCCTCGCGATGATTCCCCACCTCGCAATGACCCACATTCCCCGCCTCGTGATGACCCACATTCTCCATCTCGCGATGACAGCGAGTCCGAGTCGTGAGACAGATCCCAAGGAACCTAGTAAGGCTCCTAGTGAATTTGTCATCGCAAATAAATTTATCGATAACCTCAAAAATGCGTTCTTGAATAACCCGGAGGAGCTCGACCCCGACATTATAGAGAGGCTTCGAAATCCCCCCGAATATACCGTTGAGCTTGATCCCGATGAACGCCTTTCCATCGACCCTCTTTCTATCCATCACCAATGCATCAGAAAAACATATAATTCCGCTCGAGCTGCTATGATGCGCCGTCATCTAAAAGACGATATTCTATCATA
The DNA here is from genome assembly GCA_029378375.1 of Mycena olivaceomarginata. NCBI lineage: Eukaryota > Fungi > Basidiomycota > Agaricomycetes > Agaricales > Mycenaceae > Mycena > Mycena olivaceomarginata. Next base: position 28,101 of record JARKIC010000266.1, on the reverse strand, counting down.
TTTCAAAATGAAGAAGCTGGTGGCAGAAATCAGTGGAGTCACCTCCATCGTCCGAGATATGTGCGTCAACACTTGGAATTGCATACACCGGTCCATACGCCAACATTGATTGCTGTACTAATTGCGGTGAAGCGCGTTACGACCAGAAACGGTTGGAACGCAGTGGCGTTCAAGTTCCGCGGCAGCAATTTCATACGATCCCCGTCGGACCACAGCTTCAGGCCATTCATCGTTCTCGGGAGGGTGCCAAGCAGCTGAAATACACACAGTAATTCACGGGCAGAATACTCACCGAGCCCGCCGACAACAACATTCGTATATCTGCCTATAAAGATTTCTTTGAAGTTACAGATTATCTTGAAGCGGTGTTGAATGAGAAGATCCGAGCGGGCGACATGATCCTAATGCTTTTGATTGACGGTGCGCAGCTTTACCACAACAAGGGTACGACCACTGTTAATTTTTTGGGCTGAGTTTTGTATTCCAGCATCAAGAGTGCCTAGCGTGAGAATATGGCACTTGCTGCAGTGATGGACGTCCGGGACGCCCATCAGAGAGAGAGGCAAGGCGTGGAAAAATTCTATCTCCTGCAGGGATGGGCGTCCGGGAGGCCCGTATACTGACATTGGAATAACATTACAATAAAAATAATTGAGTTCATACATAACTAACTAGGGGGCAGGGCGTGAGAATATAGCACTCGCTGCAGTGATGGGCGTCCCGGACGCCCATCATTGTACAGACAGGTGTAGACAGGTCTGTGATTTTTGCTTTCCCTCTGGTGATGGGCGTCCGGGACGCCCATCACTGTAAACAGAGGTATTGACAGGCGTGCGAGTTTTGGCGTCCTTCTGGTGATGGGCGTCCGGACGCCCATCACTGTACAGAGCAAGTAAGACAATAGCACTGCATAAATCCCAGTCAATAAATATAATGACCTTGGGTCAATAATTATCATGGTTTAGTTAGTTAGCTAGTTAGTTAGTTGGTTACCTCCGTGAGGTATTGACAGGCTTGTGATTTTTTGGTGATGGACGTCCGGGACGCCCATCAGAGAGAGTGGCATAGCTTGGGAACATTATCTCTCCTGCTGTGGTGGGCGTTCGGGACGCCCGTATACCAATACCAACATTGGAATGAAAATATGTTCCCACATGATTGAGTTCATACACAACTAGAAAGAGGGCCAAGCATGAAAATATACCACTTGGTATTGTAATGGGCATCCGGGACGCTTATCAGAGGGACCGGCATGGCGTGGGAAGTTCATGTTTCTTGCAGTGATGGGCGTCCGGGACACCCGATACTAACATTGCAACAACAGCCGATCAAGCCATTGTGCCTGCCATTCTGCCATTTTGCCAGGCAGAATGGCAGCATTCTGCCAACAACACTAGCTACCGTAGCCCACTAGGTATGAGACAGGTGAATGCATAGTTAGGGCAAGTCCGCTCTTGCGGCCCCCAAGCTTGCACTGCCTGACCCTAGGAAGATGAACGGCTTGCAATGAATACATGAATCTGGGCGTCCCGGCCGCCCATCAGCAGAGGGGGGGCACGTTCACACGCCCATCAATACCACGCCATACAGTGATGGGCGTCCCGGACGCCCATCACTAGAGGGAGGACCTCTCTGTTGACTTGCCCCTAGCTATTCACCTGTCTCACATTGAAAATTAATGGTGTGACCTTACAGCGAATACATGAATCAGGACACCCATCCGGAGAAGGAGGACGAATCTCCCAGGCCGGGGCATACCTCTCGATACAGTGATGGGCGTCCGGGACACCCATCACCAGAGAGAAGGGCGAAATTCACAGGCCTGTCAATACCTGTCTGTACAGTGATGGGTGTCCGGGACGCCCATCACTGCTGGAGAGACAATTTTCAGTGAAGGGAAGACGAAATTCACAGACCTGTCAAAACCTGTCTGTACAATGATGGGCGTCCCGGACGCCCATCACTGCTGGAGAGACAATTTTCAGTGAAGGGAAGGCGAAATTCACAGACCTGTCAAAACCTGTCTGGACAGGCATCCCAGACAGCCATCATTGCTGGAGAGATAATTTTCCCACGCCATACCGCTCTCTCTGATGGGCGTCCCGGACGCCCATCACTACTGGAAGTGTTATGTTCTCACACCTGGCTCTCCCTAGTTGTGTATGAACTTAATTATTTGCCAACATATTTTATTGCCATGTCAGTATACAGGCATCCCAGACGGCCACCATTGCTGGAGAGATAATTTTCCCACGCCATACCGCTCCCTCTGATGGGCGTCCCGGATGCCCATCACTGCTGGAAGTGCTATGTTCTCACACCTGGCTCTCCCTAATTGTGTATGAACTCAATCCTTTGGGAGTGTATTTCCAGCGCGAGGGAAATCCAGACGCAGGCTGACCGGTAGGGGCAGGCGAACGAGGGGAGTCTCGAGAGCGTCCAGTAGACATTTTTCCTTCGAATCTTCCGTCAGTTTCGGGGGCGTCGCAGCAAAGTCGGTAGGAGCGGTTGATCAGACCACGGGGAACCAGAGCAAAGCAACGACAAGGTCTTGTAGAGTCAAAAATATGTAGCGGAGGCGTGAGGCACACGAGTTACACTACACGGGAGATGGGGGCGAATCGACCAGAGTGACTGTTTTAAGAGGTGGATTGACCGAAGAAGTGCTATCGACGTTACAGGCTTTATATACGGAATCAAGGGACCTGACGTGAACATAGTTAAAATCAATGATCCACGGAAAGAGACGGAGTTGAATGAGTGGATGGCGATGACTCGGGGACAATAATCTAAAGGAGAAGGAGTCAGTACGGAATGAAGAAAAATATAGAGCAGAAAATAGATTGGTGGGGACGTTACGAAGTGAATATCACATCCGTTACACAGAGTAGGTCACAGGCTTCTTTACAGAGGAAGATCATTGCGAGCAACGAACCACCATTGCAGCATCTCCACATCATTTTGGTAACCGATCACAGTTCTCACTTATCCGGCTGTTATATAATGAGAATACCTGAGCTACATGTTTTAGCGTCCCCTCTTTTTTCGACACACCATGTCCACAGCTGTGAGTTCTACTTAATTCCTGCACTGAATTGGGCTCATCTTTTACCCCAGCCTCCAAAGAGCGGTGCGTCTTTCACTCTGCTGTCTCCCGAGTCGCTGACCATTTCCCTTGAAGAAGGTCACCACTGCAAACACCCCATCGGTGAGTCACCATTGATCTTTTTCGCGAGTTGCTCACCATTCTGCTTGCAGAAAACCAAAGGGGCGCAGAGCTGACTTGCCCTAACTATTCATTCACCTGTCACACACCCGGCTTCCCTGCCTGACCCCACCAGATGAACGACTCTGTACTACAGTGTATCATGAATGGGGCGTCCCGGACGCCCATCAGCAGAGGGAGGATGAAATTCACACACCTGTCAATACCCCTCTGTGCAGTGATGGGCGTCCCGGACGCCCATCAGCAGATATAGGATAAACTCGCACGTCTGTCATTACCTCTCCGCAAAATGATGGGCATCCCGGACGCCCATCAGCAAAGGGAGGATGAAACTCCCACACCTGTTACGAGTACTTATGTAATCGTTCTTTTAATCTGCCAGAGTGCAGATTTTGCGACCTCGACTTTATTAGTCTCCATCTATCGTTTAACACCCAATAGTGGCTGTGTTGAAGTCTCTTTTATTTTTTCATTAGATTTTGAACTAATGAAAATAGTGGCTGTGTTTTCTGCTCACGTAATAGATTCTGTCTCGCGTGGGTTCGATTCCTGCTCGTTCCTCTTTATTTATCCATCTTTATTTATTCTCTTTTTTTTATTTTTTTTATTCCAATACATATGTTAGAATCAATCCTCATTGAGTGGTATTTTCAGTTTTAACCAGCATTCATACTTCTCACTTGTGTGGCAGCAGCATATATTGTTGTGTCAAAATTTTAACTAATAACCACTATTCACACTTGACCTAACTGTGGATTGGCAGGATAAACTTCACCCTTCCAGGTATCAATAATCCAATTCAGCCTCATGCCCAGTGGACATATTCGATACTATGGTCAGTGCCACTCGCAATAATTGATTTACGTTCTCCTGATTGTCAGAGTCTATTTCAATGCCCCTGTCTGTTAACGGATTTAAGGAGCTATGAACTCTCTGCCTAACCTTCGTCATAGTGACCAGATTCAAAGACAGGCCAAGCAAAGCCAGTCTACAGCAGCTATTGGATGCAGCTCATGACTTTGAAATACCCATTGACAGCAAACCCACACAAAAAGCCCTATGGAAATCGATAAAATCGCATTTGCTCTCAACTCACAGGTCAATCCCAGCACCAGCAAGGGTAAAGGGTAAAAGTTAAGTTTCCACTGTGCGAACATTTTCTGATCATACCTTCGTAAATTGGTTGTGGTACTCACACCAACATGGGCTCCTGCTCTAAACAGTGAGGATCCACATTTATCATTCCCATTTATTTCATCTTTTTATTCAATGTGTCTGGCCATACATCCAAATTGTTGAGTGTATATCCATGTCCTTTATTACCTGCTGTCCTGTAGTGAACAATTCCACTACAGAAACCAGGATGAAAAAAATCCGACTGTTCCCTCAGCATCTGCTTGCAAGGAAGGTTCCCCAAATCAGCCCACTTTGAAGGTGGCCATCTCATCTCAAATGGTACTGGAGGTTCTTCCCCCATGAAACGCAAAAGGTTTGCATGTCATTTCATGAATATCCACACCTCGTATTAATCTGGTCCAGAATCAATTCTAACTCTGAGGACTCCCCTTCCAAACCAAATGCCTAGCCGCCAGTGGCTGCTTTCAATAAAATCAAAGAAACCGCTAGCACCACACCCCCCAAGAAATTCAAACCCACAACCAAAGTGCTTGAAAGAAAAAATGTTAAGAAAGCCCTATACATACTCTCCTGCTCCCCCATACCTATTCTGATTATGACCGGTTTTGTAGGCCCGGTCCATCCAAGTGTCAAGTCATGGTATGTTTCGGTTGTGATATGTGATTCCTGTCTCAGCAATGGGTCCAATTTTTTTCCCTCCACAATTCAACAAATTATTTGGGTCTACAATCCTGTTATCTTCCCTGCTGCAATATGTCTGGGTCCCCAGAAAAATTTGTGGCAGGATCGCACGGGTTTTGATCGGGCTGATGGTATGTTTCGGTTGTGATATGCGATTCCTGCCTCAACAACTGGCTCAGATTTTTGTCCTCCACAATTCAACAAATTATCTGGGCCTACAATCCTGTTATTTTCCCTGCTGCAGCATGTCTGGGGCCCCAGAAAATTTTGTGGCAGGATCGCACGGCTTATGATCGCAAATGATGGAGCACGTGACCGTGGCATACCATCAAACTGTTAACCTTTCTTCGTCTCTACCTGTTCACAGAAGCAAAGCAGCTGAACATTATGCCGGAGAATATTCCAAAGAGGCCGATGAAGTGGGAGGAGGCCCAGTTCTTGGCTAAACACGGACCCGGTCATCATGTCAATGTGGACAATGACATACGCTTCATTGGTGTGTTGTCCTGCCAGATCCTGATAGTATTAATCTGCATACTGGCAGGCCTTTCGCCGCTCATTCGGAATGCTGCGCTCCTGTCGGCGGATATTGCCAGACATTCTCTATCCATATTGCTGCACCAGGTGACCCAACTTTTGTGCCTCTGCTCTACCCTCGGCCGGAGCTCCTCAAGAAGTCGGCCAAAAACGCGAAAAATACTGAGGAGGATTCCACGCCTTCATACTATTGCAAAGTCTGCCACACGTCGCCGGAATCAAATAATGCAATTAATCATGGTTTAGTTCGTAAATCAGCCGTGCAGAATTTGGACATGGTGGCTGGAAGTCGTGTTAGCTGAATGAATTTTCTGCATTGGGTTTTTTATCTTTTGTCTTGCAAGTTATTGGAGTGAAAAATGTGGGGACATAAGTACGAAGTCTGCCGCGCATGCCGCGACGGCCCCCTCCCCCAAGTCACTACCTCTCTGTGCAGTGATGGGCGTCCGGGACGCCCATCAGCAGATAGAGGATAAAACTCGCACGCCTGTTAATACCCCTCTACGCAGTGATGGGCGTCCCGGACGCCCATCACTGTGGGAGAGATAATTTTCCCACAACATGCCGCTCCTTCTGATGGGTGTCCCGGACGCCCATCACTGCACCAAGTGGTATATTCTCATGCTTGGCCCACTCTCTAGTTGTGTATGAACTCAATTATATGCAACCACATTTTTATTGCAATGTTGGTATACGGGCGTCCCGGACACCCATCACTGCACCGAGGGTTATATGCTCAGCCTTGGCCCTTTCTCTAGTGGTGTATGAACTCAATTATTTAGAGCACATTTTATAGCAATGTCAGGATACGGGCGTCCCGGACGCCCATCACTGCAGGAGATATAATTTTCCCACGCTATGCCGCCCCCTCTGATGGGCGTCCCGGACGCCCCTCACTGCACCAAGTGGTATATTCTCATACTTGGTGCTCTTTAGTTGTGTATGAACTCAATTATTTGGGAGCATACCTTCATTGCAAAGTTATTGTACGGGCGTCCCGGACGCCCATCACTGCCGGACACATAAATTTCAACTTATCAACACTGTAGAATTCAACTAATTCCTGCCCTGGATCCGCAGCAAATCGACAAATACCTTCATCATTAATCAGGTCTTTGTGTATGTTCAACCCAGTTATAACAGATACATTGCGATATTTTTTGGTATCTAAATGATGATATCTGACCCTGTCGCTCGCTACTCTTGTGCAGAGAAAATCAATATCCTCAGAGGTGCATGCCCCACACCGCACATTCTCCAACGCAGGTCGTAATTTTCCATCTGCCTCGGATTGGGTTTTCTGCCTCATGTTCTTTCGTAGCAGGACAACAGTTGTAAATTGATGCCACAAGATTCGCCCAAGTACTGCGCTCTGGGTATGGGAAGCATCAGCCGTGCTCAAGGCAACGTTGGCATTGTACAGCGCTTTACCGGACACAGGTGGTAACTGTGCAAAGTCGCCGGCAAGGATTACACTCAGACCTCCAAACTCAACATCGTGGATATTCCGAGCTTTGGCTGCCTGACTTACTAATATTTACAGGTCTTCACACGATACCATGGACAGTTCATCAAGCAGAATGTATTCCACCCCTTGCATCGTTCGTTTATGGCTGCTATGGTCGCAGCATCATTCGGAATCCCTTCCAAGTCATCTCTGTTTTTGCGTTTCTTCTCCCGGGGAATTCGGAATGCAGAGTGATATGTCGAGCCATTTAACAAGGCCTTGAACCGGGGTATTCTTCTTTCCTTGCAACGAAGAAATCCATGATTGCGTTGAACACAGCTGATTTTCCAGATCCACCCATTCCTCCCAAATACATTTGAAGCGGAGTCGGCTGCGGGCTGGAAGCATGCTCTGCTACCAATTTGAAAGCTCGCTCTTGTTCCTCATTCAATTCAAGTCCCGGTTGCTTACATATATTATTTATCAGGGTGTTGTTCGCCTCTTTTGTCAGCTTGAATGTAGGATGGAAGTCTACGTCTTTTATTTTGATTCACAGATTCAGGCGGTGGCATATCTGACAATTTATTGGTGGTGTATAACTTTCTTTCATACTTCAATATTTCAGACCATGTTCGTCGCGTCTTGTATGGAGCCACGTATCTCTCGGTGTCAATATCTAACAGGCCGTCTCTTGGAGTATCAAGCCACTATCCTGACATTGCTATAAAATGCACTCACAAATAATTGAGTTCACACACAACTACTCTAGAGAGGGCCAAGCGTGAGAATATAGCACTTGCTGCAGTGATGGACGTCCGGGACGCCCATCAGAGAGAGAGGCATGGCGTGGGACAATTCTCTCTCCTCCAGTGATGGGCGTCCGGGACGCCCGTATACTGACATTGCTATAAAATGCACTCACAAATAATTGAGTTCACACACAACTAGACACACCGGAAAATGAATAATTTCACAGGGTCACGTGCAATGGGAGTGTGTAATTGAATCTCTGAAAGTCTCTTGACTTTAGAAATTCATTCACAGTTTCACGAATGATGGGGCTGAATCTCAGAACTTCAGTTACAGACTCAGTGGATCACATGTGCTGTGAAATTATTCATTTTCCGGTGTGAGAGAGAGGGCCAAGCGTGAGAATATACCACTTGCTGCAGTGATGGGCGTCCGGGACACCCATCAGAGAGAGAGGCATGGCGTGGGACAATTCTCTCTCCTCCAGTGATGGGCGTCCCGGACGCCCATATACTGACATTGCTATAAAATACTCTCAGAAATAATTGAGTTCATACACAACTAGAGAGAGGGCCTAGCATAGAAATATAGCACTTGCTGCAGTGATGGGCATCCGGGACGCGAGGCATGGCATGGGAAAATTCTCTCTCCTGCAGTGATGGGCGTCCCGGAAGCCCGTATACTGACATTGCTATAAAATATGCTCGCACACCGTGCACTTGGACCACAGTATGTGAGTGTAATCTCTATTCCTCGAACTGTGTGCGCTGCTTCCCTTTTTTTTTTTGTGGACGTACTTGAGGTGAGCACGAACCAGCCCAGCCATGCATGGATCTGCTGGCCACCTCTTGCCGCTATCGGACACAGGGGCAACCCCTGTGCCGCGGTATTTTGTCCTTAGCACCTGTACCCTATGCCGGTTGTCCCCGAGACAGTGCTTTACTTGCTCTGTGCAGGGATGGGCGTCCGGGACGCCCATCAGAGATGCATGGACTCTTTGAGAACCGTGTGAGATTTGTCCTCTGTCTGGTGATGGGAATCCGGGATGCCCATGACTGCACAGAGAGGTATTGACAAATATGTGCGTTTTGTCCTCTCTCTGGTGATGGGCATCCCGGACGCCCATCACTGAACAGAGAGGTAATTATGAATTAATTAATCAGGACCAGTCTTAGGGCTTTGCTGAGAGATGTAGTATTATTTTCTTCAATGCTTTACTTGCTCTGTGCAGTGATGGGCATCCGGGACGCCCATCACTGAACAGAGAGGTAATCATGAATTAATTATTTAGAACCAGTCTTAGGGATTTCCTGGGCAACTGTGTGAGATTTGTCTTCTGTGCAGTGATGGGCGTCCGGGACGCCCATCAGGAGAGCAGAGAGGTATTGACAAGTGTGTGAATTTTGTCCTTCCTTTGGTGATGGGCGTCCGGGACGCCCATCACTGAACAGAGAGGTAATCATGAATCAATTATTTAGGACCAGTCTTATGGATTTGCTGGGCAACTGTGTGAGATTTGTCCTGTGCAGTGATGGGCGTCCGGGACGCCCATCACTGAACAGAGAAGTAATCATGAATTAATTATTTAGGACCATTCTTAGGGATTTGCTGGGCAACCGTGTGAGATTTGTCTTCTGTGCAGTGATGGGAGTCCGGGACGCCCATCAGGAGAACAGAGGTATTGAAAAGTGTATGAATTTTGTCCTTCCTTTGGTGATGGGCGTCCGGGACATCCATCAGGAGAGCATGGACTGTTTGACAAGTGTGTGAGTTTTGTCCTCCCTCTGGTGATGGGTGTCTGGGACGCCCATCACTGAACAGAGAGGTAATCATGGATTAATTATTTAGGACCAGTCTTAGGGATTTGCTGGGCAACCGTGTGAGATTTGTCTTCTGTGCAGTGATGGGCGTCCGGGACGCCAATCAGGAGAGCAGAGAGGTATTGAGAAGTGTGTGAATTTTGTCCTTCCTTTGGTGATGGGCGTCGGGGACACCCATCACTGAACAGAGAGGTAATCATGAATCAATTATTTAGGACCAGTCTTAGGGATTTGCTGGGCAACCGTGTGAAATTTGTCTTCTGTGGGGTGATGGGCATCCGGGATGCCCATCAGGAGAGCAGAGAGGTATTGACAAGTGTGTGGATTTTGTCCTTCCTTTGGTGATTGGCGTCTGGGAATCACTGAACAGAGAGGTAATCATGAATCAATTATTTAGGACCATTCTTATGGATTTGCTGGGCAACCGTGTGAGATTTGTCATCTGTGCAGTGATGGGCGTCCGGGACGCCCATCAGGAGAGCAGAGAGGTATTGACAAGTGTGTGAATTTTGTCCTTCTTTTGGTGATGGGCGTCCCAGACGCCCATCACTGAACAGAGAGGTAATCATGAATTAATTATTTAGGACCGGTCTCAGGGATTTGCTGGGCAACCGCAGGAGATTTGTCCCCTGTGCAGTGATGGGTATCCCGGAAGCCCATCAGGAGAGCAGAGAGGTATTGGCAAGTGTGTGAGTTTTGTCCTTCCTCTGGTGATGGGCATCCGGGATGCCCTGATACCTGCATTCTCTAGAATACAAAGCAAATAATCTTCAAGGGTCAGGCAAGGGAAGCTGGGAGTGGGCAGGATTGCGCAGGAGCCCCCTTGCCCTAACTATTCATTCACTGTCTCACTCCCAGCTTTCCTGCCTGACCCCCTGGCCTCTGTGAATGGAACCCTAAATTGGGGTTGACCCCACGACCCTACGGTCCCCTGGTAACCCTAGAGGTATCAGCTGTATGTGCTACAGGATGATTATGTGGAATCCGCTGCCAGTTGGAAACATCATCCGCAAAGTCGAGGTGCATCCACCTCAATTCGACGCAAAAATGCGCCGCACATCCAACCACCTGGTCCACAAACACAGAGACAGCACTGCTCACCCTCCCATCCTCTCCACAAATATGTTATGCAACCATCAGATAGAACACCCCCCGCTTCGTCTCTTCACGTTTATTGGGTTATCTAGTTACTTCGTAGCTAGCCGACCACCGCGTCTTAGCACTAAGGGTTTTGCTTGTAGCGGTATAAAAATGCAGATCTGAAAAAAATAAAAGAATAAAAAACAAAATAAAAATTTGAGTCACGGGACTGAGAACATGAATGAGGGGGAGGATGGACGAGATGGCGGGCCTAGATAGATTTTAATGTGAGGCAGATGGATTTGATGTGAGGCAGTTTGGACGAACTGCGGCAGATTTTGGAAAACGAGGCACAATGCAGTTGTGGGAATGTGCCTCCTTTTTGAGCCAGCTCGATGGCAGCGGATCACCCGCACTCTCCACCGTAGTAAGTGAGCGCGAATTTCTAACGAAGAAAATAACCATCAGCTTGTAAATTCGCGATGAGGGACAGGTTATTACAATAATCAATTACCAGAAGGACATTTATTATATAACGCAATGTGTATGTAGTTCACTATCAAGTTGTAGTATAGGAACCAAAGCACTTGAACAGCAGATCTAGAGGAAGTGGGGTGTCTGTGTATATCCTATACTATAATATAATGGGGTACATGAGTGTCAATCACGGAGATACCCATACACGCCCACGATCATGCTATTTGCCTTCAACTTCCACCTTCTCCCGGTCGTCGTCACCATCGGTTCTGGACCCCGTCCCATGGTACATCGTTATCGATGTTATAATTTCATAATCCACGCTCACCGCCGGCTTTAGTGATTGTTGGCTCCTTCGTCTGAGTCTCTTTCGAGTGAATCCAGGTACCAAGACTCTGCCCTGCTGGGTTCTGTACTGGTGATGGGCGTCCCGGTTGCCCAGCAAATCCATAAGACTGGTCCTAAATAATTGATTCATAATTACCTCTCTGTTCAGTGATGGGCATCCCGGACGCCCATCACCAAAGGAAGGACAAAATTCACACATTTGTCAATACCTCTCTGCTCTGCTGATGGGCGTCCCGGACGCCCATCACTGCACAGAAGACAAATCTCACACAGTTGCCCAGCAAATCCCTAAGACTGGTCCTAAATAATTAATTCATGATTACCTCTCTGTTCAGTGTCGGAGACGCCCATCACCAGAGGGAGAACAAAACTCACACACTTGTCAAACAGTCCATGCTCTCCTGATGGGCGTCTGGGACGCCCATCACTCCAGACAGGCTGAGTATGAGCAATGGATCATGGTATAAGGAGAAGCATATACCTGTGTTCCGTCTCCGGCTATTCCGCAGTCCTGTGGGTGGGAATAGCACATGACGCATGTCTCCCCTCCCGTCAACGACCAGCGGGTTAACAAGAACGGGTAACTCCTCCCGAGCTGAGTATCGCAAACCGTAATGCCTCTAATGTAATATTGTGGAAATACAAAAACATTCTAGTCATTCGGCGGGCCCATAATAACATCCAAGTCCGATCCTGGCACTGTGAGGTCACCCTGGACCAGCTCCTTCACTTTTCCTTCTGGTATCAAGTCATAGAACCACGATAGTCGGTCACGGGAGTAAGCCTTGGTTTGTTCTGCCTTGTTCTCAGTCCGCTGCAACTCTGCTCCAAGCTCCTCTGAAATGTGGTCCTTGATGCGATCCAGCGTGAAAGGGCGAAGAATACACAGGCCTTTCAATGTGCGTACTCTGGACAGCATAACATATGTGCTCTGAATGTTCGGACATCCAGCCAAATCAATACAGCAGACATCCATGGATCGTCCTTGTGCGTTGTGGGAGGTAGACGCGAAGGCTGGGATGAGTGGTAACTGTGATCTGGTCGCAGTATACAATGTTTCAGAGCCTGGCAGATGGAACAAGATCTTGTCGGTGACCGGTTTTCAGGTTCACTCTTTGAGGATGAGGTGTGTCGTGGTCAGTCTTTCGATAACCCTTGAAGTCTACATCTGCAAAGATAGCGTATCGGCAACCGCCAATTTCTTCGTAGACCAGGGAAACCAGGGTCCCTGGACTTCCGTTGGATATACCGAGTTCTGTTGCAATATTTTCAGTGCAAAAGACAGCCATCCCGGGAACATAAGGTACTTTCCCCCCCAAATCATTGGCCTCTTTGACAGGTATCGACCAGGCTATTTCCACAACCAAGCCCGCCAATTGTGTCCTCGCCCACGCGTGTCCATCGAATGATACATATGGCGTGCCTGGCCTGTCACCTTTGCAAAAGCCTCGGCCATGTTCAAATTATGACCGTCTCGTGCGACATTTGTATACTGAATTATTTCGTTCAAATCGACAGTCACGGGTCACAGACCCCTCTGATTTGAATGAAATAGTTCAGTATACAATGAGAGGACAAGCATCACGGTACGCATATCAAATCCTCAAGGGGCTACTGCTCTAATACACATTACAGACCATTCTGCTTCATCGGGACAAGACTTGTGAGAATAGAGTGTGTCAAAAGGTCAGGAGGATCGCAAATGGAAGCAGAACAAGTGGATGTGGCACTCCAACGGCATTGTTCAACACGAAAGAAATCGAGCCGAGGTACGCCAATGCGTTGGGGTGTTCCGCTGCGATGGCTGTGGACGTTTAGTCCGTCCCAAGACCAACGCGGCCTCTCGTAAGGCTCAGCTCAGAGGGTTGACGAGAAGAATGGGAGTGGGACTCACCCACTTCCTTTTCCGGTAAGCGAGTCCCATTCTTGATCCCATCAACAATGGGACTCGGCTAAAGCGGTACTCGCCTGTCTCGGCAAGTCTGCTTGCTGGTGAATCTGTGACCCCTCCGCATCAAGATCAGCCTGATCAGATGCTATGAGGCGGCATGGGCGGAGTGATCGGTTGATGTACATCAATACCGCGGGGTTGACATCGGCCATTTCCGATAACTGATGCACAGCTCTACAGAGGGCCGGATTGGGGCCAGAGAAAAATATAGAATACAAGATACGCCTACGCTTCGCTCCGGCGCAGCCACTGTTCTCCTCCTTCTCAGGTTGGATGTTGAAAGTTGTCTAGAAATATTGATATCCCAAGGTGGTTGAAATCCGTTAGGACAGTATAAATGGATACAAATACTCGATTACGTTCCTTCTTGTTTGTCGCGAATCCTGGTCGCTCCACAATAAACAGAAAGGCGGTCAAAAATTAGATTGGAATGTCAAGAAGGTTCGACGCAGGAGCAGAAGTAACACAGCAGGGTCGGGCTCGGAATGATTCGTGAATCAACTGGCAGTAAATTATGGAATGAGATGAAAGAAGCATACTAGCAGGAAACGGTAAAAGCATTGGTGCTGCTCGGACAAATATTTGAGTAAAGGTGTTGCACCTATGAGGTGCCACGGATCGAATGTTGGAATGGATTACGTGGAGTCGAGCCTTCAACGGATACGCAAATAGTGTCCGAATCAATACAGCCACTACGGTTTGATTGCTTACCGTTGAAAGCTTAAAGAACACAAAATATTCAATCTAAACGCCGTGGTTCCGCCACGGCCGAAATGCGTGGTGTTGGAACAGAAAAAATGGAGGTGAGTGGCGAAACAGCGAGGAAATAGAGTGATTCACAGGCTGCCGGAGGTACACACGGAAGAAATAGACCGTCAAGGCGATAGACTGCGGGAACTTCAGTAAATTATGCACACGCAAACCAGAAATGATACACATTTATGGAGATTGTGCGCTGGTGATTAAGAGCACGGCAACCTGCTCGGTGAATAGGGTCAGCGGGGGCCCAACAGAAGATGAATAAGATCTGTTGAGAATATCAAACAGGCAGGATGCTGCACTGGCTGGGATTTGGGAGACTTTTGTACACTTGTTGTGTAGAATCGTGCGGATTGGTCTCGACTCTTGCGGAGGATTTGCTAGCGGGTTAATCGGAGTGGAGGAACCATGAGACTAACAGCGAGTGGGGCCATGAGGGGAGGTTCGCTTCCCACTTGCGGTCTTGCAAAGCAAACGATCAGGCTTGAACATGATATTGGAGCGCAGAATTGACATCTAACACAGCTTGGGGCGGCGAGACTTTGGCACCGACTCTTGACGGCTTTGATTGTTTGGATCTTGCAGCAGGCTTGATCCATCCATCGACAACCAGAAGGTAGTGGTTGGAGCGAAAATGAAGGTCGCTACAAAGCGAGAGAATGGTGGGGGAGCAAAGTCCTAGGAGAAAAGGATTTCGATGGGCCAGCACTCTCTGGAAAGCGAACGTTGAGGCACAGGCTGGCAATGCTTCGCAAAATGAACACATCCCAAGTGCTCTTGTAATAATGAAATCAAGTATTAGGCAATAATTTCATTCTCCCAAGTGTGTGACAGGTTTGCCACACATTTTTTAACCGCTGCCATGTTACCGCCCCTCCAGCTGCAGAAATCGCCCACAAACTCCTAAATCCGCTCGGAGATGACCGAGAACGATGGATCGAAGCAGTTGGTTCGGATCAGATGGCACGATTTTCCGGGCGTTCCGAATGGCGGCCTCAAGAACCGAGACTGCGTGACGGCGGGTCACTATGTGATTGGCGGCGGTCTCCCAGTCCCATTTCTTTAGCGAGTCCCATTGTTGATGGGATCAAGAATGGGACTCGCTTCCCGAAAAAGGAAATAGGCGAGTCCCACTCCCATTCTTCTAGTATAGACTCCTCAGCTCATTGGGGTATGCAAATCGCGCACCTGTACTCTCGGAGCACCACTCGTGCACGATGACTGTGAAGCACGATTATTTCACTTCAACTATGAACGTAACGGCGAAACGACCGGTGGCCTCCCCCACTCTGACATGCACGTGACCTTTCACATCACGGGATGTAAACGCGTCTGTTCAACAAATGTCAGAGTAGCCCATTTGTGATGTATACTTTTTCAAAAAAAATCATTGCTAATGAAAACTGGAAGGATTTTTATTTAATAAAGCTCCTTTTGCCTGATGGCTTTAAAATCTAAGTAAAGCAACATCTCTTTATCTATTTTGGTTGTACATAGGGCTGGGCGCCGTACCGTTACGGTATACGGCCGTATATTTTACGGGTTTTTACGGGTACGGGAGTGCCGTACCGTACCGTAAAATGTCTCGCCCAGGGCCCCACGGTACGGGTACGGCGCCGTTACGGCCGTATACGGGGTTTACGGCCGTACATTTTTTTTCTGAACCAAATATATATTTCCTAATGATATCTACTCTTCTCCGAGCTCCACATTAAGTGTGTTCCACCGCATATGAAGCTGATTCTTGACAAAAATCAACGTGCTGATCGTCTCGGCCTTCAAACTCGCACGCCGCAGGGATATGGTGTCCCTTCCGCCCGAAAAGATCCTTTCAACAGCAACAGCAGATCCTATGAGCCAATTCAATTGAGAAAAACCGAAATACCCGGGAGAGAAAGGAGATTGAATATACCTGGGATGGAGAGAACATCAAGAGCAAAACGGTGGAGTTTGGGGAATTGGTGGCGGCGCGTGTACCACCAGCTAATGGGATCACAAGTCTGGAAGCTTTCAACGGGCGGCTTGAAGTATTCCGTGAGCTCATCCATAATAACACGAGAATGAACCTCGTAGCGCGCAGTGAAGCTGAATTTCGGAGCCGAAGACGCAGCAGGGGAAGAGGATTGAGCCGTGGGATTGGTATTAGTGCGATGATGCTCCATGAAATCTGAGATAATGCCCTGTTTGAGTTGCGGCGCAACATTATCCGGCAGAGTCCCCAAGAGTTTTCGCAACTCTTCCTGAATACCGCGGAAGACAGCGTATGTCGTAGAGATCATGGGGATTTAGTTGCGGACATCTGAGTAGTCGCAGCTCTAAACGCCTCCAGCCACTGGGCAACGAGTTCAATCGCTTCCCAGTCTTCTTTCGACAGCTCGAGAGCGCATAAATCCTTGTTCTTGGCAACATAGTTATCGACTGCGAGCTTAAATCCAAGTGCACGCCCTGCTCATGATATTGATTGTGTGAACAGACAGGAATTTACCAAGAAATAAGTACACGCGCACAACATTTGGTGAGTGGAGGACCAGCGGGTCTTGACGTCGAGGATTAGCATATATCCTGTCAGCTTCCGGGCCTCCCTGTCCTTATAAGACATTTTAACTTCGTCTTTCCAAGCTGCTCGTCGCTGTGGACCCGACCTAACGGCTCGGACGATGCGCCGAAGCTTTGCAGTAAAGTTAGGCTCGGAAGTGTGGATTAAAATGATTCAGATACCTTTCGAACAGCGGCGAGAAGTGACTGGTTGGACGGCGGCAAACCATCCTCGTCATCTTGCATTACCGCGTCGTTGTCGAAGTCGGGTGCCACGGGCATAGAAAACAATCCCTTGGTAGATATCTTTCTGTGATTTGGATTTTTTCGACCGCGCCGATGCTTTCCAACAACTGGTTTGAACAAATATATGTGCAGTGAGTGATGTTCAATTGGTGCCGCGTAAATTTGATTGCCGTTACGGCTTTTACGGCCGTAACGGTACGGCAATTTACGGGTACGGCCCACCCGTACCCGTACCGTAAAAATCCACCCTGCAGGCCCCGACGGTACGGTAACGGGTGCCGTATATACGGGTATATACGGCCGTAATTACGGTAACGGCGTCCAGCCCTAGTTGTACAGTTGAGTTGCTCATAATGCATAAGGCCGGTGGACCCCCAAACCCTATGCATTATGAGCAATATGCATTGTGATATTCTTTCCACGGTGTGACATGCATAACATTTGTCACAGTCTCATTCATTTTTGTTGGAATTTCAGGATGTAGGCTCCTGGAGCTAGAATAATACATTCTGGGAGTCAAGAATGGCTGAAATTGACCACCCAATTACTCTTTAGAATGAATGCATTGACTGTGACAGAGGCGAGTCAGCAGTATGTGATTGACCTAAATAGGAAATTATGGTTGAATAGGGGTTGATCCGGTCAAATTCTCACATGTAAACCATCAATTTGGTCGGTTTTGGCCAGAAATGTCAAGCAGACCATAGTTTCAGCTCAGAACTGCACAAAAAGCCAGAGAAAATGCTGGAACACTGCACCCAAAATGCATAAATCTTCCCAAAACCTTATGCAATATGTATTATGAGGAAAATGCATAAAATGCCAGCCTACCAAGTCGGTGGATGTCAAAACCCTATGCATTATGAGCATTATGCATTATGACCTAATGCATTATGAGCAATTCAACTGTATACCAGTGTTCAATCCAAACAGATACTATGTACCGTACTATCAGGATAACGTTTCACCCATACACACGGCTACAGTACTTCTCCTGCTCGCTCTCCAGATAAGCTTCCGATGAACATTGGTATAGATCCATGGACCTCATCCACTGGCACATACTTTGGAATAAGAAGCTGTTCTTGTTAATGCCACTCATGTACTCAGAAATGGGAGAGTTTCTTCACATTTATTACTACAGATAGACATGCACCTTAATCGCTTCGGTATCTCCTACCAGGTGGGCAGTATGCCATTGGGATTCCGGAGTAAAGAGTAGATTGGGTGTACTATCCTCCCCCACCTCCCCGGACACACCAACTACTTGGACAAACAATGATATCTCACCCATTTCTGGTCCGTTTAGCATTGAAATTGGTGCTATGTGAAGCTTAGGGTCGGGGCCTTGACCTACATATCCAATTTCAACCCAGACTGTATCTCAATGGTGCCAGGAAATTGATACAATTTGGCGGGTCGGCTATTTTTAGAAAAATGCATTCGCCGAATACGCTGGGGTTGTTTACACATGGACCAATGCACATTAGAATGAGCATACCGTATCAATGAACCCATGTACCAATTTGCATGATATTGGACGCCCATCAGAGAGAGTGGCATGGCGTGGGAAAATTCTCTCTCCTGCAGTGATGGGCGTCCGGAACGACTGTATACTGACATTGCAATAATAATATGCTCCCAAATAATTGAGTTCATACACAACTAGAGAGAGGGCCAAGTGTGAGAATATATCACTTGCTGCAGTGATGGGCGTCCGGGATGCCCATCAGAGTGGCATGGCATGGGACAATTCTCTCTCCTCCAGTGATGGGTGTCCCAGACGCCCGTATACTGACATTGCTACAAAATATGTTTGCAAATAATTGAGTTCATACACAACTAAGGTAGAGTTCATACAAGCGCGGTTGCCCCACGTGAGCTGGCGTGACATTACCATATTGGGAAATATTTCCCATCAATCCAGAGAAAACGCGTTCATTAAGCTACGAGGAGTGGTATAAAAAAAAATGGCCCAAAAATTGTCTGGAGATCGGTCCGTTATTGCCCCCAGAGGTCAAAACTTCGCGTAATTCGCGAAATTGAGCAACTAGTTTCAGATTAGGTTCCGCCAAAGCCTTAAGCGCGCCCGTTGCGAAGTTTCTTTGAATGCTGGTGCCCGAAAATTTCAGGATGCCGTGCCCTGAAGTCTCTCTGAATGCCCGCTCGCAAGAAACACCTGCGGGACCGCCTGAACCGCCTGAATGGCCGTCTGCCTTCACCCAAAGAAAGCGATCAAACGCGTCGCGGCAATTGCGTTAAGTCCGGTCAAACGCGTCCAAAAGAAGCACCGGAACGAAGAGCCGGAAGCCAGCGCTGATCACTGGGTACGCTCATTCTTCTTCGTGCACACGCTTGACCATTAACATGATGCAAAGTCGCCTACTTCTACTCAAAACTCACCAGAACCAGCAGACCAAGAGGATGACGACATCTTCTTGGATGTAACTGCCAGCCCTCCCCCGGCAAATTACCATACCGGCCGCTTTCACCAGGGGTCTAGGCCTGAAGCCCCAACAGCTGCTCCGGCAGCCTTCATGATTGTCCCGGGCAGAACAGCGACTCTTCCCTGTGATGCAGACCAGCAGTCAACCTATACATTCCCTACCCCCAACGCTCCGTCTCTGCTCGCGGAATCTGATTCTGATGGGAACGACTCGGAAATCATCCCTCCTGAGTTCGATGAACTTTGTGCTCCTGATGCTGGCTCGTTCTCGGGGGACGGCTATCCTCGTCCGGAGCCACCGAAAAACTTTCTTGAGAAAATGGCTGCTCTAGGGAAGAGACAGCTGCTAGCTGTTGCACCTGGCATTACCGCCGCGAAAGACGCGTTGACAGACATACAACTAGTTCTCCGAGGGCCGAGTCGAGGTGTAAGTGGTGGTTACACTCCCCCTGATTTGAGTCCCTGGGTTCGAGTTCGAATGGAAGGCATCCGCAGCCATCTCTCCCAGTACACCAATCCAAACTCGCTGACTTATGGGAAGTGGGGTCTGTCCGCACGGCAAGCTGCGATAGCTATCGGTCGTGATGTATATTGCGCACGTACCTTCGCGACCCTCAGCCGAGAGTACATCGCTTGTCGCAAGGTACTGCCAATCAACCCGTATGGTCATTGGTCTCAGTCAATGCTCGCCGATGAGGATCTGGCTACCGATGTTCGCAACCATCTCCAGGAGCTGGGAAAATTCATCACAGCTGAAAAGCTCGTGCAATACCTTGCGCAAGAGGATGTTATGGAGAAGCATGGTCTCGAAAAAACAATCAGCATCAGCACTGCACGGAGGTACCTGAATGAGCTTGGGTATCGGTGGGTTACCATTTTTGTTGAGCCCGAGTTCTTCCATTAATTCATGTCTGCAGATTCAGAACTGAGAAAAAGGGTCAATATTGCGACGGCCATGAACGAGAAGACGTTGTGTACTACAGGGAAGAGGTTTATCTCCCCACCCTCAAGGGATTCCAGGACCGCTCGTGCATCTTTGAAGCTGACGGATCTGTCATCACACCTTCGCTTCCTCCCGGTGCGCGGCGCACCGTGATCTGGTATCATGACGAGAGCATATTCTACGCTCACGACCGGCGCCGGAAAGCCTGGTACCACAAGGATGCCGATGCCATCCCGTACAAAAAGGGGTGACGGTGTATCGTACATGGTGGCCGATTACTTTCCGCCGATTTTGGCTGGCTGCGTACATCAGATGGCAAACCCGGCGCCCGGCGCTCGATGCGACCCGGCAAGAAGCGCGACGGGTATTTCTCGTCCGAAGACATCGAGGAACAGGCAGTCGCTGCCTGTACCCTGGTCAACGAGAGATGGCCCGACTGTGACCATGTTTTCATTTACGACAACGCAACCACGCACCGCAAACGTAGTGCAGGAGCACTGTCAGCGCGGTCCATGCCCAAGTCGATCTCGGGTACGCAGAAGGGCAAGAACGCGAAACCCGAGGCCAATTTCCTTGTTCCCATCAACAAGCTCAACCCAGATGACGGCTCGCGGATGTATGACGCACATGGCATTCTCATGAAGGAGAATATCCAGATGACCGGTGCATCGTTTGCCGACGGGACTCCACAGGACCTGTATTTCCCACCAGATGCTCAAAAGCACGCTGGCAAGTTCAAAGGAATGGCGGTAATCCTAGAGGAACGTCGAAAGAAGGGGGATCTTGGGGCCATCTCCGAGTTGGAACTGAAGAAGAAGAATGCGGAATGCACAAAGTTCAAGTGCACCGATCCGAATTCCGGAACCTGCTGCATGCGACGTATGCTGTTCAATCAGCCTGACTTCGCTGCAGTCAAATCTTGTCTTGAGGATACGTGCGCAGAATTCCACTGCACCGTTCTCTTCTTGCCGAAGTTCCACTGCGAACTTAACCCCATCGAGATGGTCTGGGGCTACGCGAAGCGGCTCTATCGCTTAAATCCGGAGTCGTCTCGGGAGGACGTGCTCGAGAAGAACACTCTAGCTGCGCTTGATCAGGTTCCACTGGAATCAATGCGCCGTTTTGTTCTCCGCGCGCATCGTTTTGCTGACGCATATCGGCACGGGTTGGATGGGTCGCAGGCGGCATGGGCAGCGCGGAAGTACAAAGGACATCGCTTACTTCCTCCTGAGTTTAGAAGGGAGATGGAGGCAGCCGGGATCCTTCGAGGAGGTAACCCGAATGCTGGTTTGTAGCAAAAGTTCCCAAAATGTAAACTAGTCTCTCAATTGTGCACAGAATTTTCTGAAAAAAATTGGGTGTATTGCCTACATACATTTCCACAACATTGTTGAGCCAGATTTTCGATAAGCGCTCGAGATGCCATGCAGCGGGCTGTTGATTTGGTTTGATGAGAGTACTGACCAAAACGGGCGATGTGACCATCACACCACGTGGGGCAACCGCACTTGTATGAACTCTACCTTAGAGAGAGGGCCAAGCGTGAGAATATACCACTTGCTGCAGTGATGGGCATCCGGGACGCCCATCAGAGAGAGAGGCATAGCGTGGGACAATTCTCTCTCCTCCAGTGATGGGCGTCCCGGACGCTCGTATCCTGACATTGCTATAAAATGCGCTCACAAATAATTAAGTTCATACAAAACTAGAGAGAGGGCCCTAGCATGAAAATATAGCACTTGCTGCAGTGATGGGCGTCCGGGACGCCCATCAGAGGGAGAGGCGCGCACCATTTCGTGTTCATGAATCAGAATCATGATGCCTCGGATACGGACGAAATCTTTGTCGGACAAAGATTCTATTCATGATATACAAGAATAACAATGGTAACGCACTTTCGCGGCAAAGCCCACTCTAGCCTACTTGAAAATTTTACTGAGTGTAAATATGTTGGAGACTTGGTTGGAGTTGTAACACGACATAAATTTGTCTTAGGCGGCCGCAGGATTTGGCACGTGATTGGCTTCAATGTCAAGCCGAGGGTTCAACTCAGCCCTAGGCTTCTTTGCCCTCTTTCCCCCAGCATCCACAGCATCCACACCCTTGCGCTTTCCAGATTTATTTTTGGGGGCTGGATCTTTCTTCTGTGCTTTGCCCCTCTTCGCCTTCTTCCGGGACTTCTGTGTCGCACCATCATCCGAGAGTCCCTCGTCGCCGGGGAGGCTGAATGCTTTGAACTTCCCCACCTCTTTGGCTTCGACCAGTTCTTCCATCTCCATGTTGTAACTCATCTCGGTAGATCTCCCGTATGTCCTTGTCGTCGGCTTGGTCATTCAGTTGTTTCCATATTGCTGCCGTGGCATGTTACAAGTCCTTTTGCGCAGCAGATGGAGACTCACCTTGGTTTCGGCTCACTGACAAGAAAGATTTGAGCATAGCGCCCTTGTTCCGGCCGTTCGCCAAGAGGGCCATATCGATGGAGCCGTCTGCTGCCATCTGGTACACGAAGCTCCGTCGCTTTTGACCCCTCCTATTGATGCGACCGGCGACTTGTTCCCCGTGTACCTTTGACCATCTAGCATTCTATGACACTCAGTAGTGTCTTTGCATCCATCTAAGCAGAAAACTTACGAAGATGATGAGCACAGTGCAGAAGTCGATGTTGAGACCGGCGGCCTCGACGTTGCTCATGACCAACACGTGGATTTCGGGATCGGTGCGGAAGCGGTCAAGGTCGCTCGATCTGGATGCTGGAGTCCCCGTCGCCCCAGAAATGGCGATGGCGGTTATACCGATGTGCTTCAGGGCCTGTGTGACGTCGAGGTCAGTAGTAAGGGAGAAGATCGTGAGGGCGACCTACGCTGACTATCAAATTATGCAGAAAGGAAAACTCCGTGTGGAGGAGGATCTTTTTGTCGAGGCCAGCCATTTCCGTCCCATTGATCTTCACAAAGGAAAAACCTTCTATAGATAGCCCCATCTCCGAGTCTTGTTTGACAAGACTGTCAACTCCGATTTCGTCCTCAGAGAAGAATTGCCCAGCGCCCTTGGTGAGGATCTTCTGGATCAAGAGCAGTGTGCACTGAATTTCGTCGACAGTTGGGGCGTTGAGGGCACCGAGGTTTGCGAATTCGGAGTCTGTAGCTCTTTTGTCGATTTCTCCGACGAACCATAATAAGCGGTCTCCTTCCTGGCTCCCAGGAAGAAGTTCTGTTCAGATGGTCAGCGGGGCTGTCGGGACACCAGATTGTGCACATACCCCTCCGAGACGCCCCGTATCCCTGATTGCCTGGCTGACGTCAGCTCCCCCCATAGCGTCGCAGGCAGCCTCCAACTCAGGAGGTGTCAATGTTACCTTTACATACACCTGAGTGCATGGAGGCAAGTCCTCGCTGATCGGGTGTCCGTCGTTTCGTTTCGACCGACCTGTGCGACGGATAATGCGGTCCGCCGTAAAAACTTTCAAAATCCCTGCCAGAAGTATGCCAAATTTTTGCGTCAAGGAATTGGCCATTGTGTCTTCGGCTATGCGGTGGGTTTCGAACTGGGCAGTGAGGTGGGCTATGTCGGTTTTCCGGGTCTTGGACCGAAGCCTTGTGTAGTCGCCCACCATTTCGAACATTTTTTGCTGCGCCGTGGTTTTGAAACGCTCCGAATGCAAGAGCTTTGTTATATATACCAAGTCCTATGGGCGCGTTTGTGAATAATCTGTGTCAGGGATGCCTAGCAGGCTCACTCTTAAATTTTGGTACATCGGTGTTGCTGTGGCCACCACCCGAACCAGGCCCGTCTCGAAAGCTGCTTGGAATGCCTGATAGAGCTTACCCCCAGTCCGTGCGTAATGCCCCTCATCGATAAGGATGGTAAGCCAATCCTTATTGAAAGGTTGGGCTGTTTTTGACATCAGCTCCTTGAAGTTGAAGACGACTCGATCTTTATAGGTGACGCCCAACCCGGACATGAGGTTTCCCACGGTCTGTCAAGATGTCAGTTATGATGTCCCCAGACCGGCATCAACCTACCGGGTGTCCCATGAAAACAATCCGTCGTATAGCCTTTTGTTTACTCTCGTGAAATCGCGCCCAGTCCGCAGGCCACGACTTAGCAGCGGTGCCGATTGTGAAACTATCTACCGCACCTGGTCTAAAGAAACGGTGGGCCTCTGCGACGAACTGAGGCAGGATGCTCGAGGGGATTAAAAATAAATGAGGGGCGTCTGGGATACCATCCTCTCGTCCACCGAACGATTCGTCTAAGGCAGTCAGCCATAACCATCTAACGCTCACGATCTGCACTTACAGAATCGGAGCGCAGCTGGCTATTCCTCCCGCGGTGCCGTTTTACCGGTCGACTCCTGGTAGTCGAAGAGTTGGATAAGCGTGGCGACGAGGGCGAGCATCTGCAACGTTTTGCCGGGTACCAACATCATCTGCCAGAAGCACCCCTGGAGAATTTGCCCAGCCTTGTTTAAGGGCTCGGCAGGCGATTGCCTTGTCTATGGGGGAGGCATTGGCAGGAAGCCTGTCGTGGGGGTTCTTTGGGGGTTGCGATGCCTTGCGGAGCATAGCTAGTACACCAACTTTTTGGTGCCAATGTACGGTGGTCTTTTCCTTCCCCCCAGAAGCTCCAGAGGGAAGAGTGGGGTCGCAGGGGATATATGGGCTAAACGCGGCAGGAATTCCCGTCTCATGGTTCCAGCCGAGCATTTCGCAGAGCGTCTCCGAGCTGAGATCTTTTTCTTCTTCAACGCCAAGGTCAGTTCCTCCCATAAACGTTTCCTCCCGCCATCGCTCAACGTCGGGGTCCTCATCGACGGGCATCCAGAGAGAATTAAAAACCTCGGTGGCGACCTCGACCTCGTTCGCACCCCAAACGCGGAGATTGTCAGCGAGTATAAGGTCGAATTCATCGATCTCCTCCTGAGTTGCCTGGCGGATTTTTGCATTTGCCAGCTGGCTGCTTTTGGTCGCACCTAAGCGGCGACCATGTTGGACTAGGCATTTTTTTCAGTACCATATCTGCCCAGCATGGATTGATACTAGATTACTACTTACTAGCGGCCTTGAGGGTCTCGTTCTGAAGAATCGTAAGGTCGATCTCCCTCTTCTTGTTTTGAGGCCGAACACGGTTGATAAGAACCTCGACCTGTCCATAAGCCCATCCAGCCCATTCAATTTTTTTGGCATTATCAGTAAGAAGCTCCCAACGCGCAGCCATCTCAGCATCGTTCGCGTCGTCCCCAAGTTCGTTTTCTTTGAGGGAGTCCTCGTCAGACTTCTTCATAGTCCATCCCAGTTGAGATGTCCACTTGACGAGTGACCTGTTGAGTGCGGTAACCGTCTTCATTTCCAAAGACCCAAGATCAAGGTCGTGGGCCCTCCAGAAGTTTGGCCCCAGCAGAGCTGCGATCGCACTCTCAGTGGTCGAGAGCCTGTCAACCAACCGATCTTTCACCTTCCTCGTGTTGTTCAAGCTTTCTTTCAGCCAGCATTGTACCCAGGTTTGGGCTTCCCCGTTTATATTCCCGGTCGCCGTACGAAGGCCGGCGAGATCCGGAAATAAAGCGTCGAGTATATTGCCAAGATGTGGCTGCCATACGCGCACCTCAGGGATCCCAGAATCTCCGCACTCGCCAGGTTCCGCCTTGTACCACATATCTTTAATGGTGACTTCAAGCCTCTCAAGGACGTCTTCCACCTATGAAACGTTAGGAACTCAGCCCACAGCCCAATTGGCTGACGCACCTCCTTCTCCCACAAAGCTGCAGGTATGGCCCAAAGGCGGCAAAATTTTTGGACGCTTTCACCTTTCCAGGGCGTCCTCTCACCCTCTTTCTTATTATTGCGCATTTCGTGTACGAGTTTGGCGGCCCACTTCTTCAGGTTGTGCAGCTCGGATGGCGTCAGTTTTATCTCGGGTGGGGGTTCCGTCCACTCCCACCAGCGCGGGGCGTCTTTGAACGTTATTGCAAACTTGGGTGGCACCTGGATGAGCTGCGGGTTGTCGAGGTCAGAGATGTCGGGGGCCTCGATATCGGCGAAGATTTTTGGCAAGGTGATAGCCAGATAGATGACCGCGTTCGTGCGGGGGCGCGATGCGGCTGCCGGCATCTGAGTGACCATGTTAGTTGCAGTCGCCTCGGTCACTCGAGGCATACCCTTGGTGGCGCACGTTGGCACTGGATGAATACTTGGAGAGAGGGGAGGGGGGCACAGAAGCAAAAACTTCTCAACTCCAATAATCCAGAGCCGGTTTCCGCGAAGGAATGAGAGAAATGTGGCTCAAACCGCAGGCTTTATATACCATTTCGGCTTACGGTATACCGCCCCCGACGGGCTTCGGAATTCTCTTTCCGCCTTTCTGATCTTCGGCCCGGGTCCGGGGAGAATGAATCTGTGGCCTGCCTCGCTTACTGTTGAAAGACAGCGCATGCCGGAGATTATAGCTGGGGCTAATACGAAGCTTTATGTTTCTTCAGATTCTGAGATCGCCCTCAGGAACGTTACTGAGGGATGGCCCGTGTGCTCGGCATGAGCGGGGTCCCAGCCTGCTTGTTGACACATTTGTGGATACATTTGTGGATATCATTTGACATTTGTGGACATCATTTATGGTTTCCAACAGGGTCGGCCCAGAAGTGATTCCACAAACGAGCGTCCACAAATAGAATCCACAAGTAAGGCAGTGTCCACAAATTTGAAATATTTTGTCCACAATCCCGTACTCTGGCACAGGGGGTTGCCAAATAGAATTATCCCCTCTTTTGACTGCTGGATCAGTCAGGCGATGCTCGATTGATTTCCCGTCCTGTCTCAACAGGCGCCCGGCAGCGCCTTCATCATCACGCTCCTCTGCGTTCCTTACGCTAATTCCAGGAATCCTTGTGCCGAAACTTTGTGCATTTCCATCGACTGGAACTTGAGGGGATACATCTGCGGCAACTTTTCCAGGCAGAAGCCGCAATATTGATTCTATTTGGCAACCCCGGCTTTGGCAGCCCAGGTTGCTGAGGGGGGGTTGCCAAATAGAATCTGGCAGCCCCATGATTTGTAAACTTCGATAAGATAGGTCTGGTGTGCAGAAGAATTCAAGGCAAATTGCAAGGTAAGACGAAGATAGAGGACCTTTGCAGAATGGACATAGTCCAAGCCTAGAAAGCCCTTTGCAGGTCAAAAGACTGATTAAATGTTGGAAAAAATGAGAAATTGGAACAGTCTGAATCTTCTCTTGCTGGAGTGTTTAGCAGGGTAGTATTACAATTAATGTCTGTAAGGATTCATCTCGGGTCTGTTTTATCATTTTTGTATCCTGCAAACACTAAAGATAACTGCGCAGCCGCGGTGGATTGCTCAGCATTGACCAGAGAGCAAAGAGCAGCCACTGTTCAGTGCGAACTACTGGTTGAAACCCAAGACGCGTCAATGTAAGGTCGAATTATCTAATATTGACTTGCGTTGAGGATATAGGTTCAAGCGCACATATCACAAAGGATAAGTTGAAGCGGGACTACTTGAGCGGGGAATTTTTTGCTGACAGAGACTACCGGTCGTGCTCGGCTCGATTCAGCCGGTGGAAAGATAACGGTAAAGGGGGCTGCTAGATAGAAATATTCTATTTGGCAACCCCAAATTGGCCGGCAGCCGGGTTGCCAAATAGAATTATCCGCAATATTGCGCAGACGCGCTTTTCATCCACGATGTATAGGATGCCATGCCATG